>OY804260.1:54853346-55093845 GCA_963680825.1 Meiosimyza decipiens
CCTAGGATTTTCAAAAAACTTATTGAATAGAATAATATTTGATATTGCTAGGCACGATTGGAGTATATGTGCACGTTTGCTTCGTCCACACTGCAAAATTGGTATTAATCCTCTGTAAGTCTTCTGTGTCCTAGTCGGAAACGGATAAAATTTATTGTTTGTTTTCTCGTGGCTGAGATTGGAAAGCTTGGTGAAATACAATTCATATTAAGGATTTTGTAGTGATGTTGGTAAGGATTTCAGCTTTTACGGATTTTTTCGGAGCAATAGTGGTATATAGCTTGTTTGATGTCCGTTATGTTGCTTGTGTTTTGTGCATATAACGGTGACCTTGTAGTAAGATCCGCAAATTCATCAGCAGTAGTATTTCTAATTATACCAACACGGCTTGGAATCCAACAAAGTTTACTTTTTTATTGCTTATCACCGCGACTCTAATTGCTGAAATTGTATTGTTGTTGTTGTTACAGTTAGTTACGGCCTTAAGTGTTGACAGTCAATCTGTAAAAATGATGTATTTTGAGTTCGTCTGTGTTGCAAAAAGGATACCTTCGGCTTCAGCTGTGAAGATTGAGGTATGATTCGGATAGTAGGATCATACGTACAACTTTATTGTTTTCGTCAACAATGCTATATGCAGTGCTATTTTCTTTTTTGGATCCCTCTGTGAATAACGTCTTTCAATTGTTGTGTTAGTTTCTTATATTTGCATATAGCTGATGATAAACATTTGGATTTGTAGTGTCTTTTTTATACCAGCACTAGTCAAGAATGACTGATTTGTGGTTTAAAAGCCACGGAGGTGCCAGAAATTATGATTTTTTTATTGGAGTTGGATCAATGTTTATAGATAAGGCCGCATTAAGGGAGGGGGGTAAGGTTTGGAACTGAGATTTTAAGTGAATTTTTGTTACTTGTTTTTAGAGATATGGCTACATTATTTTATTTTTAAATTACATAGGTTTTTTTATTATATTTCAAAGTATAATTATATAAATTTTTAAGTAAGAATATTAAAAATTGAGGCATTGGTGGCTATTTTCCCCAGACACGTCAAAAAAAAAAAATTTACGGTGGACATTAGAAGTCGTCACTGGATTATCTGAAACAAAAAGTTCAAAAAAATTATATTTGCTTATGAGGTTCTCGATTGAATTACGAAGAGTTTTTCTATTTTTATTGATTTTTGAGTTTTTAGCATCATTTAGAAAAAAAACAACGAGCTCTCACACATCGGCTCAAACAACTGAATTTTTGAGCACTCAAAACATCGATTTGTTGAGTCATCCGCCGTATAGTCCTGACTTGGCACCGAATGATTTCTTTTTATTCCCGTACGTAAAAAATAAAATGAGAGGTCAACGTTTTCGGACACCTGAAGAAGCGGTTGATGCGTTCAGAATAGATGTTTTGGAGATACCTCAATCAGAGTGGCAAAAGTGCTTCGACAATTGGTTCAAACGCATGCAAAAGTGTATAGATCTTAATGGGGAATATTTTGAAAAACATTAAAGCTATTTTCGATGATTAATATTTGTTTTTGTTCTCTAATCCCGAAATATAAAAGGCGTATTACAAAATCTGTCTTGGAAAATTATTGATTCATATTCATAGTTCTTTATTTTTATTGACACATGAAAATCAGCTGAAACTTAAGAAATGTCTACAAAGAGATTAATGTCAATTTAACGCTTCTGGAAGAGTCATAAGTTCATCACCTATTAAGTGGAATATTCAACAATTCTCCAAATGTTGGCTGGGAGTATACAGCAACAGGTAGCAAACAAAAATATCAAGTCACTGCAAATAATTCTATTAAGTGATATAAAAGAGGACAATGATTTGGCAGCATATGAACATTCGTCTAGAATTTCAAACAGTTTGATTGACACGAAATATATATCAATTCAATTTTTAAATCGTATTGATGTGACATAAAATTGTATTAAATGAGATTTTAAACAAAAACAAGGATATAAAAATGGAAAAGGGATATTTTACAATAAAAAGAACTACATGCAGCTTAATACATCCGCAACATATCCTGCTGCATGTTTTTCAATTTTCAAAGTTTTTTCTTCCTTTTATTTGAATAAATAAAATGCTGAATTGATCCTTTGCGCAAAATTGTGGCCGGAAAAAAAAATATATTTGTGTTTGTAATAAAAACAACAACTACTGGAAAAAAAAGGAGCAGTAGTATGCAGTTTCATTCACACGCAGTGGCAACAACATCAACCAAAAGCAACCACAATCAATAAATCAAACTAAAACTTGGCTGCTTTTATGTGGCCAATAACAACAACTTTGGCTAGTGCTACAGAACAAAATCTTTTTCAATTGAAATAACTGCAGTATACAGGGCACCACATCCATAAATACAGTTGGAAAAATTAAGTGATTCAATATTATTTCAAAATTCGTGTGGATATGTAGATATTTTTGCGTTAATTTTGTGCCGATGTTGGTAATAAAGATATGATCGCGATATTGGGGATGGTATTAATAGGTAGTACCTTTGCCATATTACTGCCTGAGCACCCCTCACGGCTTTTTCTGCGCCTAGATCTGAGCTTCGATATTGTGATCCGACCCAGTGGAGTCGAAATGAAATTAGATGTCATTTTCGTAAATGAATACCTAAATTTTATTTTTTTAAACTTTAAATTTAAACCTTTTTCAAAAGCGTTTTTAACCCGTCGCATTCAAACGATTTGATGTCGTTAGCCTGCCCGTGATGTTAAGGGTCCTCAATTCATAGAATTTTGTCCTTCAACATTGTAGGGCATTACTTACCTTTCAATAAATCGGGTGTCACACACAAAATTATATCACTTGGGTTGGCGTAGCTCTGTATAATATAGATATCAAACAGTCTGATCTTGGTTGGTTACATTTAGTGGCATCGTCAAGCCCCTTGAAATAATATTCAAATAAAAATCTAGCCGTCTTTTGCATAACTTCAAATTTACTAAAAAAAAGGACCAAACGATTTTTTGGAAGTTCAAGGACATTAATAATAGAAGAACCGTTTTGTGTCTCCCAAGACATTGTAACCGCGCACTCCTATGTTTACATAGCATTAGCACTCTTTCATGGAAAGCACTTTGAAATAAAAAAATATTGAAAACACAGAAACTTAGCAACCTGACCTTAACTTGACTCTAAACGTAAGGACTTTGGGAAATTCTTATTTAAAGACACTTATATGAATTAAAAACTATCTGTAATGAGACAGTCATGACCTTGTATTAAAGGATTAATTTTTTATCCTTTCCATTAACACGCAGCCTTTCTGAGGCATCGATCTTTGATACTCGAACAGGGCGTTTACTAGTAAGGCGATTGGAAAATAAATTTGGAAGAGAAGGTTTCTATTAGATACAGTTATAATCTCGAATAATGAATATGTTTTTTTGACTTTTTGTCCACACCTCCTTATTTTCCTTAATGTTAAAATATATCTGTTATGTATTTATGTGCATAAATAGCCAATTCTGGCAACACCGATCTCCCATCCAATTTGTAATCGCTATAACTAAAGCGAATGTCAGTTACTTCGTTTGATACTCAAAACAGTCTCCCTTAGTTTTTGCCGAAAACTATACACTGTTTAAATTTAAAAAAACATAGTAGCGTACAAAAACATAAAAATAGTCTCAAAATAGTAGCAACCACTCATGCATTTACGCTAAATTGCGCTACAACCATTGAGCAATATTTTATTTATTGCACAAATACAAAATATATGCATGCAGCGACAGCAAAAACAACAACAACAGCTACAACAACAATTCATTTAAACTTTAGTTTTTACGAAATAAACAAAAAAAAAAAAAATTACAAATATATCAAAAGTTTTTCTATTATTTTCAAATTTAACTTTTTTACTACCTTTTTTCACTACCTTTTTGTATTTGGCAAGATTTTGTTATTTTTTTGTAGTATCAACTTCCTGCATGATTTTTGATTTGCGTTTGTGTTGTTGTGGGTTTTTTTATTGTTGCGTTGATTTTCTGGCTCGTTTTGTTGCTGCTGCTGCTGCCGGTTGTTTTTGTCATTTTTTCTTGTTGTTGCAAGTTTTGTTATTGTTGCTACTTTAACCGCACATTCCAATCAACATTTCAACAGTCCGAAAGCCATAAATTTTCATACCACAGCAAGGACAACAATAGCAGGGTTTTCAACGTGCAGCACTGAATTAGTTTTGAAATAAATTATGGTAAAGTTTTATCATTGTTGCCAATACTTTGTTTTAAATATATTTATTATTATTTGCTGTCGTTGCTTTTGTCTTCCATGGTGCTTTTTGCCATTATATATTTGAACACTTTTTAATTAGTTTTGACTTCAATTTATATTGAGCGTCTCTGAGAAGTCTATGAATTTATGTTTAAAAGGAATTTATGTTTTGAAAGTGTACGAGTACATTGGAAAGTTTTTAAAAAAAATATTATTCCTAATGCTGAACATACAAAAAGTTTTAAAAATGTATTATAAATAGATGCTACCGATTATTTTCGTGCTATTAAAATTGGCATAAGTATCGTCTTATGGCATTATTATGAGGGCATTTATTAATGGCATAGTATTAACTTTTTCCAAAAAAAAGTTGTTACCTTTGACTTTGTTAAATTTCTAACATTGAACTTAGGGTTAGAAACAGCAGAATCAATATCTTGAGCATAATAAAGAATCAAGGAAATCATCTGACGGAACTCACGGTCCCGTGTACCCATGCGAATTCAGGGAGCATATGACTTGGAGTGGGTGGCTTTCTGTTCAGCAAGCGGCTGTCTATTAACTCCATAACAACGAACTAATAATACTTGACTTTAAAACCTAGTTCAATATTTAATTTTTAAAGCTCGCAGATTGGTCTGCCATGTTAAGAAACTAAGGACTGTCCCAGAAAAAACTTGCGCTTTGTTTTTTTAGTTATAAAAAATACCCAGTAATTTTTTTGGTCTTTTTTCGTTTTTTATCAATAATGGCTAGAGCTCAAAATATAAATAACTAAAAACTAAGTAACAATTTTTTTTTTTTTATAAAAATTTCTTACTTTTTTCGTAAGGACCTTCATTAAATTTTGTCCAGTTGTTTCATCGACAGTATGGTACAATTGTTTTCCAGTTAAGTCTGAAGTCTTGTAGATTTTTTGCAGTTTTACCACTCCTTCGAAAATCTTATTTCATTAGAGCCCAATATTTTTCAGTTGGGCGAAGCTCTGGGCAGTTGGGCGGATTTGCTATTTTTGGTACGAAATTGATATTTTTACTTGCATACCGTGCCATCGTAGCTTTAGAGTAATCAGAGGTTGCTAAATCTGGCGAGAACATCACGGTGCCCTCATGTGCACGAATAAATGGTAGAAGACGTTTTTCGAGACACTCCTCTATATAAACTTTGGAATTGATTGTGCCTTGCGTAACAAAAAATCTGTTTCTGAGACCACAGGTGCATATGGCCTGCCAAACCGTATATTGCATAGGAAATTTCAAATTTTTTTTTCTTTGAATTTACTAGACACATGCCCCTATTTTGGTGATGCGTAATATTCGTGCCCATTACACAGCAATCAAATTTAGACAGGTACCTTTCATTCAATTTTCGGGCTCGCATCAGAGCCATTAACTGCTTTTCATCAGAACGGTCTGGTACTTTTTGAACTCTTTTTGTCTTTAGCTTACTTTTCTCCTTTATCTTTTGTACAGTAGATTTTGATGTACCTGCTCTAGCCGCCATATCTCGCACTGAGGTGTTGGGATTTTGCTTAAAAAGGCGCTTCACCTTCGTCGCTACCTTTGGGTTAGAAAATTCTGGTTTTCTGCCTGAACCTTTTTTTCGTGAAACAGGTAGACCCTTCCCATAATTAAAAATAACCGCAAAGACAGATTTTCTGATGCACCAACTATTTTTGCACCAACTGAATTTTGCAGGTATGTGTACAAAATCAGTTCGCGGACTTTTTGTTGCTTGTTAGATATCTTTGTCGTCAAAAGTGATATCTTCAAGTGTTATACATCATATTAAACGTCACTTTATATAGAAGTAATATTGTGTCTTTTTAGACCTATAAAATTATGAGGTAGAGCATAATATAAAAAGCGCAAGTTTTTTCTGGGACAGTCCTTGTCTCCCATCTATCCTGAATAATAAGTGCTTACAGAAACTAGATCAATAGAATATCGCCAACGGTTCCGAAAATGACATTATGCAATGAAAACCACTAGACTACTGGATCGTTCAAACCGGCCGTCTTCGTCATTGAATTTCAGCCGATAAAGCTTGACAACTTGGACATACAACGGGGGCATGATAGCCTCCACACTACATGCGTAGGATTTCGCTTGAATAAAGAAGCATCACAAATCTGATTGAATGGCAGCTGATCTCCTGTAGCATTATTATAGCACAGAATTACAGGAACATTAGTATATGCCCCACAAAAGTTGCAGAGCCCGAAAAGAATCATGACAACTGTGTACAGCAAAATCTACATCAAATTTTTCACTACTATTGCCATATGCAGCCTTGATTTTTTTTTTGATTGCTGCGTCACTGTAAGTGCAGTTTTACTAACAAGTTCAGCCGCTCGCGACTCAAGTTGCTTAGCCAAAGTTGTTAAGTGTTTTAGTCTGTTGGGATGGGATATTTTTTTTTTTTTTACTACAACGGTGATGGGTATTTTTGAGCAGTTCTTATGTATTATTGCAGTATATTTCCTATAACTATATTCTTAAAAAAATTTTTTAATGAATCCTCGCTGACGAAGTTGTCGATTTGATTTCCAAATCTATGAGCAGATGAGCTGGAGCTACTAGCGTCAGTACTACACTCATAGATGAAAATTTTAAAAGAACATATTTTACTAAAATTATAAATAAAAAAAACTTTTTGCTCATGTCATTAACTTAAATTGTAAGCCAATATAAACAATCAAATAAAATATTGGATTTTCGTTTAATCCAGTGATACGGACAGACTGTTAAACATCCAGAAGAGATTATGAAACGTTACAATACTTTTTGTTTCCAGAAAGTGTCAATAAAAATTGACAATTGTAATTGGAAATGTAACGCAACTTAACGTAAAAACGAATGGACGTAAATAAGATGTGCTAATTCTAATTTTTCTCTCTCATTCCAGTTAAAAAACAAAAAGAAAAAAGGAAATGAACAAAAAAAAACTTATGTTTTGCAATCAGCTATGACATATAATCAATAGCAAATGTATGTAGGTGTGTGGGTTCGAATGAACTGAGATAGAATGACGCTACGGATGGAGCACAATTTTATCGTTGACTTTTTATTTGCAGGACACTCAACCTGCAATTCACAAAGTTGGCAAGTAACATAAAATAGTAGGTAGCATGGTCGGGTTACTGAAGATGTGTGGGTGAACGTACATACATACCTACATATGTTTATGAAATATGTACATAAATGTGTGTATGGTAAATATGCGGACAAATAGGAAACACTGTCACATTCTGACTGGCATTCGCATTTGCGATCAGTTAATATTTACGAGCTTCAAAGCGGCAGCAACTGTAACTTTCTTCAAATAAAGAAGTCGCAAAAGCGAGCGGAAAGTAGAGTGGGGGGACTGACATGGATCACAAGAAATAGAAGGGTAACTTTAAATGTTATAGATAAAGCAGCAGTCAAGTTAAACGCGTATATTGACATAATAATTCTTAAGCTTACCCTGTATATACTCGTATTAAGCTAAACATTCAATCAAAATTGTTTTCAATTTCATTGAATTAAATAACTAATATTTAGGTTAGTTAGTTAACAGAGAAGTTAATCAATAGGAAATAGTAATTTAAAGAGCTTGCATACATATGGAAGTGATGTTCCATATAATTTACATTTGAAAAGAGCGGCTTGATTTGCTGCCCCAACCCAAATATTCTTTCTTTGAGGTGTTATTTTTGTTTAAGAAACAGAAAAAAATAACATAGACTTTGACTTTTTTTTTCTTGTAGGATTTTATTAAGTGCTTCTTCAAACACAATTCATATTTTGTATTTTCTCTACATTCAATTTACACTCGATTTTTATTTCTTCTCTACGTGTGTTTAAATAAATTGAAAGAGCGCTTCTCAGAATTTTTGTTTTCTTCTGAATTCAGATTCATTATACGCAGGTTTCGCTCACTGATATTAGTCAAACTAAAGAAAGACTCGTATCGAGAGGCCACACAGTGGAATATGTGGCCACATATAAGAAGAATAAGCAAATGACTTTAAAATTTTTTTGGTTTCAGTTCACTTTCTATACCAAAAATGTTCTATGAAACTTTCTATAAATGCAATTGTTAGATAGTCGGCTCTAGTTAAGGAGCCATCCATAAATTACGTGACCGATTCGGGGGAAAGGGGGGTCATGTATAATACTACGAAAAGTAACGACGGGGCGGGGGAGTTTCGCGAAATACTACGTGACTTCAAATTGTAAAATTGTGGATCGATGTAGAAGATATAGAAGCTGTAGAAGCTGTTGAACTGGAAGTCGAACAATTATATAGAGAAAAATATCACTTTAATTGAGGATATACCTTCTCGGATAGATGAGGGAATTCCTTTCTTGGAAGAAATTTAAATATTGAAAATTATTTATTCATTTTAAATATGTTATATCTATTAAAATATAAAATGTAATGTTTTATGTTTAATATTGTCAATAAACCATGTATTTTATTTTAAAATTCATTAGTAGAAAATATTTTTAAAAATCATGCTGCAACGTAATTAAATAGGTGGAGGGGGGGTTTATAGAGTAAAGTCACAAATCGTGGGTAGGGGTTAAAAAAAAGGTTTTTTCGGTCACGTAGTTTATGTATGGCCCCTAACTTGTTTGCAACAAAATGCAATAATTTAGCACATACGCGGGAAGTACATAGTACATTTCCACTTTATCACCTTTTTATGAATTTTGCGGATCTTTTAAAAATTAGAATTTTAAATAGTAAAAGTAGAAAATTTGCAAACTTTAACGGAAAAAATAAATACATGTCCCCGGATTTCAGAAAATTTTTATGTATAATGTGAGAAAGTATGGTAAGCTTAGATCCAAAGTATCAGCTGCTTTTTTTCAAAACTTTTTTTTAGACTATTTTTGTACTGCAACATTTGAGAAAAAATATTTTTATTTCTTCACATTTTGCAACGCTTTATGATATCTATATCAGTTGTAAAAGCTTACAGCGTGAGGGGAGGTGTTTAAATTCAGAAGGGAGATTCCTTCGAGGATGGGAGCAGTTAATGAGTATTTTTTTGCCGCTTTATTCCACTTATGATAAAAAATATAAATTCGAACCAAAAAAATATGGTTTTGAAACTGTTTTTCTCCAATAGCTTGTAAGCTATAAAAAATTTCACAAAATTTTAGCATTTTTGAAATCAGCCTTGCCAACACAATGGAAATGAATACACATTTTGAAGAAAATAATTCAACCACATCCGATTTTTGTATGAGAGGTAGGCGTGTCTGCTAATCGATTTTTCTCATATTCACAAGTTTTTGTTGTTTTAATGATAAAAACCTCTGTACTAAATTTCAAAACTCTAGCGCTATCATTATACGGTGGCTATAAATATATAGCCACCGTTTTTTTGTTTTTCTCCAATAACTTGAAAACTATAAAAGACATCGCTAAATTTGTAACATCTTTGAAATCAGCATTACCAAATTAATGGAAAGTAGTACTAATTTTGAAGAATCAGTTTGATGCACATCTACCTTTGCATGGTATGCAGACGTGTTCGTGAACCGATTATTTTCGTATTGACAAATTTTTGTTATCTTCACTGTCTGTACTAAATATCAAGAGTATAGCGCAATTATGATTATTTGTGGTCGCAGTTCCATACAAGCCGATACCTGCCGTATTAATACAATTTTTCTACAGATGTGAAAATGGTATCTGGTGAGTTCCGAGCCGCAATATACATCTCTAGTAAGGGGCGCTTGCCTGTAAGCAAACATCAATGAGTACTTTGGTAGATCGGTAATTAAGTAAAAAAACCCTTTGGGATGTATGTATGTATATTGATCACATTTTCAACCGCACATAAAATGTAAGCACGGATTGAAAACAATGGGTGGCACCTCCTATGCAGCTTAAATACCTTAAACGCTAAATCTTAGCACCTAATGTTATGTTTAAAACCCATACTAAATAATAGGTCACAAATAAAAAAAAAATCTACAAAATTTTTAGAATAATAATGACTTTTCAAAAGCGAATTTTGAGCAAGTGATCAAAAAATTGCCCAAGCTGAAAATTAAAATATGAGTCCCTTAAAAGAGGCCCTGGAGGTAAAAAAATCATATAAGAAAATGTTCTTAGTCCATGCGAAGTATTCATTCAAGCTGAAAATCTAAAATAGTTATGTGTCTGGCATTACTCAAAATTATATGTATGTACTTATGCACCTTGCTTGCTACGTATTTTTTAGCATAAAATTGGAGACAATAGACTTCAAGCATGAGAGGATTAAAAAAAATTCTTTATATTATCAAAAATTCATGTGTGAATATTTTCGAAAAAAAAAAATGTTTCAACAAAATCCTGATATAAATACGTGTCAACTGAATTTGTTGAAAGCAATAGGAAAAAATACTCATCACATTTGTAGAATTTAAATTTTTATTTTTCTGAAATCCGTGCGGCTTGTAATAGAATGACCCATATACAATTGCTGTCATACTCAATCAACGGAACCAATTTGTAAGTATAAATTTAAGTAGAAGACCATTAAAACGATAAATTAAGGATATTTAAGATCTGATTTTTTCCATTTCTTTTATGATTGGAAGATTCTATTTGATGATCTGGATGACCTTAGATACGTTAGAGTAGTTCCAACTATTTAATTACCTATTATCATTAGAAAATGTATTTGCCTCAAAGAGAGTGTTGAGTTTAATACCCTGTGGTATTACAATGAGTCAAAATTTTTATTAAGCTAGTCGTGTGTTAAACTGACTCCCACTTAGTGCTTCACTGATACGAGAATGATACGACAGTTATCATATTGTCCTCGTAGTAGGATCAGGATTATCGTCTCGTACTCGTTCTCGTATGAGAAATTTTTAATCTGTATCGTTATCGTCTCGTTCTCGTTCTTGTCTCGTTATCACCGATAATTCTCGGTTATTCTCGTTCACATTTTTTATAAATAATACTAAGTAGCTGGACCAGCGACTTTCCCCCGCACTGTCCTTTGTACAACCCCATCTACATTTTACGCGCAGTCTTTACTGCAGATAGTTGAGTCCATGTACGAAATTTCACAACTTGATATAAGTTCCGATGATTGCAATGTAAGGGATTTTGCCGAATGGGAGGAGCTATAAGCCATTAGCAGCCCTGTTAACTTTTAGCGAGTTGCTTAGCACAAACAATTTTCGATTACGTATCAGGTTTCACAACTGTAGCAGCTATAGATGCTATGATATGGCTTTTTAAGTACTTTTGTATTATAAAGGTGCCACGCCTTTTTGTGTAATCTTTTTCAGATTTCGTGAGGCACTTAACATAGACAAAATACATCCTAGCGCCGAATTTCAAAACGCCTGCTATCATGTGTGCCAACATAATGCGTCTTAAGAGCTTTTGTATTATGGAATTTCTGGCTGAATTTCGTTCTCTTCGTTAATTTAGTGCCTATCGTACGATAAACATTACATTATCACCGAGAACGAGATATCGGCTAGACCCTTCTTGTTCTGGTCCTCGGTCTTACGATAAATAATTTTTTTGATATATATATCGTACTCAGTCCCAATAACGATAACGAGTACGACAACGATATTTATCGGTTCTCGGTGAAGCACTACTCCCACTCCTACTTAACTTTACCTGCTATGAGAACAGATTTCTACCCGTAGCACCTTTTATACTCAATCCAAGGTATTATTCTTCAATTCGAAATGTGGACGTTTCAATATCTGAAATAGTTCCCATGGTATATGATTTTCAAGTTTGTTGCTGAAGGTTGATATTCGATAACTTTTTCTTGAGAACTTGTTCGAATTATTTCTAGGATAAGTGAAAAATTTGGTTATACTTTATCAAATAGCTATTTTATTTTTGTGTTATTATTATATTTTTATACCCTACACAGAGGGTATATTCACTTTGTCATTCCGTTTGTAACGCATAGAAGGGGGCGTGGCAGGTATGGAAAAGTATATATATTCTTGATCAGCGTCACCACCTGAGTTCATATAGCTATGTCCGTCTGTCTGTCTGTCTGTGTGTCTGTCTGTTGAAAACAAGTTTACGGGAAAAATAATCAAGCTAATTCAATGAAATTTTGCACACAGTTCACACCTTCTTGCAAGCTGGTAGCATATGAAATCGGTTAACGACCACTCCTTCCGCCCATACTCTATGTAAATATACCCAAGTCCATTTTGAAAAAAAGTAGCTGCGATTTTGATGAAAATTGGTGATTTAGTGAAGATGAGAACAAAATTAAGATAAGGATAGGTTCGAAGTTTGCAAAGGCTCTTAAAGGGGCGTGGCACAGCCTTAAATAATAACTTTTATAACGCCATAGCTCGTAAACCGTGCAAGATATTGTGATGAAATCTAGTACACGAGTACAGATCTTATGAATCTTGAATTGCGCATAAAGTGGGCGGAATTGTAAAAAAGGGCGTGGCACTTCTTAGCAATTAAAAATTTGGATTTCGTATAACTCCAAAATGGCAGATTCATTAAAATTTTAGGGATGATACCACTGAAAGTAGTCAACAATACCAGCTACGTCAATGTACTGAAAAATATCTTTTAAGGGCGTTGCACAGCCTACAATGTTAATAAACGTTATAAAAAGAGACCTAACAACGCAATCATTATGAATTTTAACAAGGCGGATATACTTACTTAAAGGTGTCTTCTTGTAAAATTTTAGCACAACTGTGCTGGTGGGTGTGGCACCTCCCATATAAGCGAAATACGTTTAATGCTATAGATAGTGTGCTATGAGAGTAATCTTCATAAAATTTTGTGTAGAGGTGTCGGTTACTATAAGCTTCAGAATTAAATGAAACTTGACAAGATTGCATCAGTGGGCGTGGCACCTCCCTCATTCACATAAAGTTGTAAGTGCTATTTTAAGTGAACTATTGGAGCAATTGATCTGAAATCTGATGTTGGTAGTTTACTTGGTATTAGGTACATATGAATCAAAAGGTGGCGAAATAGCAACAGTGAACGTGGCACCTCCCACATAATTAAAATACCTTAAGTGGCATACCTATCGAAATATATGAGCAATCATACTGAAATTTAGTGTAAGAGGTTTGTTTACGGAATTCTATTTTTGGATCAAAGTCTGACTGGATTGCATCAGTGGGTGTGTCACCGCCCTAAATTTTAAGAATAATTACGGCACATATCGCAAAGTATATAAGCTATTGTGTTTAAATTTGGTTTGTTTATTGAACCAAAAGTGGGCGGAATTTGAGAAGTGGGTGTGGCATATTTCGTGTTTTTCATTTCTATTCTGTTTTTTTCAACATTTCCATATTCTTTTGACATTGTCAATCTTTTACAATTCTCCTTCAATTTCGATCGACATTTTCTTTATTCTTTCGACTTTTTCATAAATTTTTCAGAATTTTTTATGTATTTTGACTCATTCAATTTCTTTCAACTTTCTTTAATGGTTTTCATATTTTTTCAACATTTTCACTTTCTTCCAACACTTTCCAACATTTTTGAACCTTTTTACATTATTTTCGACTTATTCAACCTCTTCAACATTTTTTCAACATTTATTTAAAAAGTACTTTCAATGCAGTGTAGGGTATGTGAGTTTTGGCCTGGCCGAAGATAACACCTTTACTAGTTTTACTTCATTTATTCTATACAAATAGCTCATAATAATTACAATTCACTTTAGTCATTAAAGAATAACATAACCAAATATATATATATATATATACATAAACTACATCCTGTAGTTCTATAGAGCTAGTGGCGGATGCACATATATAAATATTGATTTATTTATATAGTAAGTTTTTAACTGAATCGTGGGGTCTAAAAATTGTACGGATTGAAAGATAAGAATTCTTAAATTAAAAAAAAAAATATCAAATTTAAAAAAAAAATAACAATTCAGTGATGTTTAGTTAAAGTTCATATATAATCATGTTAAATTTATATTTCAAGCAGTCTTTATGGACCTCAGTACATGGATATATGAGATATGATTCATCAAAAATTTTATGATATTATGTCAGTCAAAGCATATATATCGTGAATTGGGCAATGTAGCGCTTACATTTTTATTGCCACGCCCCTTCAATGCGTTACAAACAGAATGTCAAAGTGAATACACTCTAAGTGCAAGATGTAAAAATGTAATGGATTTTTCCATCAAATGTTTTGCATTAAAAACTATATGAAAAGTTATATATGAAATAAAAGATAGTTTAATTAAATCAAATTACTTACTTACCATGTACTTACGTTTTCATAAATCAAAATCTAAAACTTGGCCATATCAAATTGGCTCATACATCAAACCTACATCTTTGAATTACATGACTTTAAAAAGTTTCATAAAACTTAGTTTTTCTTGCGAAAAAATGATACTTGCGAGAACTTTAACGTCTTGTGTCGAAGTAAATTCCAACAATTCAATTTGCATAACCGCTGTCATTATCATACAACTTATACAAACTTACATATGTGAAATGCCAACACATACATATATACACATGCATGCATACTTCTACATACTTAAAATAACAACCGAAACTTTTTACTTTGTTATAAAAACAGCGACTGCATTAAAAGCAGATAAAGTTGCCAACGCAGCGCAGCAGCGGGCGAAGGATAAAAAGCAAACGCTAAATTTGATCCTTAAAGCATTCCAAAGAAATCCTTTCCTTGCAAAAAAAAATTAAGTTTAAAACAAATAAAGATAAAAATGTTGATAGCAAGCAAATAAATGAGAAAATGTGAAAAAAAAGGAGAAAAATTAAATTTAAATAACAAAACTAAAACAAACACATTGTTATTGAGGTGACCAGACTTTCTCTTCAAATAAAAATCATTTTAAAAATGCAGAGAGAAGACAAATTATCGCATAGTACCAAGAAAAGTATTTTCTTGAGTTTTCCTAAGAAAATGAGTTTAACGCATGGCAACACTAATTGACTCACACAATTGCGTATAAACTCCTGTATATACTACTTACATATGTGATAGGGATTTTGTGCGTGTGGATATGTTTGTCGCCTTAAAACATAATCAAATCAAATTGAAATTTCTAACATTATCATGCATCACAAAAGATAAACAAAAGAGGAAACAAAATTGAAACGCGAAAAAAGTAAACGAAATGTGCGCAAGCAACAACAAAATAACCAATGAAAGTTTTTCCATTCCAGCACCCTATGATATGATGCTAAGAACTTTGCTATGTCAATAAAATCCGAATTTGAGTTAAATTTATGCCACATATCTCGCATGCTCGTACGTTGAGAAAAAATTAAGAAAAATGGGAGTTAAATTGGAAAACAAAAAGTTGAACGCAGCAGTTTTCAAGTTTTCATATCAAAAACTCTTTCTGTCTCTATTGTCAACAGTATAGTACTCTGTAACGATTGTTGATTATGCGTGGAAAGAGCATGCGAGTGACAATACAAAATGAAAAAGGATTTACTAAAATGCAAGAAAATAATAGAACTTAAAAATTCTGGGGAAAAAAAAAAAGAAAAATCTTGTACATAATTCATGAGGCATTGTCTGGTAATGAAGTACCATCCAATGAGCCCGCATTGAATAAAGCTTTTTTTTGGGAAGATTATATGTATTAGGAACCACGCATTTTTTTAATCTGAAATGTCTCTTTTGAAAATAGCAACAAAATTTGCGGTGCGTATTTGTTGTGGCGACGCCCATTTATGTCAAATTGATACAAAAAAAAAAAATAAATGGGCTCCATTAAGGTAAGAAGGAGCCTGGGAAATATTTCATATACAATGCATATCTTCTACAAAAGAAAAAGATGCTTTGACAAAACCTCCTTGGTTCTGAAATTCTGTATTCTATCGACAACTAAATGTCTTGTAAAAAACTTCAAGCGAGATAGAACTATCCGGAGATAAATACATATATATTTTAAAGGTTAAGGTCTTGCCAGGGAGACAGTAAACCCAAAAGAAACTATTAAAGGTGTTATTTACGGCCAGGCCGAAACTCACATACCCTACACTGCATTGAAAGTACTTTTTCAATATATGTTAAAAAAATTTTGAAGAGGTTAAATAAGTCGAAAATAATGTTAAAAGGTTCAAAAATGTTGAAAAGTGTTGGAAAAAACTGAAAATTTCAAAAGAATATGGGAAATGTTTAAAAAAACAGAATAGAAATGAAAAACACGAAATATGTCACGCCCAATTTTCCAATTCCGCCCACAATAGCATGTATAGTTTGCGATATGTGCCGTAATTATTCTTAAAATTTAGGGCGGTGACACATTCACTGGTACAATCCACTCCGATTTTGATCCAAAAATAGCCTTCCATAAACAAACTTCTTACACTAAATTTCAGAATTATTGCTCATATATTTCGATAGTTATGCCACTTAAGGTGTTTTAATTGTATGGGAGGTGACACGCCCACTGTTGCTATTTCAAAAGCTTTTGATTCATATGTATCTAATACCCAGTAAACCACTTACATCAAATTTGAGATCAATTGCTCCAATAGTTCACTTAAAATAGCACTTACAACTTAATGAAGGAGGTGCCACGCCCACTGATGCAATCTTGTCAAGTTTCATTTAATTCTGAAGCTTATAGTAACCGACACCTCCACACAAAATTTTATGAAGATTACTCTCATAGCACACTATCTATAGCATTAAACGTATTTCGCCTATATGGGAGGTGCCACACTCACCAGCATAATTGTAACAAAATTTTTCAAGAAGACACATATTAGCGAGTATATCTGCCATATTAAATTTCATAGCGATTGCGTTGTAAGTTCTCTTTTTTTTATAACGTTTATAAATATTGTAGGCTGTGCCACGTCCTTCAATGAAATTTTCCAGAATATTGACGAAACTTGTATTGATGACTACTTTCAGTGGTATCAAATTTTTATAAAAATCGTATGTGCCAATTTGGAGATATACGGAATCCAAATTTTCAATTGCTAAAAAGTGCCACGCCCACTTTTACAATTCCGCTTACTTTATAATCAATTCAAGATTTTTAATAGCTGTATTCGTGTACCAAATTTCATCACAATATCTTGCACTGCTTACGAGCTATGGCGTTATAAACGTTAAATTTTAGGGCTGTGCCACGCCCCTTTAAAGGCTTTTGCAAATTTCAAACCTAGCCTAATCTTAATTTTGTTCTCATTTTCAACAAATCACCAAATATTATCAAAATCGCAGCATCTTTTTTTCAACATGGACTTGGGTATATTTACTTAGAGTATGGGTGGAAGGCGTGGCCGTGAACTGATTTCGACCATTTTTATATGCTAGCAGCTTGCAAGACGGTTTGACCTGTGTGCAAAATTCCATTCAATAAGCTTGCTTAGATTTTGCGTAAACTTGATTTCAACAGACAGACAGACAGACAGACAGACGGACATAGCTATATCGGCTCAGGTGGTGACGGAACGGAATGACAAAGTTAATATACCCTCTGTGTAGGGTATAAAAAACGTAATTTTAAGCGTCTGATCTTCATTAGGAGGTTATTCATGACACCTTCCATACAAAAGTCGTGGGGTTTCTTCTGAATCTACCTACATACAAAAGTCGTAGTTGGATTTCTCCTCAGTAAGGAAGTTCCTGAATCACTTATAGAACGTCAGGTGATCCTTTTCAGAACTACCAGAGTATGATTCAACTCCAGAGCAAGATATGCGATTCAATTAACCTTTACTCTTAAAATCATATTGCTAAGCCAACAAAATTGAATATATCTGGGGAAAATTATTTGGCCAACTTATTAAAATTGATAACCTAAGCTAAATTTCAAACCCCGATATAATATGTTACAACTTCTTTCACAAATTCAGTCATATAGATAAATGGCGTTCACCCAGTGATACAATGTAATGTAATATGTAAGTAAAGAACTCAACTTAACGTACGCACAATGAGAAATGCAAAAAAAATGGACAATCGTAAGAGATCACCACCAGCAAATACCTCGGGAAACGTATCACCCATATCTATTTTGTCTCCTTGAAG
This sequence comes from Meiosimyza decipiens, assembly GCA_963680825.1. NCBI lineage: Eukaryota > Metazoa > Arthropoda > Insecta > Diptera > Lauxaniidae > Meiosimyza > Meiosimyza decipiens. The sequence continues at coordinate 54,871,605 of OY804260.1, forward strand.
AGATGTCTCTAAAACAACATACCGATACACCAATTCCTTTCATTTTCTTTTGAACCCTCTGATTAGCGCTAACGTAAAAGACGGTAAACAATAATTTGGTGTCTGACAGAACACATTATATATTTTGCAGCTTTGACCTGTAAAATTACGGCTTGGACTTTTGTAGGTGTGACATTATGTTGAGGAACGGTGTAATGTATAGTTCAAGTATGTATGGGTCGATTCTTAGCCTTATCGAATAAAAAGGTAGAACCAGTGAACTAGAAGACCGGATTTCCCCTTTTACTCTTTATATTTCGTTATTTTATAAATTTAATAGAAGCATCTTCAATGCTGAATAGCCATAGCCATTGGCCAATGGCAATAGCCAGCGACTAGAAGTTCGTTTGCACGAGTTAAAATAAGACCAAATCAATAAATGCATAGTACTCAGCTTCCATCAATGATACAAATTCTCTGATAATGTTCGGGTGATCTAAATTCCATTTTTCACTATGATCTACAATTTTTGGAGCTATAAATCGTTTGCAAATTGAGATTGGATACTGTTTGGCGTTCACTATCGATAGCCGTATAATTGTGTGCCAGTTAAATCTGATGCAATGGTAAGCCGAACTTAACCATATTTGGAATGAGAACATTCACCAAATATTCTAGTGGGGTCAAATCGCATGATCTTGACGGCCAATGGACTGCTCCAAAACCTCAGATCGCGCTTTCAGTAGACTTTTCTTAAAAGTAACAACGCTATACTGTAACTTTTCGTACATAGGAAGGGTCATTAACCTGTTGACATGCCTGGAGAAGTGCTAGTTCTTAACATCGTTACTCATGACGAGTTTTGAAAGAAAAGTGTAGACACTTTCATGGCTATATGGGCTTTGAGATCTGCAGACAACAACTGCTAAGCTATCTGAACTTTGTACGGAAACATCTTAAAATATTCACCGTGATTGTTTTTTTTTTGTGTCCTACCGCACAGCCTGCCAGCCCTTAACCATCATTGAATTGAGCCGATCATGCTGTTTGCGTGTGGCTAATGCCAATTTTAGTTATTGGTCTATGACGAGCTTCGGTGAAATTTTCGATCAAATTCACATTTTGTTATTACCGCCGATAACTTGCACTACAAAATAATCCAGCATCGTTAATTATTATGCACTTAGCAGCTGCTTACTTCGTAATTGTCAGTATCGTGATAACAGCTCCCGTGATTTACAAAAATCGCAAATAATTCTTGCGGAATAATTACCGTTCCGCCATCGAATATCAAAAATTTAAAGCAATTTCAACGATGCTTTTCACTGTTATAGAAATAACACAAATCGTCTTAAGTGGGAGAGAATTAGGCACAAGGCGTTCACGCCAGCTTCAAAACGTTGTTAAGCGTATTTCATATTTAACTTACAAAGGGAAAACATCTTAGATTTCAGTAAAAATCATATAAAGAAAAGAGATTTTTTTGTACTTAAATAATCTCTAATATATTCCATTTATTGCGGTTGATATTTAGTTTCGAATTTTTTTTTTGTATCTAACTTAAATTCGACCATCGTACATGCATATATAATGGTATTCTTTAAAAATATTCCAAGTTTTTCTTCTTATTTTCACAACATCAAAATAATATCTATTGCTGTTGCTGTCATTTTGTTAAAGTTAAAATTTATTCTGCTCCAGGCTACTGGTTCACTTTCTACCCACTGATGACAGAGTTAATTTCATTGTAAATTTGATTATCCTTTTTTCCTGAGCTGTGATGTGCTATATGCTGCAAAAGTGCTCTTCACTTGGTGGACATAGTAGAAAGAGAATAAAGGATTGGCAGCAGCAAGCAGGCAAGCTGTTGGGTAACCCTAAAAACAAAACTCAATTTCTCAAGTGTTCAACAACCTGCTTATCCTGGACGTGATAAAATGAAGATATTTGCACAATTTTTCAATAGTGACGTCTTATGGTTCATCTTCAAATAGCGTCCTTTTTGGTTTATGTGCCAGCTTCATAGTTGTTGTTGTGCATTCATTTTGTCACAGCAACACCAGAAGCAGCCCAATTTTAATCCTTTTCAATGTCTTCGCCCTGAAGCCTCGAGCAAATTATTTGTATCCCTTTTTATTTCTTGTTGTATGAAAGAAGATACAAGGCTTTTGATAATGTCATACAAACACCAACAGCAACAACAACAACAGAAAGGATAATATAAAAATTACAGAAAAAAATAACTTGGCTGCAAGTGAATTGTTGAGCTGAAAGTTGTCGCAACAATTTGTGCTCCCTTGACTGTGTATTCTTTTTTTTTTCCGTTTTGGTTGCCACATTCTCTCGAAGGACGTTTCTTGAATTTATTTCAATTTTTTCACATCTTTTTTGATATTTTTTTTGTCGTTTCTTTTAGCTTATCTAACCACATCTTCAGACGTTTTGTGTTACGATGTCTATCAGGATGTGCCCTTTCGTTACCCACTTACGCTTCGACGCTACATTAGTTTATGCCCCTTTAGGCACTGCAGCGCGTCTGTCAAAGTAATGGAAGTAAAGTTTATACAAATTTTCTTGCTAAGGATTTTCAAAAAGAATCGATGCAAAAGCCAAAATGTAAGCATAGTGATCAACATAAGCATAATGTAGATTGTAAGCGTGAGCATACTAATAATAAAATGTGAGCAACCAGAGTACAGAAGAGTAGTTGTCAAGTTGTCAGTCTCAAACTGTATCTCCAACCTAGCACTGAGGAAAGAACTGATCCAACTGTGAGAGCTTCAGTGATGAGTCAGTTAACTAAAGCATTTCTGGTCAAAGAAGAATAAGAACATCTATGATCCGTTCAATTAATAAAGCTGACAAAGAGGGAAAAATATAAATAAGCTTTGGGGTAATTTCCTTGGCCGCAAAGATCATGCGATTCGACCCTTCTAGACTATTTCTTCTGGAGCTACGTGAAGAATCTGGTTTACAAGGACAAGCCAGCCACATTGGAGCCCAGAGACAACACTGCAGCTGCCATTGGTGAGATACCGGCTGAAATGCTGGAAAAGGTATGCCAAAATTGAAGCTTACGGATAAACCACCTTAGGCGTAGCCGCGGGCAACATTTACATGAGATAATCTTTAAAAAGTAAATGGAAGGAATTTTTCAATTAATTAATTTTTCAATTATTCATTATTGCAAATATTCTGTATATTTTTCAATTTTCAAAAACCAAACGCTTACAAGAAATATTCACAACCGCAAATGATTCCCATTAAATTGCGATTTCATCGATTCATATTGGAACTGATTAACTTTCTGCAATAAAAACGATTTATTTTCAAGGGTCGTGTCTACTATCTGCGGGCCCCTAAGCTGCACAAGTGGTGCAGGTACTACCAGAATGGGATTTTGGCTAAAAGGTTTTTTGAACAGCGAAGAAAAGCACAAACAAAGTTTTTCCAACACGAAAACTTTATTTTTAAGAATTATATGCTTAAACACGACCCTACTAGTATCCGTACAATAAACACCAAATAACAAAGCATACAAATAATTGTTGTAATAAAGGGTTTTAAAACCTTTATTTAGCTATTTTTTTTAAAACACTAGATGACATTGATGTTTTTTTAGGTATAAAGTGAGTGCATCCCAGCTAGTGAAATTGGATCGATATATATATTATATAAATTAAAACTTTATATATTAAAACTTATTTTAAATAGTGGTGTAAGTTATTCAGATTTGCTAGAAAATTTCGATCAATATACGATAGAAGAAATGGGCCAACAAACCAAGCCAATTTTATCATCGTAGTAGTCATTAAAGTGAAAATATTGCAGCTGTTAGCATAAGTGTTGCTGAAGTGCCAATGACATCAATTCGTAGTCGTTCACAGCAATTAAACTTTAAGCCAGGGGTACCCAAATGTTCCTTATGGAAGTGCAAACACCAATACATATAAACTTTATTAAAACAAAAATACAGAATTCAAAATGTACACAAAAAAAAAAAATGAATTATATTTTCTGCAAATTTATCTGCAAGGAAAAACAAAGTTATTTAACTAAATTTCCCTTCATCCTTCCATGATCATTCCAATAAAGTAACAGCCTTAAGATTATCACTTTCCCACTTCTCTTCCAAAGATTTATACTTCATTTTTCAAAGTTAGAATAATTTTTATTTGAAACTTAAGTCAAACACAAATTTTTCCAAGTGCTCTCAATCCCCAGCTGCAAACTTTTTTCGACGAAATCAATCGTTAGACAACAACAAAATCTACGTTGAAGATCATTGTCGACAGTATAAAAGTTTGTTGAAAAAGTCTTTTCGTATTTCTAATTAAACTGCAACTCATTTTATTTTACATTTATAGTGAACTTTATTGAAGCAAATATGTACCAGTTTGGTCGACCACCTTTTGCCATTTTTCCGCTAGAGACATTATTCCATCAAGTGACGTATCCAGGATTTTATTTTGGATATGAGCTTTTTTCTACGTAGTGTATATTCTTTGCAAAACCGTTTATATACAGTGTCCGTCAAAATATTCCGGGGGAGGGGTTCTATCCCCTAGCATGCCCCCCCCCCCCCCTAGATACGGCCCTGATTCCATCAATGTAAAACTTTAGTGGTTTCTCGGCGAAAAACTGCGACAAGTAGTTTCCACAGGCTTCTCTTGAAGCCAACTTTACTCCATTAAGGGAGTTCTGCATTGACCGAAACAAATGGTAGTCCGATGGTGCAAGGTCAGGGCTATATGGTGGATGCATCAAAACTTCCCAGCCAAGCTCTCCCAGTTTTTGCCGAGTCATCAAAGATGTGTGTGGTCTAGCGTTATCGTGATAGAAGACGATGCCCTTTCTGTTGTTCAGTTCTGGCCGTTTTTTTTTTCCGATTGATTGCTTGAATCTCATCAGTTGTTGACAGTAAAGTGTAGAATCAATCGTTCAACCAGGCTGGAGCAGCTCTTAGTGGATGATTCCTTTCCAATCCCACCAAACACTCAGCATAACCTTTCGAGGCGTCAATCCTGGCTTTGCGACCATTTATTGAGCTGCACCACGCTTGCACCATGATCTTTTTCGCACATTATTGTCGTATTTGATCCACTTTTCGTCTCCTGTTACAATTCGCTTCAGAAATGGTTCGATTTCATTTCGTTTCAGCAAAGAATCGCAATTGTTAATTCGGCCCATTAAATTTTTCACAGACAATTCATGTGGTACCCAAACATCGAGCTTCATTTTGTTCAAAACCGTTTGATGATGAATGCTTAGTTCTTTGGCGATGTCATGGCTGCTTATGTGCTTAAATTTGAATATTACATATGCAACTATTTTCAAATAAAAAACTGCCGCATATTAATATCTCATCTATAAATAAATGAATCCGATAGCTACTACCGCCGCGTGGTAAGTGCTTAGCCAATTAATCCGATATTAAAGTGGGCGATAGGCTGAAGTTTTTCGACAACTATGCTAAATTTACATGACTATTGTCATTGTTGAAATCAGCTCTGGATGATTAGTCTCTTCATTTATTTAAAGCTTAACTTATTTGAGCTGTTTTTATAAAAAATTCGAAAACTAACGCTTTTGCGCAAACAGATCATAAGCTAAAATATTTTGAATTTGAGGATCACTTCGAGTTCTCAGAACACCAAGAAATGTGGCTCAAATAATATGAGACTACTTTAGAAATATAATATGACTTATGACACCGATAATTGTCTGAAACATTGTAGAGCCTTACGAGATGTACTAGGACATGGACTCTATATTATAGACCGCGATGCACGAAGTGTTTTCAATGTTTTTGCTACGTTACACGAAGAAAAAAGCATAAGCAAAAGAACTAGGATTAGAAAAAGTGTTTTTTTAAATATTCATGCTGTTTCATCAGTAAATGGTATTTGTGTTTTCATAAAAATTGTTAATGCCATTGGCCGCTACTAGATGTGAAAAAATGTTTACTAATTAGATATTTTGAATGATCAATATAATTGCCATCGAGCTCATAGTAGCACATCTCTAACAACCTGCCTCTAATTTTTTCAAGAATTAATTTTTCGCTTTACTGCATCCATGTACTTAGCCTGGCGGTGTTGTCAATTTTTGTCTCCTGACCTTTTTATCTATAAAGTTGAGTCGATATTGCTTAAAGCATCGTCGCGTTGGTGCGAACAACGCTTTCATTGTCAGATGTCTTTGTTAAACGCTGGCTACGATCAATGAGATTTTGTCGTCATCATCCTCATCATCTTGACATCGCCCCTGCCTTGTAATTCTTCATATTGTTGTGGCTTTTTTTTTTCTTTCCATTGTCAGCTGCTTTGTTACCACTTTACCTCATCAATGCAAAATTTATTTAAACATTTTCTTCTTCTTAGGGCTTAGTCTCATCCATCGTTTGCTTGTTGTTTCTGTCATGTTTACCCAAAGTTTTAAGTTCCTGTACACATAGAAAACCATACATTTTTCCTTTATCCTCCAACACGCATTTATTTACATTAACTGTTGTTGCAAACTACTACATACAAGTAAATGAGTCATTGCCGCATTGTTTGCTTGCGTGGGTGAGGGACTGCTTATTCAACAACTTACAACTTACAACTTATTTCACTTTCTACTGCGCTGTGCCATGTAACTTCCATGTACTATATTTTTTTAGGTTAAGTCTGCAGTTTCGCTAAAACGAAATTTCAATATTTACTTTTCAAGTTGCAACATAATTAAACGGTTTTCTGAATGTGCGATACGGGACTGAAATTAGGGTGGCCAGTTAACAACAGATGCAATTCTGCTTAGTAATTAAAATCAGAATATTTATCAATATTGTGAATACTTTTATGTAAGAACCAAACATAAAATAACATATTACTTACTTGTTTGTTTGTGGAGCTCTGCTACATATATGAGACAGTTAATGCCAGAGTGGGCTCTCCCACATATTCAAAAAAAAAAAAACTATTTTACTCGGGTTGTGGGAAGACTGGACCCAACTTCTCATATCGAGAGTGGTCTGAGGCTATTTTATGCAATGCTGAAGAGATGGCAGCTCAAAGCTATACTGAGCCAGAGGATGACAGATATGAAGTGCTATTGTCGAAATGGACCATGTGTCATTGACCGCTTTGGTGCTTGTTTTACAATCATTCATTTGTAGCATTTCTTAGAGTAGTGAGTATCAGGGTTACTTCTACTCGCGCTTACGCACAATTTTCCACTCAAGTTAAGCTCTCCGACCAGTAAGACAACGGGGGTAGAGATTATTCGGCACTTCCATCAACCAATAACTGCTTCTTGTAAGAAATGAAATTTTGTAACAGTCCAAATCAACCTGACGGCAATTTAGGAGCGTTATTAAAAGCAAGCTGAACAGGTTCGAAAGCAAATGAAATTGAATGGAGAAGCAAAAGATGACGACACCATTTCATTTCATCGAATGAAAATGCTCTCTACGCCATTGTTGTCCAATGAGAAAACGCACTGGTTCAACGTGTGTCCTCTTTGTAGGCGTTCACAACTTGAGAAATGAAGGAGTTCCTATGTACGTCTGTGATAAATTCAAGGCATGCAGAGGGTCTGAAGGAATTGGATCCAGTCTCTTTCATTATATAAGTAATTATGTTGCCACCACAAATGCTATAATGTACTCTTACCCGTATGGGGGTCAGAATAGAAATATCGGAAAGTCATTGCTTTGCATCAGACATAGTCTCTTAGTTAGTCGACATTCGTTTCTAGGTTAATAATATTTTTTCCCTGTTGATTAGATCGATGTCATAAGAACAGCAAAAAAAAGAAACCTTTGATTGTAGAGGATGGCTTTAGCAGTTTTATTTTTTTTTTCAATTAAGGAGCTTATGAAAAAATATGTGACGAACAGAAAGATAATCATGTCGAAAACATGGCCCGTCCAATGACTAAAAATGCTCTGTTTAAAACATGAGGAAGGTTAACCGTTTGCTCTTCAGTATTTGTATGGCTATAACGAAGAGTTTCACATTTTCCAATGCGGAGATATCAGAAAAAGAAACAGAGCCTCACCCGTTCCAGACAGGCTATCGATTTTTGATGTTAATGCACATGACATCAGCACAGAAAAGTAAAACGAAAATAGATCTGTTAAAGCCATTGGAATATTTCTCTCTAGATTATCAAAATTTTCATTCCTCTCTTAATTCCTCTAAAAGAGAAAGTAATACCGTTCGTACTAATTTCCCAAAAGCTCAGGAGGAACCTGAATCCACTTACAGAAACTTTTGTTGGAACTGCAATGGACTAAGCCACAAAATAAAACTTTCAGGGGGAGTGCCTACTCTGGCATTTCCTCATATATTGGAAAATATTTCTGAATAGTATTTTTTGACAATTTTTACGCTAGTTATTATCTGTTTATAAAAAAATTAATATATGATTGCAAAATATATCAAATATATTATGTCCCAAAAACATTTTTACTAAAGTTGGTAGAAGCTGAAATATATTAAAAAAAATTCTTCTGTTATTTCTTATAAATTAAGACAATTTGTAGCAAAAATTAAGTCTGATGAATTCTTAAATAATCAAATACTACAAAAAAAAAAAAAAAAATGTAAAATCTTAGACTTTATGGCACAATAACTAATATGTATATATACATTTATTATAAGTTCATTTTGTAAATAAAATATAAAGAAAAATCTTACACTAGAAGTTTTTGGATTCCCGTCCTTCATAAGAAAGTGGTAGGTCCCAACCCCCTACGTGTTTTGTAATCAGCACTTGACAACTTACCTCCTTTAAAATTTTTTTTTCTTCATATTTTTTTTTATTTTTAATTTTCTTTTTTTATCATCTTTAAATTTTTTTATGTAACTTTTTTAAACATTTTCTTTTTATAATAAATTAAAGTAATTGTTATAAGACAAACGACTAATGCCTGTTAACTTAAAAATTTTCTGAATACTACTTCAATCAGAGAGTTTGTGAATAGCTATTACATCTCAAATTAAATTTGGTAACTTATATCAAAATTTGGTACCGAGTCTCATTAATCTACGTCAAATAGTTGATGAGATATTATGAATTTGATTTTTCTCTTCTATGGAGTTGGCGCGAGAAGCGGAGTCAATGCTTTAAATAAACTAATGCTCATCGAGACGGAAAAACTACTAACAATATCGGCTTCTTCCCCCTTATAAATCTAATATATGTATAACAATAAAATCCCGTGAACGTCTACATGTTTACGGGAAGGTTGTAGCCAATAAAAAAAAATTCAGTTACTTCCTCAGAACTTTTTTGAAGTTACACTGACTTTTATTTTTGATGTCGATAATTAAAGGATTTGTTTTTGAGGCACAAGTGTTTAAGACTTTTCAACAAGGCCACAATTTTTGAAAGCGTAATCTAATAACTTTGCTGTATTTGATTTCCTTGCTGAAAGTGCTTGGCAACCCTGGTCGTATGCCGTCGATCTTCTGAATCGTTTCACCGTCTCTCCATGCAAATTCGCACTGCTTACACCATCGCTGCAGTGTGTCTAGCATCAGAACCACAAGCTGTTGTTATTTCTGAGGATTTTTTAATATAACGTTTATCTTCTTTCTTTGAAGTCTTTCACATCTGTTTCTATTAGATGTATTTTTGAACTGTTTTCGTTTAATAAACTTCTGCCATTCCGTCTATTTTTATATTATTCATTGCTTGCTTGTTTTCAACTAACTTATTGTTCATTTTATATTTTTCATTCTTCTTTGTATTTTGACCAGTTTCCAATAGTCGGTTTATTTTTTTGAACTGAAGTCCTTTGTCTTTCTTTTAAATCCTTTTTTCTTGATAAACATTGTTCTATGGTAGTCACCTATCTGCCTAAAATGCTCTGTTTCTCAGAATTATAAGTTAGTTAGCTGATTGACTTCATAAAAATTTTAAAAAATATACAGGGTGATTATATGCTTAAGTCTAAATGGTTTGGCCTATATCCATCTACGAGACTGACAATTTGAATACAAATATATCATGTGAAAAAGCAAAAAAGATCTTAATCTTCTTCAATCATGGATTTTCTATAACGTAGTGCAGCAACAACATAACTATTCAGCCCATATCAATCTTTCTCCCCGTTTAATACACTTATTAACTCGTCATCATTCAGGCAGCTTTTGTTAAAATATTTTATCCGAAACTCCTTCAAAACAAGGAATATCGCAATGAAATGACAGGTATCTTCTCGCGTCTTCATGTAGCAGAGGCTGCAAAGTTTTGGAAGTTCAGATCTGTGTGTCACATAATTCAAATTCAATAAATCCCCTCTCGTTTTGAACAAATGTCTATCATATTGATTAAATTGCCATTAAGTAGGTTCGAATTGTTTGCAAGGTTCTATTCAAGGCGATTGTAAAAACATCTAGCCAACGAGTATTTGGCTTCCGCTGTATTTCTGTCAAATAGGACACTTTCAAGTTTTAAAAGCATTGCGTTGAACTTAATTCTCAGTGAAGGCGGGTTTTCATTTTGAGCAATCATTAAGTTTGTATTGCATTCGGTTACGTGGCTCTCCCACTCTACCATCATTGATCCTCTCGTCGAAATAACTTGTGCTCCATATAAAAGAGTTGATGCTGCTGTAAAGCGGAATAACTTTTGCTTTGCACGATGTGTTTGCTCTTGATGCAGCGCTCCCATACAGCAGAAATTGCTCGTTTTGCTTCGGATAATTTGCCGTCCAGGTACCTCTTTATGTTCAGGTTTGAAGTTATAAGAATTCCAAAGTATTTGTACTTCCGCACAGTTTCAACAGCCTCTCCATTAAAAATCAATTTTTCGTCTCTCGAAAGTCTGTCCCCACCACCTCTCAATACCATCATTTTTGATTTTTGTAGATTCACTACCAGATTCCTCATTAGTTGCATTCCAGTTACCATGTGAGCAAGAAGACTATATCGTTTGCATACATAAGTGCAGGAATCGTTGCTCCATCTATTTTTATTCCGCCTCTGAGAACATTCGTTATGTCATTTATGAACAGTATAAAAAGCAAAGCGCTACGAATAAAACCTTGTTTTAGGTAAATTGTCGTTGAAAATTCGTCTAGTAGGGCAACTTCATCCAATACGCATCTGTGTTCATATTGTAACTTGCTCTCAGGACCTTAATGATCTTACTGTAAAGTCCTATCTCAAATAATTTGTAGAAAAGGGCATCTCTCACAATTGAGTTGAAGGCTGCACGTAAGTCAACAAACTCAGAATCATAATATCTCACATCTAAGGCTGGAAGCCCCTGTGAGATGGATATAGTTTTGTTTTTAGTAAATGTTTCAACTTTTATGCTCTTTGAATTTCATGGACTACTCTGTGGCTATTCCTTTGAAGAAGCATGCTGAAAATTGAGAGTTATAGTTAAGTGTTATCACAGTATCATTTGAACTGACCTCTGAGTTGACGTTAACTTTCCAATATCTTTGCAAGGACAGAAAGGAAACTTTTGTATTAGTTTTTTTTTTCTTCCATTATGATATTAAGTATTTTGGAATTCTTTCTCCGTTTTAATGAGCCTTTAATACGATAAGTGAAAGAAGGTGGAAAGATGGAAAGAAAAAGAAGGAATACAACAACGGATCTTTAGTAAGAACCATCTTATTTCCTTACAAAATATTAAGTAAATTGATGTAATGGGAGATTCATTAGTAAATTCGATAAATTACCAAAAGTATTTCCATGCATCTTTCTGCCATTTCTGCCGTGCAATTGTGAAGAATTTTATTGTATAGCTGCTACAGATTCTTCTGTGTCATTCATTGCAACTCTTATCTCATATTGAAATTTCTTTATTCGACCAAGGAGGCATCGCTTGTTGAAAATTGGAAGTTAACTTGCACTGAAAATTGAAAATTTTATTCAACATCTAATTTTTCTAAATAGTTTGTGGATGAACAGATAATTTTATATCAATGTGTGTTCCAACTTTAATTTCAATGGACTTTTTTTAAGTTCCCGATCATCTGATTGATTTTTCTTGGAAACTCAAACTGATCTAGCAAATTTGGCCAATATTAAAATAGAATTTCCAAATTAAGAAACACCCTACTATACGCACGAATAAACAAGGAGGTATACTACTTGGGAAAGCACATATTAGTTTTAATTTGGAATGCATTAATAAATTTATTTGCAAGTGCACAAAGTTTCTCTCTAACACAACACATATACATACATAGAGTATGGGTACACTAACGCATATAAAGGTAAACACAGTAATAATAGTAAGTAAAGTTCAGAGGAAACTGTGGTAAATTAATGAAAGCAAAAATAGAATGAAATAAAATAAAATACAAGAATGCAATCCATGAATGAAAGGAAGATAGAAAATGAAATTACAAATAAAATACTAAATGACTCTTCGACATTCAACGTGACTTTTATGCGCTTTCAATTAATTACTCACACTAACTTAATTGTAAGGATGAATGCCATGTGTGATTTTGCTATGTGTTAGTATACACATTAGGGTGTGCCATTTTTGAGCAACTTTATTTTTTCAACTTAAAAACAGGCTTAAAACTTTCAGAAAGGTGAAAAAGAAAGTCTCTAAAAATTTGAGCTCTTAATATTAACATTTAGAGGTGCCTGTTTCTAACTTTCCATTTTCCATGTAAATTAAATGAAAAAAAAGAGATTTTTTTTTTCTTATTGTTGTAGCTTGATATGAGAGTATTGTAACATTATTTTAGTAGGAAATTGAACGCTCTAAAAAAAAAAAAAAAAAAAAAAAAATTTAGTCTATAATTTTACTGAGCCTAATGCATAATTTCTTTTGTTTAACAGTTAATCAAATAATAAAATTATATAATTTTTTTTTTTTTTTTTTTTTTTTAGAGCGTTCAATTTCCTACTAAAATAATGTTTTAGTTCATTTTTACAATACTCTCATATCAAGCTACAACAATAAGAAAAAAAAATCTTTTTTTTTCATGTAATTTATATGGAAAATGGAATGTTAGAAACAGGCACCTCTAAATGTTAATATTAAGAGCTCAAATTTTTAGATGCTTCCCTTTTCACCTTTCTGAAAGTTATAAGCCTGTTTTTTAGTTGAAAAAATATAGTTGCTCAAAAATGGCACACCCTAATATACATGTATGTCTATGAGTGAGAATTTCAAAGCATAAGCGTACCATAAGCGGAAGGGGGCCGAATGGGGCGGCCGCCACAGTCGAAAAGCCTTGGCGGAGGGAAATATGGTACTCCTAATATGAAATTTATTTTTTTTTTGCATAACTATGATTTGGAAATAGTGAAATATAAAATGTGGCCTCTACCAGGTTTTCTAGTTTCATGTGAAATATATCTCGTTTTTCTATGGTTTTCGTGATGTAAAAAGTTTTGGCATATATGTTATTTTTGTTAGGCAGGGGTGACACTTTACCTCTTCGCTCTGGGTGCCTGGTCTTCACGGTACGCCGCTATATCAAAGGTGCTTAGTTGCTTCATAGAGAAGTGTTTCAGAACAAACAAACGCATTGTTCGTGCAACAGAAAAATATATGACAATGAAATAACAACAACAAAAAGACACTCTAGTAGTAAATTATGAAGATGTATGAGCACAATAGAATGAGAACATATGTATATGGGATACTATCAGTCCAAAATCATAACTCTTTTTAGTACTTTTGATATAATTTTATCAAATTGGGATATACTTTCGAGTGTCATAAGCTTTTTGTAATTTGAGTTGCTGTTAGTGCTTCACCGAGGCTGCGAGGCAACCTCGTTCACCGAGGCGAGAACGAGGCGAGACCGAGGCGAGAACGAGGCGAGACCGAGGCGAGAACGAGGCGAGACCGAGGCGAGAACGAGGCGAGAAAGTGGCGAGAACGAGGCGAGGTGGAAAATTAAATTTGCCTCGTTCGATCGAGGCGAGGCGAGATCACACCGGCACCACGCCTCGCCTCGCCTCGCCTCGTTCTCGGTTCTGAGAACAAGGTGCCTCACAGCCTCGCTTTAACACTAGCTCGTATCGGAAGTAAGTGAAGTATTTTTTGTTTTGATACTATTTTTTGAAATTTGATTCGATTTTTATTTATTAGAAATGACAACTTTTTTCTAAAATGTGACGTGGATCTGGACATATATATCTAATATATAAAATTCTCGTGTCACTGTGTTTGTAACAAAACTCTTCTGAAACGGCTTGACCGATACTTATGAAATTTTGTTTGTATATTCAGTAGGTCTGAGAATACTATACACAAACTATTTTATTAAAAGATAGGAAAATTTTTATATCGATTAAGTGCATATTTAGGGTGGCCATATCCAAGCTTACCTTTGGCTTTTATGGCATTTAATATGTTAGTGAATAAAATCGAAAAAATCGTTAAAAATTTAGATGAGAAACCAAACCGGAGTTCACTAGACGAAGTCTTACTAGAATCTTTTCAAAAGGGTAGCGAAAAAATTTTTTACCTTATAAGAGATGCAATTCGTTTTACAGCGCTTTGTTAATACTGCATCCACGACATAAATTAAGAAAATTTCCAAAGACAGATTGGGGGAAAAATTTAGAGTCAGAAAGCCTTATGTGCTTCAAAAAAGTTTACAAAAACTATTACGATAAGTATTGACAGAAACATGTGCCTCATGCATTTATTGGACTTTTCATCAATTTGATTCTGAGGATCAGCTAGAATCTTGGGAGACCGAATCAAACCAATATTTAGCAGCTTCGTGTGCAACAGAAAGCATAGATATTTTAAAGTGGTGGCAACAACATGAGAAAAATTATCCAATTTTGTCAAAAATAGCCAAAGATAAGCTCATTATAATGGCCTCATCGGTGCCAGTGGAGCGATTATTTTCACAAGCTTCTCTCATCGATCAACCAAGGCGAAGTTGCTTGAAAGCTGATGCGCTTCAAGCACTTGTGTGTATTAGTGCCTGGACCAAATCTGAACTCGCAAGACCCACGTGTGGGTTCAAAATATGAATCTAATTTTTATATTCATATTTATATTTAACTAATATTTTATTTTCAGTAAACTTCTTTAAACAGCTTTCAAGATACTTATCCTTGGTTGATCGATGAGAGAAGAATGTGAAAACTATTCTAGTAGAACTAGGTTTGAAGTAGTTTACTCAAAACAAAATACTAAAATTGTAGTTATATATTAATATGCTTATATGTATGTACATTAGAATGTATCAGGAAAAAAAAGTTCACCGTACACCATCTAATCCGAAGCATTTTTGCAAGGCAATTTCGAAAAAAAATTTTTTATTCAATTCCACTCCGCTGTAGCTTGCATTCAATGAGCTGCAATCCTCATTTCTTTCTGCTTGATATTTTGAATGAGTGGAATGCCTTAAAAAGACTTACATCCACTTTTCAATATTTCTGATACAAAATAGCTCGTAGACAAGCGTAGATTTAAATAATAATGTTTCAATAAAGGAATTATGATTACTCTGTCTAACGTCTGTAATGTGAATTTAGGTGTGTACTCTGTGTAAGTAGGACGTTGTCAGATTTGTGAGTATTGATCCTTTAAATTTTGTAAAAAGCCTATGTGAATAGTACTCAAACAATGTATTCGAACAGGTTATCGATAGTTGGCAAAAACATTTCTCTTATCAGAGTTGGCCACCATTTTCATGCACCTTTTTTTAAAATCTCAAGAAATTACATCTAACATGGGTATTTCCAATGTTTCCATGTTATTTCTTTAGTTTGTGTTACTAAACTTTACTAACTTAAAAAGGTCTTGCAGATCTACTTACTTTAAGCAAGGCATGTTGGGAATTACATCAATCGTCAATGATAGTTTCGGTGGTTTTAGAGTTAAAATGTCATGCAGGTTTTTTATTATTTCATTACTATATATGTATGTTTATACAAAAATTTAAGTCTACATAAAAATATATCATTAAAATCTTAGTCCTAGGGTAACAAAAAATGAGATAGTTTCTATTAGCTTAACATCCAAAAGATTCACGTCCTTATCAAATGCTTTTTCTCAAAGGCAATTTGTAGCCAATAATATACGAAAACAAATTTTTTAAAAACTTCAAAAATACTAACTACAAATTTAAAACTCTTATTGGTGATACTTTCATTTTCTATAATATATAGAGCCTGCACAAAATTAAATATTTGTTCCAAGATTTTCAAACGAATTTGTATAAATTT
The DNA here is from genome assembly GCA_963680825.1 of Meiosimyza decipiens. Lineage (NCBI taxonomy): Eukaryota > Metazoa > Arthropoda > Insecta > Diptera > Lauxaniidae > Meiosimyza > Meiosimyza decipiens. The sequence goes on from OY804260.1 coordinate 54,887,753, forward strand.
TTCATTTTATTCAGATTCCAGAAAAAAATTGCACTGCTGTCATTTTTACATCAAAATCCATTCATATTCACTTTTGCTACGCAAAAATATACTACACACATACACGTAAACCGTGTACGTGTGCACGTACACGAGCAAAGCAAATCAAGGAGTAAACGTAGCAAAACTGTTGAAAAATTCAAAGCATTTTACCAAAAGCAGCAATGACAATTCTTTAAATTTACATTTGTAAGAAAAGAAATGAAGCAGTAGGTAAATGCTAGTGAAGGAAACATCAGTAAATGAGTGAGAAAAAGAAAAAGGAAACCAAAATAAGAAAAATCATATCATTTCCTGTAGAACGAAAAATATATATTCATGTATATTTATTCACTTCAATTTTGAGACGCATAGACGATGATGTACAGTGGAAGTTTTGTGGAGTTTGTTTGGAGAAAATTGTGTAAATAAGCTTTTGCAATTACATTATGTACATATATGTATGTATATATAGTTTATGGATTTAGTAGGTAAATGAAGAAAATAACGCTACTCAAGTTACGTTTATAGTGAAAAACTCATTCCAAGCTCACATTTACTAACTGCGGTGTCATCGATATCACTTTAGAATTTAGTTTGACCAGTATAGCCTTTTGAATAAAATTGGCATAGTTTCACTATATTTTATTCATAACTGTCTTATTTTATACGAAAATAATTTTAAATATTGTATTATTATTTAGTTTTATAAGGAACTATCTTACAAATAATGCCTAATCTGGATATTGATAATTTTTCAGCACGAATTCATTTGCACGCTAGCAGACTTTGGTAGATAAACAACAGTTTCTTAAAAGAAATTTTGAAGGAAATCGATCAGAATATAGATTTCTATATATAACCATTTATTTTTGAAACGTTAATATATATATATATATTATATATATTATCACAAAATATCGCTTCAGAAAAATTTTCCAAATTTTTTATGAAAAGTACGCTTAGAATCAAAAATTAGTGAAGGTGTTACCTTCGGCCAGGCCGAAACTCACATACCCTACACTGCATTGAAAGTACTTTTTCAATAAATGTTAAAAAAATGTTCAAGAGGTTGAATAAATCGAAAATAATGTAAAAAGGTTCAAAAATGTTGAAAAGTGTTAAAAAAAACTGAAAATATGTGAAAAGCATTAAAGAAAGTTGAAAAAATTGAATAAGTCGATTTATATGAAAAATGCTGAAAAATTGCTGAAAAAGTCGAAAGAATAAAGAAAATGTCGAATGAAATTGAAGGAGATAGGTAAGAGATTGAAAATGTCAAAAGAATATGGGAAATGTTGAAAAAAATAGAATAGAAATGAAAAACACGAAATATGCCACACCCACTTCTCCAATTCCGCCCACTTTTGCTTCAATAAAGAAACCAAATTTTAGAACAATAGCTTGTGTAGTTTGCGATATGTGCCGTAATTATTCTTAAAATTTAGAGCGGTGACAGACCCACTGGTGCAATCCACTCCGATTTTGATCCAGAAATAGCTTTTTATAAACAAACCTCTTGCACCAAATTTTAGTATGATTGCTCATATATTTCGATAGATATGCCACTTAAGGTTTTTTAATTGTATGGAGGATGCCACGCCCACTGTTGCTATTTCGCCAACTTTTGATTCATATGTACCTAATTCCCAGTAAACCACTTACATCAAATTTCCGAGCAATTGCTCCAATAGTTCACTTAAAATAGCACTTACATCTTTATGTTAATGAGGGAGGTGCCACGCCCACTGATGCATTCTCGTCAAGATTCATTTAATACCGAAGCTTATAGTAACCGAGACCTATACACAAAATTTTATGAAGATTACTCTCATAGCACACTATCTATAGCACTAAACGTATTTCGCTTATGTCGGAGGTGCCACACCCACCAGCACAATTATTCCAAAATTTTGCAAGAAGACAGCTTTTTGCAAGTATATCCGCCTTATTAAATTTCATAACGATTGCGATGTTAGTTCTCTTTTTATTACATTTATAAATATTGTAGGCTGTGCCACGCCCTTGAAAGAAATATTTCAGAATATGGACGTAGCTGGTGTTGTTGACTATTTTCAGTGGTATCATCCCTAAAATTTTAATGAAAATCGTATGAGCCATTTTGGAGTTATACGAAATCCAAATTTTTAATTGTTTCGAAGTGCCACGCCCACTATTACAATTCTGCCCACTTTATGCGCAATTCAAGATTCATAAGTTCTGAATTCGTGTACCAAATTTCATCACAATATCTTGCACGGTTTACGAGCTATGGCGTTATAAAAGTTAAAATTTAAGGCTGTGCCACGCCCACTTAAGAGCCTTTGCAAACTTAGACCCTAGCCTAATCTTAATTTAGTTCTCATCTTCACTAAATCACCAATTTTCATCAAAATCGCAGCTACTTTTTTTCAAAATGGACTTGGGTATATTTACATAGAGTATGGGCGGAATGCGTGGCCGTGAAAAGATTTCACCTATTGTGTGCCAAATTTCATTGAATTAGCTTGCTTAGATTTCCCGTAAACTTGATTTCACCAAACAGACACACAGACAGACAGACTGACAGACAGACAGACAGACAGACGGACACAGCTATATCGACTCAGGTGGTGACGCTGATCAAGAATATATATACTTTTCCATACCTGCCACGCCCCCTTCTATGCGTTACAAACAGAATGACAAAGTGAATATACCCTCTGTGTAGGGTATAAAAATTCACTTTGGCTGATAATTCGTTGAGATACAAGCATTTAAAAAAAAAAACTTGAAAAAAGTCTGTTTTAAAAACTCATATCACTGAAATATGTAGCTTGACAAATAAAAATATTGAAAAAAATTATGAAGAAAACTGTTGTCCAACTTGGCCTGGCACTCTCCACACATTTAAATAATTTATGTAAATAGATCTATAATATAGAAGAGTAGTTTAATAAGTCAGTATCTTTTTGAATAAAAGATTTTATTTTTTTTAGCAATTAACTTTTAATTAAGTTTTTCATATGGGCTTAAAGGAAAAGTGAGAAAAAACCATTCTGTGAATTTAAATTAGAACAGTTAAAAAAAAAAAAATCTGTTACTGGACGCCATATCACAATTACAAATTGATATTGGATCTTTTCGTTTGACTGACTGGTATTACTTATAAGCCTTGCATTCACAAATTTTTGTCAAAAGTTTTGATAAATTGCCTACTGTTCGTCCCACGTTCGAGAATGACTGCGTAATGACAACCGTTATATCAAGGACATTTAGGCAAGCACTAAAGCTTTGTATTGTAATAAAGAATTCAGAAATCTAGCGCGAAAATATAAAAAAAAATGTGAACAGCAAAAAATTGACGAAATAAAACTTAAGGCGTTATTTTCCACAGGTATCTCTCGTTCCATAGCCCACTTTCACTGCCACGTGCATGTTTTTGCTTTCTTTAATACTTAAGTCAGTCAACGTGACGTTGCTATTTGGCATCATGTTTGATGTCGAAAATATTTGACAGACAATTCTGCAGTTACTTCTATGATGGGTCCTATGTTATAGAAGAAAAAAAGGAAATTCGACAAATAATGGCGATTTCTTTGAAATCTCTGCGCAGTTTTTTTTTGTCGAATCTTTTTTTTTTGCTTCATTTACTATTTTTCAGCAGTGGTAATTTTTTTCAATCGTTCTCTGTCATAGCTTCTTTCACCGTCTGTTCCAACTTCAGTTTCTCCTCTGTTTGTTCGTCAGACGATCTGTGCTTGCCTTGAGCCATGGTAATATAAAATGCTAAGACATAAAATACTTTAAGCCAACAAAAGGGGTTAATTAACGTGAAAATGATTTCAATTACGGCAAATTGGATTTTTCCGAGAAGTGTAGTTGTAGAAGTGTCTGTTTGTGTATTGGTATCGGAGTTGGTGTGTGTGTTAGTTTGAATACAGCGTGTTACCAAATGTAAGGGAATGTGACTGAAGAATTCAGTGGAAGTGAATTTGTGCTTCTTATCAGTGTCGACAGTCTTTACTGCAAAGGTGAATTTGATCACTAGGTATAAGAGCATGTGATGTGAGCCACACTTGCGAAAACATTTTTTTCTTTTTGAGCTTTGCGTTTAAAGTTTTTCATCTTTCACATTCTAAAAGCAAAGTCGGCTCAAATCTCAGTCTAAAATCATTTTATAAATTAAAATTGTAAGTAAAATTTAATTAAACAGAAGTAGCTCCAGGATTTCAACCTCTACGTGCTGCATCCCCATCCAATGTTCGAACAATCAGCATAAAAATGCCATTTATTTTATCTTCAAAATTAAGTAAATATTAAATCTACTTGAGATAATGTGGCGTCAATTTATTTCAATGCAATCATCTATATCTGTGCTATTTATATCAAATTGCTTTTATCGAAATGGTTTGTAACGCTTTGGCGCAAAATCTGCTGAACCAAATTAAATATTTTTTTTTTTTAAATAAACTTTTGTGCTAAGGAAGGCTATTGTATGCAAATTTTTTTTGTACCGTTTGTATTTAGCTTCGAAATTCATAGAACAATTTTTTTCAAACGGACGTGTGTTTGCTAAGCCACTCGTACTTTTATAAAATAAATTTTGAATTACTTGGATAAATCACATTCATTAAAAACAATAATGAAATACTATTAAATCAATACCTGTGTGTCAAAAGACTGTGTGCGCTAAAATGAAGACAGTGCTCATTCAGATTGTTGAGAGGTACACTCTACAGCAGTGCTGTAGGAGTAAGCAAAAAATTCGGTGCCAATTTTTCCACATATTGTTGCCAAATGGTGCCAAGGCGAAATAGAAACTATCTTGCATGGATAGGATAGAAGAATTTCCCAAGTATGTAATTTTGAAAGTGCTGATCAGTTTAGATATTCCTCTCAAAAATGTCTGAAAGATATAGTTGTCTCCATTCGTAATGAATGGCTTGACCATCTCATAATTTTATTTATACAGTTTTAATGTTTTGACTAGCACTGTTATATCTGATTTTCTGTTTTTCAGCAGATACCTAACTCTTCAATATTGTTTGTGGACAATGCTAATGCAAAATTGACTATAAACTATGAGTTAATATTCTATTGTGGAATTGACCTTGAATTGTGTGTCAAATCTATTGGTACCTACTGTATATCAAGTCCTTGTGGTGTACATCAAGGATACACAGCTCGAAACATGTTTAGCTCTTCCAACTCACACAATAATATCAAAAGGTATTGAGCTCTTCTCGGTCTCTTTCCGTTATTCGAGCTAAATTATTTTGATTCACTATCGGCGCTGGCTATTTGTTTGTGTAATTTTGTCTTCAGCGTACCTACTTAAGTTAAACAATTTTTGTTCGCATTCACCGCATGCTTTTTGTTTGTGTGATTTCTGTTTCTAAGTGACTTGCTTCTTCAGCTTCAGCTTTTAACCAGCTCCTGTAGCAGATTTTTGAGAGCATCTCTGGAGTAGTTCACTGAATAGAAGATCTGCGCTGAATGCTACGAACTTTCTGCGGGCGATGGTCGGTGTTATCGTAGTGAACATAACATTTTCACTATCGTTGACCCAATATGCAAATCCATATTCGAGAAAAGACACAAAGTGGAACATTTTATAATGTCTAGATTACGCAATGACCCTCGTTTTTGTATTCGAAGTGGTAGGTATGAACGTAGTTACTACTATTACGCATTTGAAACTTATTTACTTCATTAAGGCGAAGGGTTCATGCGATCGGGAATGAATGGTTTAATTTTTTCTAGTTTTCATCTCCTTAGGGACATTTTATGATGGCTCGCATGTCTATGTTATTCCAGTTTTGATAATATGGGAATTACCATTGAAACATTGAATGGGAGATATATAAAATAGTTCTGACAATACACAAAGGACGAAACAGAAATACAGGAAGCATGACAACACCCTGTAATATATACTGTATGTTCTGGCAAGTGTATTTGTGTTACCATGAGTGCCTAAGTGTGCGAGTGAGCATAAGCGGACTTTTCTCATTTTGAATTGATTATAGCAATTTACACTTTCACAATCACACACACCAACAAAGCCATTGTTTCTTGGTTGGTTGCGTTAATGCAACCCTGTGCACGACGCCTCTTATGAGCTTTGAACGCTGAACGCTGAACGTTTGGCTTGGCGCGTTGGATTTGAATTTAGTGAGGCGTGCGTAAATGAATTTTAAGAGTCGGTATCGTTTGTTCGTTTGTTTGTTTTCTTTCATTCAATAGCAAATGCTTACATTACGTACTTTATTTTCATTACGCTTTACTTTGCTGTTAACTTACTCTTCTTTGTTGCTTTAATTTTTTTTTTTTCGGTTTTACAGTTAGTTTTCTTCTCACTAACAAACAGGTGAGTATAAAAAGAATATTACCAATAATAAGCATTTTTATATGTTTGTTTTTCTTAAAAGATATCAAACTGTCGGATCATAAAGGGTGTTTTTTTTAGAGGTATAGAGCTTTGAATTGAAATAAAACACAAGAAAATCGTTTTAATGTCCATCAATTTGGCTTTATTGGAAGGATAATTTTATGCCATTAATGTTTAAATATGATTTCGGGCATGTGACCGCCGCGGCTGGCTCGAATAAAGCCAATTCTACAGGTCCAATTTTGAACCACTTTTTCGAGCATATGGGGCCGTATGTCGGCAATAACGCCACGAATGTTGGCTTCCAAGTCCCCTAACGTTTCTGGTTTGTTGGCGTAGACGAGCGACTTCACATATCCCCAAAGAAAATAATCCAATGGTGTCAAATCACACGATCTTGGTGGCCAATTGACAGGTCCATTCCGCGAAATTATGCGCTCATCGAATGTTCCCTTCAATAAATCGATTGTGACGTGCGCTGTGTGGCATGTAGCGCCGTCTTGTTGGAACCACAACTCATCCACATTCATGCCATCCAATTCGGGAACAAAATAGTCGGTTATCATGGCTCTATACCGGTCTCCATTAACGGTAACTGACTCTCCAGCAATATTTCGGAAGAAGTATGGCCAAATGACTCCACCAGCCCATAGAGCACACCAAACAGTCAGTTTTTGTGGATGTAATGTGGATTCTCTTCACTCCAAATGCGGCAATTTTGCTTGTTGACGTAGCCATTCAACCAAAAATGAGCCTCATCACTGAACAAAATTTTGCGATGAAAATCAGCATCGAGATCAATCTCATTTTCGGCCCATACACCAAAATCACGACGCATTGCATGGTCTCGCGGCTTTAATTCTTGCACAAGCTGGATCTTGTAAGGTCGCAAGCCAAGATCTTTGCGCAAAATCTTCCATAAAGTTGATGGACAAAGCTCCAATTGCTGTGCACGGTGGCGAATCGATTCATTCGGGTCCTCTTCAACATTTTGCTCTACAGCGGCAATTGTTTCTTCGGTGCGCACTGTTCGACGTCTCTGCGGATGCGTATTATCACATAGAGTAAACGTAGCGCGAAAACGATCCATGGTTAACCGAATTAATTGCTCTGATGGACGATTATGTCGACCATAAAATGGACGGAGCTTGCGGTAAACTTCGCGAACTGAACCATTATTTTCGAAATAAATTTGCACGATTTGCAAGCGTTGTTCTTTTGTCAACCTGTTTAAGATGAAATGGCAAACCAAATTGAACATAAATGGCTTTAGAGTTTTCAGATTTGACCATAAAATGCCAGTTTTATCTCTATTCGAAAAACAAACCTCTAAAAAAAACACCCTTTATAATACGGGAATGTAAGGTAGCTTATTAAAAAGAGCCACACCAAAAGGTTCCCCAAACATAAAATAGAGATATGAATGAAGTTAAACAGAGTGACTAAGTGTTACCTACTTATGTACATAAGTTGGTGCAACATACACTTATTCAAAAATGTACCACGAATTGGTAAATAAAATACAAAATATTTATTGATCATTTAAATTTATTGTATCTCCTTCAAAGTAGGTACATTCCGAAATAATGCATTTATTTGAACGAATACTCAACTTAAGTTCTCGCCGCAAATTCTCTTTTATGTATTCTATCGATTTAAAACGGGTGCCTCGATATATAGTAATTTAAGTTTTCGGAAGAGAAAGAAATTGGCCGGAGCCATACCAGGTGGTTGTTCAATGGTATTTCTTGACTTTTTAGCCAGAAATTCATTCACAATAATAGCTTTGGAAGATTATGCGTTATTGTGGTGTGAAATCCATGAGTTTTCTTTCCACAAATCTGGCCTTTACGAACTTGCTCTATCATAAATAATACTCAGGTAATATTCTTAATTTACCGTCTGTCACCCATAATTTGCTCGCATCATAGTGTCATATTGATCAGGATATCAAGGGCGCTAAAAAAAATCTGCACCAAAATGTAACAGAAAGATTTATTTTAAGAATGATGCTGTTTCTTAAAAAAATTTAGGTTTTTTTATTATGTTCTGAAATTAGCTCTTTCATTTCAAAATTCTTTGCTAAGCTTTTACCGAGTTATAAAAAATATGGTATGTATATGTACAATTTAGCTTTACCTGATTCCGTAGTTGGAAAATAGAATATAACAAACTAATGTTAAACGAGTTTTCTATTTATTTTATTTGGTAAAATCTTTATTGAATCAAAAAACACAAAATCATGAAAAATAGATGTAATTTTCAAGTGATATTTTTATTTTACTAATTTCTAGTTTTACTTTAACGAACCCCAATGGTTTAGCATTATCTCTTAGAATTCTTAAAAAATATGTTTGGGTTTTATTCAGGTAAATCACGTAAAGTCCTTAAGAAATATAGCTGCATTTTTTGTACGTATGAATTCTGTGCAATTGTATATCTTACATTCAATCCATGCATTATTTATTTCGAGATTTTCTTAACGTGAAAAGGAGATACAAAAAATAAACATTAGTGGATATATCATGTAATTTTATTTATTGATATTTGATTTGATTTAATTATAAAACACTAAAAAAATTAACAAAAATTTTAAGTCTGACGATCCAATTCTGAGGTATTTAAGAAATGCCATCTGGTAGCACCAAGAAGTTACGTACTGATCACATCAAAATGTAACATTTTTGTTTCCGTTCTTCGAATAGACCAAACGATCCACTTAACAGCAGATTATTTTTTAATTTAGTTTTGTTTTTTAAATAACTTGTAATAGAAAACATTTCCCGTAAAATTTAAAATCGCTGACCTGCCCCTTTTGGAGAAAACCGATTTTTACCTATTTTTTATATTTTTCAGCTTTTTCATGATTTCAGCCCTTTAACTGACGTTCACTGCAAGTTTTTCCGACCTTGATTACCATTCTTAGTTTATTCTGTAATGTATAAATATTGTGTTGCCGTCCAAGTACTTCAGCTTGGGCACTCCTAAAGGTCATGATGGTCATCTATATACAATAAAACAAAGTCGGTTTAGTTATTCGCTTCGTAACTTAAGAACGGCTGGACCGATTTCATTGATCTCTGATTATTTGGATTAATCTTCGCTCCGAAAGTAACATAAGCTATAAAAATTTTATTTTAGGTGCATATATAGGGTGGCCCTTGCACAAAAATATATTTAAAAAAGCATTTTCACAAAAGACCACGTAATCGATTCACACCAAATTTACACCACATAGCTTTTATATCAATTAGCATAGCTTAGGCTATAAGACTTTTATTAAGAGTGCATATTTAGGGTGACCTATATACATATATATGCATACAAACGCTGGTGTGTCTGTTTGTGATTGCGTAACTTCTGAACGTCTTCACCGATTGAGGTCATGTTAGCCGGGTCAGCTTGTTACACTTTAAATATTCCTTATAATGCAATGTGATGTTCATGGATTATGGTTTATGCCAATATTTAATTTATTTAGTATTTATTTTATTATAACAATATTGCTTTTATTTACTCATATACACACATACATATCTAGTTATAAAAGCTAAGTTAGATTTTGGAATGCTATATTTACTTGTGATCAGCTTTACTGGTAAAAAATGTTATTCGCGTTCAACAGTTAGTGTTGAATTAAACAGCGTTCGTTATTTGGAATACACTTTTATTGTTCGTAATTTAGAGACATCATTGTAAAAATTCTAATTTGAAAAACTGTTCGTTAAAATAAAAATTCGTTATATCGTTAAACACTATATTGGACGTCTACTGTACATAAAACGAACAGGCAAAAGTAAGTCTCAATGATAATATAGGCGGTTCCACCCCACCGATATGAAAAAAAAGTCAACTTTTTTATTTCGTCTTAAATTTTCAAAAATTTTATTTTCAAAATTCAATAGTCGGAGTTTGAGTTCGAGTTGTCAATACCAATGCTTAATTTTAAACATCAAGCAATTAATTTTTCTTCTGTAGAAGACCCTGAGTTTTTCCACGGTTGATCATTGGCGTCACCTACTAGTCCTAAATATTTTCTGAAAGTGTTATTCTTACACCACGCCACATGCTGGCGTTCCCTCAAGATTCTCTGAGGAATAACTTTCTGGACAAATATTTCACCGCTTTCTTCCATATTGAAAATTAGTCAAACGTCATAGATATCAAAAATTAAAAGAATAATATTTCAGGAATGATAGAAATGATATTGGTGCGCTGATATTCATTTAAGTGACTGACTTAGAAACTTTCACTAAACTCTCAAATTTTTAACTGCTATCGTGATATTTCATTGACCCTAAGCGTTATTTACTTTTTCCAGCTTTTATTTATTACACTTATTACTTTCGCTGCCATTAGATTCGTATCGCATCAGTCACTTAATAAACACTTTCAACCCACTTACTAAGCCTACCTAAATACTGAGTGCAGCACGCTACACTCAACAATTTCTACTGAAAAAATTATTGAAAATTCGCCAGCCTTGACGGATGCTTGACAGACAGATTGGTTACGGTTGCGTTTCATTAATTCTATTCACAGTTCACCCACCTCCTCTTCTTGAGGCAGTGAGCGCAAAAACTTTGTTGAAATGCGTCGTCGGGAAATGATGAAGGCAAATCAGTTTTATTTAGCTCACTTTTAAACAACCGCAACCAAAATGACATTTGAAAAGATGGTTGTTGCGACGACGCGGCTTTTTTTTTCGGCTGTGGCCCTTTTTTGGAAGGTTAAAAATATATATCAACATAAAAAACCCTAAGAAAAAAAAAGTTATACTTCGTTGGTTTTATGTATTTACATCAAGTCCCTACCTTAAATATACAATATTATGCATAAGTAAATGAAATAAACTGACATTTCTTTTGATTGGATAATGACAACGCTAAGCAGCGTCTTATTATAGTCGAGGCATGAAAATCTAGTAGTGATGGAAAATGGAGTCTACAGTAACGTGAGCATATATATTTCACCGAAACGCGGAGCAGGAAAAAAAGTTGATGAACTATTTTTAAGATTCGTTTGTTTCAAATGCAAAACATTTTGTGTACTAATAGAAAAAGGGTCCTCACTTTCACTTCATAGAAAATCAGATATTTTTTAAGGAGAGCCAGATATTTACATTTACTAAAAAAAAGTCCTCACTTTCATCGAAAACTTCAGCAAAGTGAGATTTCTTATTTCCTATGAAAACGCGGAACAGAATATCAAAATCGAGGTCTTACTCCGCGAAACGCGGATCACTGGGTCACGTTAGTCAACACTGAAAACTCGATATGAGCACATTTTTTAAAAAATTTAAAGCGAAGCACCGATACTTCAGTTGGTGTTCAGAAGTCCCTATCAGTTAGGATTATACTTGATCGTTGTAATGATTACAATTAAATATGATTAATTATTCAGGTACGTTAATAATCCATCATACCCTTGGTACACTAAGGATTTGAAGAAAATTCGTAATGGCCGTAATACGGCATGGAACAAATACGTTTGTAGCCAGGACCAAAATGACCTAGTTACTTATCAGCGACTGTTTATTGAATTTAAAGATATGGCAGCTTTAGTTTATTCTGAATATTTGAATAAAATTAAGCTGAATATTCTTCATGATCCCAAGAATTTTTGGGGTTTTATTAATTCTAAAAAAAAATCTGACGGTTTCCATCTGAGTTTAAAACAGTTGATGGGCTCACTAGCGACCCCCAAATAATAGCCGGGTTGTTTGCTAATTTGTTTAAGGAGTCATTTTGTACGGATTTATTTAGCCCTGAAATCAACTATTTGGAATATATCGATAACGACCCTTTAGTTTCGGTTAATGAGATATCTTTCACACCTGACCTCATTGAGAAATATATCTCGTCTATTGATGATGACTTCAGCTCCGGTCCTGATGGTATTCCTGCTATAGTTTTAGTTAACTGCAGCTCTGTGTTGAGTCAGCCCCTCAGTTTTTTATTTAATAGATCAGTCAGAGAATGTTATTTTCCTAAATTCTGGAAAAATGCATACATTAGCCCCATTTTCAAGAAAGGCTATAAAAATTATATTTCAAACTACAGGCTCGTGGCTAAGTTATCATAAATACCGAAATTTTTGAACATATAATATACGATCAAGTTAAGGTGTGCTGTGGTGAAGTCATAACAACTCGTCAGCATGGTTTTGTTAGTGGCAGATCTACAGTTTCTAACCTCCTTGATTTCACTTCTTTTGCTTTAAGCTCTTTTGACTCTGGTGGGCAAGTTGACTGCATCTACACTGACTTCAGTAAATCATTTGACAAACTACCACATAATTTGATTTTGTTTAAGTTAAAGAAGCTTGGATTTCCTTTAAGTTTTGTCAGCTGGATTGAATCTTATTTATCTGATCGCTCATATCAAATAAGATTTCGGAGGGTGTTTTCCTCCCCATTTAGCGCGGCATCAGGTGTTCCACAAGGAAGCCACCTGGGGCCGCTCCTGTTCATTTTAGCAATTAACGATGTATCACATGTTATTAAAAACTCCCATCTGTTAGTATATGCAGATGACATGAAAATTTACAGGAACGTAAAGGGGGTTGGCGATACTATTCCACTTCAGTCTGACCTGAAATCCTTTGAGGTTTGTTGTTCTAAAAATAACTTACATCTTAATCCTGATAAATGCCAATCCATGATTTTCACCAGGAAGAAAAATATTGTGGAGTTTGATTATCAATTAAAAGATAAGAAAATATGTCGTGTCAATTTAATCAAAGACCTAGGCACACATTTTGATGTTAAATTAACTTTTAATGAGCATATTGATCTAATTTTTAAAAAATCCTCATCTCTGCTTGGCTTTATTAAGAGTTGGGCAAAAGAATTTAATAGCCCTTTAGTAACGGTGACTTTATATAATACAATAGTGCGTCCTCACTTAGAGTACGCGAGCCAAGTATGGTCACCATTTTATAATATTCATATAAATAGAATTGAGAGAATTCAAAAAAACTTTATTCGTTTTGCTCTCAATGGCTTAAATTGGACTGACTCTTTGAACCTTCCTTCTTATGAGGATCGTTTGAAGTTATTACATTTGCAGTCTTTGAAGTCCCGTAGAAATATTGCGGATATAATTTATTTGCATCAACTTGTAACAGGTTCTCTTGCTGCACCAGAGCTTCTTGATTACATACATTTTAATACGAATCGGAGAAAAACTCGTAACTGTAATCAATTATTTTATCAACCGGTTAGTAGAACTAATTATATGGCTACAGCTCCTTTTAATCGCATGACAACTTTTATTAACAGTTGCGATTTTTATAACATTAGCCTGTCAAAAGGTCAACTCAAGCTTAGATTGAAAACTAATTGTAGCTAAATTTGTAGCTTAATGGTAGTCTGTATTTTTATACCCTACACAGAGGGTATATTCACTTTGTCATTCCGTTTGTAACGCATAGAAGGGGGCGTGGCATGTATGGAAAAGTATATATATTCTTGATCAGCGTCACCACCTGAGTCGATATAGCTGTGTCCGTCTGTCTGTCTGTCTGTCTGTCTGTCTGTGTGTATGCCTGTCTGTCTGTGTGTCTGTCAAGTTTACGGGAAAAATAAGCAAGCTAATTCAATGAAATTTGGCACACAGCTCACATATTCTTGCAAGCTGGTAGCATATAAAAATGCGTGTTATCGGTTAACAGCCACGCCTTCCGCCCATACTCTATGTAAATATACCCAAGTCCATCTTGAAAAAAAGTTGCTGCGATTTTGATGAAACTTGGTGATTTGGTGAATATAAGAACAACATTAAGATTAGGCTAGGTTTTAAGTTTGCAAAGGCTCTTAAAAAGGCGTGGCACAGCCCTAAATTTTAACTTTTATGACGCCATTGCTCGTAAACTCTGAAAGATATTGTGATGAAATGAGGTACAGATCTTGTGAATCTTGAATTGCGCATAAAGTGGGCGGAATTGTAAAAGTGGGCGGAATTGTAAAAGTGGGCGTGGCATTTCTTAACAATTAAAAATTTGGATTTCGTATAACTCCAAATTGCCACATACGATTTTCATTAAAATTTTAGGGATGATACCACTAAAAGTAGTCAACAATACAAGCTACGTCAATATACTGAAAAATTTATTTTAAGGGCGTGGCACAGCCTACAATATTTATAAACGTTATAAAAAGAGAACTAACAACGCAATCGTTATGAAATTTAATATGGCGGATACACTTGCTAAAAGATGTCTTTTTGCAAAATTTTGGTACAATTGCGCCGGTGGGTGTGGCACCTTCCATATAAGCGAAATACGTTTAATGCAATAGATAGTGTGCTATGAGAGTAATCTTCATAAAATTTTGTGTAGAGGTGTCGGTTACTATATCCTTTGAAATTAAATGAAGCTTGACAAAATTGAATCAGTGGGCGTGGCACCTCCTATACAATTAAAATACCTTAAGTGGCATAAATATCGAAATATGTGAGCAATCATACTGAAATTTGGTGTAAGTTGTTTTTTTATGTAAAGCTATTTCTGGATAAATGTCAGACTGGGTTGTACCTTTGGGTGTGTCACCGCCCTAAATTTTAAGACTAATTACGTCATATAGCGCAAACTATACAAGCTATTGTGCTAAAATTTGTATGCGTATGTATGTTAATTACGAATATTATTTTTATTCCAAAAGTAGGCGGTATTGAAGAAATGGGCGTGGCATATTTCGTGGTTTTCATTTCTATTTTATTTTTTTCAACATTTCCCATTTTCTTTTGATAGTTTCAACTTTTTACCATTGCCCTTCAATTTTATTCGACATTTTCTTTATTCTTTCGACTCTTTCATCAATTTTGCAGCATTTTTCATATATTTGGACTATTTCAATTTCTTTCAACTTTCTGCTATGGTTTTCATATTTTTTCAACATTTACAGTTTTTTCCAACACTTTTCATTATTTATTAAAAAGCTTTTTACTTGATTTAAAGCTTCAAGCTAAAAAGCTAAGAAGGCTAATAGCTGTAGTATTATTAATAAGGAATGTACTAGATTTCACAATCTCACGAAATTGAATGCGAAACCAATGCCTTTCACAAAAATCCACAATCCACTTTAGGTTTTGACATGTGACCGAAAT
Source organism: Meiosimyza decipiens (assembly GCA_963680825.1). NCBI lineage: Eukaryota > Metazoa > Arthropoda > Insecta > Diptera > Lauxaniidae > Meiosimyza > Meiosimyza decipiens. Next base: position 54,903,251 of record OY804260.1, read on the forward strand.
AAGTTTTTGTGATCACCCGACTTAATTAGTTTGGTTACCTTCTTTTCCTGAACTATATAGTTACTGAGAAAAAATGACTTGCTATTAATTTTGTATATAGCTCAGTACTCAGGGTATTGCAATGTAAAGGCTGCGAAAACGGAAATTGGTTAGACACACGTTACGGAAATCGCAATCTGAAGTCTGACGGCAGGCATTGGAGTGAAATCCTCAGAGTATCAGAAAGCGTGTCTGTCCTAAATCAACGCGTAAACGTTCACCAGAACAGGATATATTAATATAACATCTCAGCCTCCACACATACAGCTTCACAACTTCTGCTTTGTCTAAGAATAAAAATTTAAGCAGAGAGCATTTGATTTTTAATAATTTTAAATTTTTTCTTTAGAATCCTATAGATTATCTACTAGTATTTAAAAAAAATGTTCAAAGCTTTTTCTTTAATAATTTTATTTGGAGTAAAATCCCTTAAACATAAAATATCACTAAAAGTCTACTAAAAGTTCGATACTTGGCTCTGTTTTTTTAAACGTTTCAAATCCGCCTCAATTTTATTTCGTCGTATTACTGACATTCGCAACAGCTCCGATAGTGTATATTTTTAACTGCACTTATAATGATAATGAATCAATCTCAAATCATGCGGTGCCTATACCCTTATGATTTCGTAGAAACTTCAAACAAACGCAACATTATTCTCCATACAAAATAAGCGAGCACGTACTATTTGACACTAGATTTCGTACACTGGTTGAAACTCAACCATAATGATAGAGACAATACAAATCAGTTCAGTACCATCTAATATGTTTAGTGTTGCCCTATCCCAGCCCCTATTTCCATTCCTTTCGAAGAGTTCAATCTAGCTTCATATCAAATTTCATTAAAATCCGTCCTTGAGGTAGCTCAGCCTTGTCAGCGGTTTTTCCCATTAGGGGCAGTGTCACGATCTTTAAAGGATTTAAAATTACTCAGTTCCTTTTTTTAGAGCTCAATCTATCTCCGCACCAAATTTAATCAAAATCACTCAAAATTAGTTCACTTTTAAAACGCTGCCCCACTTCACAGTATTTGCAAAAATTAAAAATATTAGCGATTGTTGCGTTATGACAGTTAAAATGGTATGGAACCGTTTTGCCACTACCCATTAATTATATGTATGTACATAAGAGTGACTCAGAAAAAACAATTATTATGTTTTTTTCACGATGTGTCAGCAGATAAGAATGGACTATATGTCTAGACAAAGCTGCTCAAAAGGATTTTCATCTGGATTTGCACCCCTGTTTTAAGTTACATACCTATTTTAGAAAATATTGACTTAAAGATTGGTGCAAGTTAACGACGTTATCATATTTTCCAACATAGTGGGTATGGTTTTTGGGCTATTATCGATAAAGAAAATCAAATCCATGATAAGTTTTTCTTCTTCTTCTTTTTTTTCTTATAAAAAAATTAAAAATAGACTGGAAAAAAATGAAAAAATTCCGTTTTTCCACTTTCTAGTGGTAAAATCGGCCTATATTATTTTACCGCCGATTCTGTGGTACATTATTTTTATTGTATTTTTGTGTGCTTAAAAGAATATCGCAAATTGCATATCATTTTCTTATTTTAAAAACAAAATATCTGCATTTTTCTTAATTAGCAGACATCTTAACCTCTTTAACTTGCACCTTTTTTTTAATTAATATTTTCTGCAATGGGTAGGCAACTTAAAACAGGAGGTGCCATTCCAGTTTTCAATGTTGATGAAAATTCCTTTCAAGCAGCTTTGTCTAGACATATAAGGCTATTGTAATCCGCTGACACATTGTGACAAAAAGAAAAAGTTTATTTTTGAACCGCTATAATGTATATGGGTTTTGAGTTTTCCAAAAAAATGTGACCTTTTAATTTGACGCCAATGACTCAATTAAATGCACATATTTGGATAAAATCTTAGTTTAATTTAAATTTTATAACAACTCAAAAAAGTTAATGTAATTGGTTAAAGCATTTTGTGTGGGAGAATCATGCGCACTTATAGTATATCAGATGTTTTCTATGAAACAGTGCCTTTCCAATGATAAACGTTTCATTCCGCTTCATTTATAATTAATACTTCAAAAGTGTAGCATAAGTTTCAATGTTTATGTATTAATATATAGACTTGGATTAGCTCAAAATTACAGCTTTTATGTATTTTGAAGTTTAGCTGGTGAATTTTCTTAAAATCAGAAACTGAAATCGGTTTTATCGGCAGTGCATCTCCATTTATGTATAGGAATTATTGTATAAATAAAAACTAAGCGACGCAAAAAAATTAGTATCTCTTTATATCCATAATTTTGGTTTTTATTCTTAATGAAAGAAACATTTATTTTCTCGAAAATCCACATTTGTTTGCTGAAAACTTGTGCAATGATAGCGAAAAATATTTTCTTCAATCGTGATATTATTATTTTTCGGTTAAGACTTTAAAAATGGCATAATTTGTTTGCTATTGCTCTTATGTATGGATTTAAAATTTTTTACCAGGGGTACCTGGTATTCAATTAATTATTCTCAAAATTTGTAATGCAGTGCAGCCGCTACTGCTAGCTACCAAAAATGATCCTGAGAGGGAGTAGTTCATGTTAACACCTAATGGTTCAAGGAGCAACAAGAGAAAATTTTTATTAAAAGTCCAGAAAGTTATTTACGAATAAATAATAGAAAAGCCTAAAAAAGATGTTAAGAATGTGTATGTAAATATGTGGAAAAAAGCTACAAATCGTAATAAAGTCGAAAAATATTGAAAACTGTTTAAGAAGTTGAAATTGGACACACAAAAGTTATGGAACTATTAGCTAAATAAAATGTCAATTAAAAATAATGTTCTGTTCGCACACACCACAAAAAAAAAGTCGAAGTATGTTGAAAAGTTCAAGGAGTATTAATGAATAAGAAAAAATAAATATCTAAAATGTAACATTATTGTAACGTCATGTAGTTGAAAACACTCTCGTTTGGAATAGCGACACCCTGGCTACGTCAAGAAATGTTAAAGCCGTCGAAAAATGTTGAAAAGTTGTAAAAATGTGTGCGTTAGCGATGTATTTCCAACGATTCACTCCTGTAGAGATTTTCTTTCATGCCCGCCAGTAAAGATACAAAATGAATTAAAAAGATACCAATTAAAAACACATGTTTTTCAAGTTTACTTAAAAAATATTTCATTAGTAACTCAAAAGACACTATGTTGTATACGAATGTGAGAACATCACTTATGCAATTTCACAATACCTGCATATCTCAATACTACAATTTTGACATTGACAACTTAATTATCTCGCCTACCTTGTAGCGAAAGTTGAAAACAAAAATATTTCATTTACGTAATAACCTGCTGAAGACTGGCTATCTCTGTCAAACAGAAATTTCGTTAAAACAAATCGAGTAATACAATTTACCACAAAATTATTTGGTGTCGATGTTCTCAATCAAAAATATTATCAATCAAAACAATCATTAGGAAGATCAATGATGATTGAGGAATTTTACAAGGATGCAATTGCAATCTTCGTGGAACACTAATGGGTATCATCAAGTTGATTTCGGCTATAGCATCCAAAGGTAATACCATCAGCAATGTATAAAGTGTTTTGATATTTAGGACATATATGAACCAAAGGATTTAGGATACCAGGATACAATGCGAAATTGTACTAAGAAGTTTCGTTTTATGTTTCGCATTGTGGCAATTAATTGTGCTCTGTTGTCTTATCCATAGCATATCCGTTTCTAGGCAAGCGTTATAATGTTTTACATTTTCACTTACTTGGTCTAGATGCTGAAACGGAATTTGGTTATTGGTTCTTGTTTGGTTTGGCTCTTTGTGGGTGATCTTTTTGCTGTGACCGGTTTAACGCATGCAGTGCTCTTCGTTGATATCTTTCAAACAAAAATAATAGAACTCAATGACAGTATAAACGATGATTTCTTTGACCAAGTTGTTTTTATGTTTCAAATTATATATTGGGAAGCAATTGATCTTTCCAAAATTTTTTCTTTTCTTCAAACATCTTTTTTCTAACGAATGGGTCAAATAAAAAAACCTTAAGGGAGCGGAGACACCCCTGATAACGTAAAAAAATTTGGTTCGAAATGCATAAAAAGTCGTACAAACGTAAGCGTAAGATATACTCGTAAGCAATACAGTTGTACCAATTTGTTTCAGTAGTGATTTTTTTTCATACCCGCCAGTAAAGATGTTCATATATGAAAAATTAATTATTGTGAAAGCAATCAAAAAACATGTTTTCTGCTCAACTTAAAAAATATATCATATGTTCATGACATATATCATATGTTCATGACAAACAGTTTTGTGTACGAATGTGAGAACCTCACATATGTGCCACAAAAACCTGCATATCTCTATCCGTCAATTTGGACAGTGACAACTTAATTATTTGTACACAATTTAAAGCAATTTGAAATGTTGCAAGTAAAACTTTAATATTATTCTGCTTTCAAACATCCAACATGTCGAACACTGCTTATCTCCATCAAACAGAAAATTTCGTAAAAATTATTCGTGTTATACAAGTTTTCACAAAATTAATTGGAGTCGATATTCTCAATTCAAAATATAAAATGAATTTTATGACTTATACCGTTGTTATATATATCATTCTTTTCGTGTTCTTCAACATAAATACAATCATTATGAACATCAGTGATGATTGGGGAATTTTACTAGAGTGCACCTGCACTGTTTTTGGAGGACTTATCGGTGCCAGCAAATTATGTTCGGGAATATCACTTAAAAATGAATACTATCAGCTGTACATAATGCTCTTTGATATCTATAAGACATATGAACCAAAAGGTCTACGATACCAAGAGGCAATGCGAAAGTGTACTAAAAAATGTCGTATCATCTTTGGAATTGTGGGCCTTGTCTACACGCAATTGGTTGTGCTTTCTCTTATGTTATCTATAGCAGTTTCACTTTACAGGGGCAAGCGTTATAATATTTTATATTTTCAAATTCCCGGTGTAGATACTGAAACGGAATTCGGCTATTGGGTCTTGTGTGGTTGTCATATGGGTTGCCTTCTCATTGCAGGATTCGGTCTTTTTGCAGGTGACCTCTTTGTTATGACCAGTTTAACGCATGCGGTGCTCTTCGTTGATATCTTTGAGACCAAAATAATAGAACTTAATGAAAGTATAGATGATGATTTCTTTGAAACAGAAGAAGAGTCAAATGCACAAGAGTTGCTTAAGGATATTGTGCGTTGGCATCAAAAGTATTTTGAGTAAGAAAAACACTTTTTATTATATGAAAGTATTAATTTTTAATTTCATAGTTTCACCGATCACTGTAATAAAATATTCAACTCTGTTATAACTGTGCAAATCTTTTGCGCAACTTCTTCTATTGTGCTGACGATATTCCTTATATGGACGCGAGATTGGCCCATGGCTTATGCTTATCTGCTTTTTGGAATAAATTCGCTGTATGAATATTGTTTTATGGGTACACAAATTGAGATATGTGTAAGTATTTCTTAAATGTGACGTATTAATTCATGGTTTGCAACTTATCTGAGAGGTTTGTTTCCTGCTATCGTCTCAAATGATTCTCTCCTTAGCGAGAATTGCAGTTTTCTCTTTTTATCTTTTATTATTATTCTCTTTGAAAGTAATAGCAAAATAACTTTTTTTTTGTTTAGATTTAATACCTTTTATCATTAAAAGCAACTATTTCTGGTGATTAAATTTTAAAACTTAAGGATTTTTTTTTTTTTGCAAAGAGTAAAACGATCAAGAAGCTAATGGAAAAAACAATCAAGCAAATTTCAAAGTAGACAAGAACTGTTCTCCTTATACTCCTGCCGTAGTTCTACGTAGAGTAACCATTTCCTATGAACTTATAAATGCTTAATCTAGGTTTGCTCGTAGAGCTTTAAGTGTATCAGAATTTCAAGATATTCTACTACGTTAATGTCAATTTTCCGCTGCTATGTTGAATATATCAAAAAACTAAAGCTTAACTTTGTTTAGATGAAACAAATATTTTTTTCTAAAATGCTCTGTTTCGGTGATATTTTGTAGCAAAAACATATTTCGTAACAAAAACATATTTCGAGTGTAATAGCAATTTGGAGAATACGGGAACACGTGAAGTTTATATAAATTTATATTTAAATTTATCTGATTTGTATAAAAGTAACGCATAATAAGCTGTTAATTTTAAAACGAGTTCCTAGCCTATTTTAACCTCGTAGTTTTAAAAAAAATCCCATCATTATTTTTTTTTCATTATGTCATCGATTTCGCCATCTAGCAGTTAGTTGTGGTGTATCTTTTGTCACTCAATGTATGTATGGCCACTTAAAGAGCAACAAAAATGTTTGCGCTCAATAACTCAAAAAGAAAGCCTCACAAAGAAAAGTTTTGACGAAATGTAAACATAAATTTCATGCCCACAAAAAAATCTGTATGATAAGATTTTATCTATCGTATTAAAGTTTTCAATAAGAACCCAATTTTCAAATATATAGTTAATCCTGGTGAAAAATGAAGTTTTGAGGCTTGATCGCTTGAAAATTTTCGACTTTGTGTTTAAAGATGCCCCTGCAAGCGTTGTTAAATTATATTGTAGGAGAAAGGTAAAGCCGTCAGATGTTGGTATTACATCATGTGAGCGCCGGCAAGTGCCTGTTTTTATTAAGTACATCATTAGCATTAGAATAAAACAAGATTTACCTTCGGACAGACGGGATACTTTAAACAATCACTGAATCCACTACTGAAAGCAGCATATGATAAATGAAATGAATCACTCAGTATACATTAAAGAAAACGTGGTGAAACTTAAAATATTAATTACCATCCTGTATTTAGAATGACAAATTCGTTAATGAAATATATAAAATTCATTGGTACAATTTGACAGTATCAGAACAAAAGATGGTAATGGTTATGCTAAATCGATCGCAGTCACCGAAAACCATAACTATTGCTGGAGTGCTGCCGTTGTCAGTTACCACTGGCTTATCTGTAAATATATACATATGTTTGTTGAAAAATTAAAATACTAATAAAATTTAATTGTATTTTTCAGATAACTCGTTTGATATACAGCATTATAATGATGATGGTACAGTTCTACTGAATCAGAAACTAAACAATAAATGGAATGTATTTACCATATATTTATAAGATATAAAGATATATGTTAAGCTTTAACCAAATTAGCATAAATATACATTAGATTTGTTCAGAAAAAAAAAATTTCGCCGATTTTGCTGGTCATGCAGTGGTATGTTCTACAACATAAAACAATAACTCTTGAATTTTTTCAGATTTTTTAAAGCAGTTTGTCAACTCTCTCAAAGCAAAAATAAGAATTTACTTTTCAAAAAAACACTTAAATTATAAAATGCAGCTAAAAAATAACAAATAAAATTTAAAATTAACTTCAAATACATAATTATCTTTATTTTTTAATTATCTTTAAAGATAATATTTGTAGGTAGGCGAAAAAAATTTTTTTATCTTACTTATGTATATGACGAAAAACGTAGGAAAATATGAAAATTTAGCCTTTTTTTTACCAAACAAATGCATCGTGTTCCTTACCAAATTGAAATTTTTTTAGTTTAAAAAGTCTCATTTGAAAGGTTTTGCCAAGAGCTACAAAACCTGTGTTTTAAAATTAATTTTAGAGGTTTGATAATTTTAAAAAAGTACCTTTTATATTTCTTCGAGGAATTCCACGAAAAAAAAAAAAATAAATAAAAAAAAAACACCATTTATCTACTTATTAAAAGCATTTTGAAAGCCAACTCGAGCAATTTTCACATTAACATATATTTTGATCGTGAAATGTAATTTAGATTACAATTGCATTGATTTCTTAGAATTAGTCGGCACATAATTTCGAAAAAAAAAACATTGGTTCACTATATATCAGAATTTTAAATATTTCATGAATGGGAAAATCATTAATAAATAAAAGTTAACCTTATTTAACTAAATTTCATAGACGCAGCATGCCTAAAGTTAAGTTCCGAGGCTCGAAAATATTGTAAGTAAAGTGGTATATCGACGGAAAGTACACAGCCAATAAGTTTTAGAATGCATTTACTTTTGTATGGTTCTCAAACAAATTGAGTTAAATCTTGAAGACTCTGATTTCCCTTCCATTTTTTGTGGATATTATTTCAATAGTGAATGATTAATGATATACCATTTCAGCATAAGTCGAACCATTGTTGCGCTTCAAACTTTTTATAATAAGTGCATACAAATTAATAGAATTACTTTTCTTTACATATTTTTCAACAGTTTGAATGAGAATTTGACAGAAAATTAAATGTTGGGAATTAATTGGTCCTTGACAATGGCATTTTGCAATATTGTGTTTTTGACTGATAGGGGAATAAAGGATCTCAATTCCCTTTATCTTTTCAGAATTATTGAATAACAGCTTCGCCACTCAATCTTAAACTAATCTCTATATTTTTCCGTAAGCCATAAAGTGGTTACTTTCGTAAAAATATGATTTTGCTTGAAACATTAGATTTAAAAATTTATTTTTATAATTTTTATATATGTCATATAATCTATTTTTCACGATGAAGCCCAATAACATCTGACTTTTTTATTCAAAAACTTTAAATTTAACCATTTGACCAGATTCTCTCAGGCATTTTTGCGAACACAAAAACTTAGATAAATATAATCTTAGATTCATAATATACATATATGTGTACTAGAATACAAATGTTTTATATGTTTTTGACATATTCTATGATCATATAGTTCTTATAATCATATATTTATATTACTAAGCTTGAAGGTGTTGATCTCTTTTGGAGAGCCCTTATGTCATAAGGCCAAAATTTGTTTAAGACATAACCCTCAAAAATTTTCCACACAAAATGTTACTGTACAATTATTTGGGCGTTGTGACATTTTCGATATAAATTTAGGCGTTACGACTTTCTTTGGTATTATGCTACTATATATTTGTCGCAATGCTCCAACAAAACAATTTCATTACGTTCTACTATAGTTATATTATCCGGAACTATGAAAAAAAAAAAAAAAAGTAAGAAGGCATTTTGCCCATTTTGCATTTTGTTGGTAATTGTTCGAGAAACGCTATACGTCACTGATTAGCTTGAACTTGAATATGACATTTTTTGGTTTATTCTGAGCAAGTGTATATAGGTCGTCATAATGGACCCACCACACAGTCTATTCAAGCTATTGTGACCAAATTTCGCAGCAGTTTTACTTTATTGGACATTAATCCACCAACCCGTATGGGGAGAGTGCGTATCAAGGAGAATATTGCTGCTGTATCAGCCAGCGTCAATGAAGATCACGATATGTCAATTCGTCGCCGTTGTCAACAATTAGGCTTGTGTTATTCGAGCACCTAGAAGTTTTTGCGTAAGGACTTCATTATTAAACCATACAAAATACAGCTGATGCACGAACTGAAGCCGGGTGACCTACCACAAAGTCATTTCTTTGGTGACTGGGCCTTAGAAAAGTTGGATGAAGATTAAATTTTTTATCAAAAAATTTTCATAACGTCATAAAACGAATGAATGCCGAAGTTTGTCTGAAGAGCAGCCAGAGGCAGTTCAAGAGCTGCCAATGCAAACTGAAAAATGCACTATTTGGTGAGGACCACAAGGCCGGCGGCATTATTGGACTGTGCTCTCTGAAAAATAATAAAAATCGCAACATAACAGTCAATGGAGCAGGATATCGTATGATGATAACCGACTTTTGTTGCCCGAAATGGAAGAATCAGACTTCGTTGACATGTGGTTTCAACAACACGGTGCCACAGGCCACACGGCACGCGATACCATGGACCTATTGAGAGGCGAGTTTGGTGAGCCATTAATCTTCCGTGTTGGAGCAGTCCATTGACCGCCAAGATCATGCGATTTGACCCGACTAGACTATTTTTTGTGGGTCTTCGTCTTCGTGATATTTATGATATTTAAAATTAACATTTACGTGAAAAAATTTTTAGTTTATGGTAGAGTTTTCGAGATAGGAGAAGTTGTAACCTATTTTTTTCTTTATTAAATTGAACACGGTGGGGTTTTCGTTTTTCTTTTTGAGAAATATAGGCATTAGTTAACAATATAGGCTTAAGTTAAAAACAGAGATTACAAAATTAAAAAGAAAGCCCAGAAACTAAGATCAACGTCACAAACTGCCTCATTGGTTAGAGTCACATAAATGCTTTTTCAATAAGCAAATTAAGAAATCCCTCAAGAACAAATCTGACGGGGTTGCACTAGCTCGGTTGGGGGTTGGGTTTCTCTGGGAAAATTTCGTGGAGAAAAAAATAAAAGTCAAAATAAAAAATATAAGTCTAAGCAGCTCGAACATCAATAGCATCTTTAATGACTACTGTCACGGCGCCTTCTGAACGGTACCGAACTAATATTCAAAAAAGCTCAATGAACCGAGCGCGCGTAGATTTTCAAATTCAAATTGATTAACCCGACGTCGTTTTGAAGTAGCAAGACTGCCAGCAAAAATTATAACTTATTTTTTTACTCTATTCTCCATTGATTTCGAGATATTTCGCTTCAAAAAAGTTAAAGTCAATAAATATCTAATATATGCTAATATATCTAATATATGTACATATAAATACCGTATAAGCAATTATATAAAAAATTAATGTCGTATTAACAAACCTATGCTAAATAAAAACATAAAATATGAATTCTTTTTATTTAACATAAAATAAAAGAAATATTCTTTGTTTTAAACAAAAACCAAAATATTATTCTCTAATCGTTATTTGCAAAAATTTAGCCAAAAAACCGGTGGCATCCTATGTTTGGGACAACTTTCAACAATGCAAGCTGATATATTCTATTTAGGTCATTCGAGTGCTTTCACTTGTCATACATTTCAAGCTTTAATTTAATGCTACACACTTTTAATTAAAATAAGGAAGTAACCAAACATCGAACATTTTCGGGCATCGGGACGGGCTTTGGTAAGACAATTCGGGTTAATTAGTTTCACCAAAATGTATCACTATCTTTCCTGTACGAGATCCTGTAATCTAATACACTCGACTTTTAAACAGCGGGCTCTCTGCCTATATACGCAATAAAATAAAATAATAGGTCACCGATGACTTCGATAATTTTATTTATGGGGTTATTCTGAGGAGGTGTATAATATATACATAAAGCGCACTCGGGCCACCTTCATACTTTTTTTAAACTGAATAACGATTTTACATTCATATCGTATATTCAAAACCGGCTTCGGTAGCAACAGTAATGCTACTTACATAACAATAAGGGTAAGTGGGTGCCTTTGGCCGTGACTCAGCAGTTGCACCCTACAATATATCCCTACCCAACTTTGCAACCGCAGCTTAGTCTATATTAGTAGACTTAGCAATTCCACATAAAATGAAGGATAAGTTGGTGTTATGTCCACTTTAATTGTAGACATAACACACAGGAATATTCATCGTTATGTCTTCCTATTTTTGGGGTATATGTTCGTTCTTAGAAGAAGCTCAAAAAAGAAGTGGGGTCCTTGAACCGAACAAAAAAAAAAATGGACATAAGGTTCAAAATTTTTTTGGCGACCATGAGTGGGTATCACCGCTGATAATGTCTAAAAATGTTAAAGCCGTCGGAAAATAATGAAAAAGTCTTAAAAACTTAAGCATTTTCCCCAACTCACTGAGATGTTTATTGTTTTTTTTTTTTTCAAGATATTCATACAATAATTAAAAATAAATGAATTCATATCTCATAAGTGGCTCATGAGAACTTGAATGTGAGAAAATCACATATGGAATGCCACATTACCTCATTCCTCAATTTTGACAGTGACAACTTAATTATTTCACCAAAACTTGAAGCAAAAGGATATATAGAAAAATAGTTTTAAGTCATTCTGTTTTCAAACATCCAAGTGTGTGGTACTAGGATTTCATTTACATAACAACATGTCGAATACTGGTTTTCTCCGTCAGACAGAAAATTTCGTAAAAACGATTCGGGTAATGCAATTTTGCGCTAAATTACTTGGTGCAGATGTTCTCAAACCAAATTATAAAATGAATTTGGTAACGCATATCCTTGTTATATGCATCATCCTTCTCTTTGGTTTCAACATCAATACAGTCCTTAAGAACATCAGTGCTGATTGGGGAATTTTACTAGAGTGCACCTGCACTCTTTGTGCTGCATTAATGGGTATCATAAAGTTAATTTCGGCTATAGGATATAAAAGTGAATACTATCAGCTGTACATAATGCTCTTTGATATCTATAAGACATATGAACCAAAGGGTCTACGATACCAAGAGGCAATGCGAAATTGTACTAAAAAGTGTCGTTATATCTTTGGAGTTGTGGGCCTTGTGTACGCACAATTGTTTGTGCTTTCTGCTGTGTTATCTATAGCATTTTCGCTTTACAGGGGCAAGCGTTATAATGTTTTACAGTTTCAAATACCCGGAGTAGATACTGAAACGGAATTCGGTTATTGGGTCTTGTTTGGTCTTCATATGGGTTGCATGTTCAATGCAGGATTCGGTCTTTTTGCAGGTGATATTTTTATTATGACCAGTTTAACGCATGCGGTGCTCTTCGTTGATATCTTTGAGACCAAAATAATAGAACTTAATGAAAGTATAGATGATGATTTCTTTGAAACAGAAGACGAGTCAAATGCACAAGAGTTGCTTAAGGATATTGTGCGTTGGCATCAAAAGTATTTTGAGTAAGAAAAACACTTTTTATTATATGAAAGTATTAATTTTTAATTTCATAGTTTCACCGATCACTGTAATAAAATATTCAACGCTGTTATAACTGTGCAAATCTTTTGCGCAACTTCTTCTATTGTGCTGACGATATTCATAATATGGACGCGAGATTGGCCCATGGCTTATGCTTATCTGTTTTTTGGAATAAATTCGCTGTATGAATATTGTTTGATGGGTACACAAATTGAGATGTGTGTAAGTAAATTTAAAACTTTTTACGAGTTAAAGTTAAAGACTAATGAATTTAACATTGTTTTATTCATAAAATCAAAATTGACCTAACAGCCTGTTTTTCAACAAAGAAAAACCTTTTCAATTTATAAAATCAAATATATTGGTCAGATATTCTTCATATATGACTAAAATTCAAGTTGTGCTCACACCAGTCTGCTTTCTTCCTTAGATGAGAATGGTATGGTATTAAATTTATAATAATCTACAGACATAACTTAGAAGAAGATAATCTCGCCAAACGTGTAATAGTAAGCGAGCAATTTGTTCAGTTTTCTAGTGTAGCTAGGAAATGAAATAGCGGGTGATTTTTAGCTACTTGTTTTTTCAGTCTAAAAGTTTTTAAATTTTATGCGTGATTTGTAACATGTGCTAACGCCGAGAATGCGTCATAAGGTTTGACATTTTATCATGAATACATTAACAAATGAACAGCGCTTGCTAATCATCAAATTTTATTATCAAAATTCGTGCTCTGTGAGAAATGTGTTTCGCAAAAGTGCTTATCGAAATATTTTCTTAAGTGACGGAGTTCATTTTTGGCTCAATGGGTACATCAACAAACAGTACTTTTTCAAAAACAATAAAAGTCGTTGAAATGCTGGAAAATGTATGTCAGAATTGGAGCTCACGAGTTAACCACTACAGGCGTAGCCGTGGGTAACATTTTCATAAATTAATCTTTAAAAAGTAAATGGATGGAATTTATGTATCGCTCTAAATAAATATTTTGTTCACTATTGCAAATTTACTGTTCTTTTTTCAATTTTCAAAAACCAAAAGCTTAAAAAATCACCCATTATATATGTTCGTATAGAAAATAAGTTATATAACTCTAAAGGACCCTTCCTGAGTTCCATTTTGGCCTAAGATAAAACAATTTTAAACATTTTCTGACTTTTTTTTTTGAGATTAAGTTGATATTTCGCTTTGATGTGTTATTTATCCTTTTTGGTTAGTATTTTACTGAAGGTACCTCCAAAACTATAATATACGTCTAATAACATCATTCACTTAAGTAATGGCTCTTTTTTGATTTGTTTCATATAATTAATTGTACTGAGGTTATAATTGTACTTTTATTGTTTTCAAATTTCAATTAAATTCAAAGTCTTGTTACATTTCCACAAATTTCTGATATTTAAGTGAGATATTTTTGATGAAAATATCAACATTAATTTTTAAGTTATTGACGTAAAGTATTTGTTGTAAACTTTGTGGGTGGCATGGGTTCACTCTAAGAAAAAGATCTAGTTAAAACATGCTAAGTTTGCGATTTTCTTATTGTTTTCTCATGCAACTATTGTTGCTACACTGAGAAAACAATATGTTTGAATATAACAAACGCATATTTCATACACAGCAATTAAATATTTATTTGAGCCAAACATATTGTATTTGGAACAAATAGTGGTAATTGTTGGTTAAAGCATTTTATGTTTGACTCAATCAAATATTTAATTGCTCTATATGAAATATGCGTTTGTTATATTCAAACATATTGTTTTCTCAGTGTAGTTATAAGTAGCTAGCACTGTAGGTTGAATAAGATGTAGCTATTATTACACGCATCTATTTACACCTCTCATTTGCTTGAGGATGAAAAAGACACACTTTATTTTTGAAGTAGGACATTAACCGTTTCATGGTATTGTTTTTCGTGGATTTAATGCTATTGGTGTCTTGGTATTTTGCAACGCCAGGGAACTTTCAAAAAATCACATTCATCCGAAGATGCAATATCTTTCATTCGACAATATTAATAATTTACGTAATAAAAATGGTCTTCCGGCATTTAGGTAGACCAAGGATGCGCAGCCCATATCTTGTTTGGATCTTTCAGCTCTTACAACAATAACAAAAAATATTGAGCTCACCTCGAGCTCTTTCCGTTATTCGAGCTAAATCATTTTGAACAGCAATCATCGCATGTGTTTTGCTCCTGTAATTTTTTCATCAACGCATCGACTCGTTGAACTCTTGCTGTTATTTAAGGGGCCATCCATAAATTACGTGACCGATTTGGGGGAATAGGGTGGTCATGAAAAATACTAAGAAAAGTAACAACGGGGGGGGGGCGGGGAGTTTTTCGCGAAATACTACGTGACTTCAAATTGTAAAAATATAAAATAGTTTTCAAATTCAACGTCCAGATTAAGTAGTAAATTTAGAAGCGCCATGTATCATTTTAGAATAGAAATACATAAATCTGAAGATAGCGTTCCTAGAGTTTGACCTTTGAGAAAATTGAGTAAGCGATCAGGAGAACGTTTATGTATCATTTCGAATGACGATCCACCAGAGTGGATCGATGTAGAAGATAAAGAAGATGTAGAAGCTGTTGAACTGGAAGACGAACAATTAAATATAGAGAAAAATATTACTTTAATTGAGGATGAGGGAATTCCTTTCTTTGAAGAAATTTAAATATTCAAAATTATTTATTCATTTTAAATATGTTATATCTATTAATATATAAAATGTAATGTTTTATATTTAATATTGTCAATAAACCATGTATTTTATTTTAAATTTCATTAGTAGAAAATATTTTTAAAAATCATGCTGCAACGTAATTAAATAGGTGGAGGGGGGGTTACTAGAGTAAAGTCACGAGTCGTCACTATAGGGGGGGTAGGTGTTAAAAAAAAGGTTTTTTCGGTCACGTAGTTTATGGATGGCCCCTAAGCTAAATAATTTCGGTCCGCTATCGTTGCATGGTTTTTGTTTTTGTAGTTTTGTCTTCAACGCACTTTCTTGTTTGTGTGAATTTGTTTACATTTCAGTTGCTGCTTGAACTTGAAATTTTTGTTTTTGTTTAACTTTGTTTCCCTGCTTGTCGCAACTATTTAAAAATCTTCATCAATACTAGCAATTTTTCCGCCAAATATTTTTCAATACTAGAAACTTTTACTCAAAAAAAATTTTTGAGTTTTTTTTACAAGAATTAAATTTGTTGTAACCAGTTCTCGGAAAAATTTTTGTGCGCATCTCTGATGTAGACCAATGTATGATTCTATACAAATAACTCGAAAAGAAAGTCTCATATAGAAAGATGGGATAAAACATAAATTTCATGCTCACAAAAGCTCCGCATGGCAAGATTTGATCTATCGTTTTAAAGTTTTCAATAAGAGCTAAATTTATAAAAATGAAGACTTATATCCTGCGGAAAATGCTATTTTGAGAACTGACCGCGCAACGTTGCTGGAAAATGTGAATATCAACAGCATTTTCGCCAAAATAAGTTTTTATGTTCGAAATGTCCCTATGAGCGTTGCTAAATTATATCGTCCTTAAAGGCTTAGCGGTCATGCTTTAGTATTGCATTACATTTAGGACAGCAAGTGCCAATTTTTATTACATATAGCATTCAAATTGTCGAATTAAACAAGATACACCTATTTACGTTTAGTGCCTCCACAACTGAACGCCGCATATAATACATAAATGAAATGAATCACTCTCAGTATACATTAAAGATAACGTGGTGAAATTAAAAATATTATTTTTCATTATATAGAATGACAAATTCGTTGATGAAATATATAAAATTCATTGGTTCAATTTGACCGTATCACAGCAGAAAATGGTAATGGTTATGCTAAATCGATCTCAGTCACCGAAAGCTATAACTATTGCTGGAGTGCTGCCGTTGTCAGTTACCACTGGCTTATCTGTAAATATATACATATGTTTGTTGAAAAATTAAAATAGGTACTAATAAAATGTAATTGTATTCTCCAGATAACTCGTTCCATATACAGCATTGTAATGATGATGGTACAGTTTTACTGAATAAGAAACTAAACAATAAATGAAAGGGATTTACTATACTCCATTAATTAGAATATATTTTGAAAATGCATACTTACTTAAAATAAACTGAACTTCAATACATTTTAATTAATTTTCTTTTAATATTTGAATAAAGTTGTGAAGCAACTTCTTTCAGAAGTTATAAAAATTTGCGTATAGTTAAAGACTTTCGTTAGGATTTTTACTATCTTCGCTAACTTGGAATTTAAAATATACCTGAAAATACAATTTGACACGCGATGCAATCCTATCTATCATTTACAATATGCTGCGAGTCATCGAAAACATATACTGCTTCTTTGGAAAGGCTTACCATTCGTTTAACTATTAAAAATCTCTTGATATCCAAGTCCAACAATTTTCACATAAGCACACTATAAGGTATTTCGATCGTGTGTCATTTAATAAATTGGAGTATTCTAAACATTATCGAAATGCTCAATATATAAAAATAGCTAAGCAAAAAGCAAACGTTACTAAACAAAAGCTTAGTGCAGTCTTAAAGTTAAGCTTCGAAATAAAAAAATATATCTCATCTTCGTGTTTTGTTGCTCTAGCCAAAAATGGTCACCAAGAGAGTACTAGATGAGATAGGGACAGCTTGGAAGTGGTTATCGGGAAGTCCTAACCACAATGACCTAATCTTCATAGAAGGCAAAATTAACGAAATAGTTTCGAATGAAAATATGCAACATACAACTAATTCACAGATATTCAAAGCTGTACAGTCAATTTGGGACATTACCAACAACCTTACTGACGAGTTTGGTGCAAAACAATTTTTTATGCAAAGGATTAGATTAATGTTGACAGATTTACAAAATGTTATCCAAACAATTACTTTTGGAAAATTGGGCATCCTGAACCCATCAGTTTTGCATTTGAATGAGATTCAAAGTATAATAGCACACGAATTTAGCGAGATATTAATATCCGACCTCATGTTTATCAAGATTATTGAATAAAAAGAATTGTCAATGTGTCAAAAAAAGAGAAAGAAATCTAGAGTTTGAGCAGCTGAAGGATGGCGTCATATTATTGTCTGGGAGTCATACTGAAGACAACTCATCTATAGATGGAACCTATCTTGTAACCATCAAGGCACAGGTTGTTATTGATAACAAAACATATATAATACAAATCCAACGGAGGAAATTTTTGAGGCATACTTATGTGAATACTTACAACGTCGAAAGATACATTGAGTCGCCAAATTCGAAGCTGAAATTCAATAACCCAAAAGTGATATCGCATTTCAAAATAGTGATGGAATCCCATCCAATAATATGAACTTGTTTCATTATGGGCATCATTGGATTCGTAAGTTTCCTTATACTGAAGGGCTTCTATATGTGGAGTCAGTGTAAAACCGAAGCCCATGAGACGGCTTAGGAGCAGATTTTTAGAGAGGATATTAATCAGTTGGAGTTATCTTCGGAACGAAGAGTCTAAGGAGGAGGAGAGTTAACATCCACTGGGCTCAGCGAATATTAAAGTTGCTGATGCCGCACTAGCACACACTCCGCAATCGTACGTGCTCTTTATATAATTACTGAAGCAACTTGGTACCATCAAGAATGCCATATGAACTACAACAATAACAATAACAATAACAATAACAGCAACAACAACAACAGCAGCGGTGTTAGTGACGGTAGCAGCACAAAAAGCAACAGCTCAGCTCTAGATAGCTAGGTAGGATAGCTTTAAGTCAGATCTGAATAACCATTGAAAGTGAAAAGAAGTAAAAGTATAAAAATAAAGTAATTTAATTTGTCAACCAAAAAAATATAAAGGAATTTCAATTGGAGATTAGAACAAGGGAAGGAAACTGCAAATTAACTGGAAGTAACTCGAGCAACTGCGCTGGCGCAAAATTTCATTGCGATTATTGCAATGCTCCTTTTAGCCTTGTATGTGATAGATGGTATGCCCACTGGATAAGTTTAATGCACTCTTTGTCCACTAAAACTTTAGTTTATTTAACATCATAATGCTTTATTTAATTGAGATTTACAGCTAATAGCACGTAGATTACATTATTAGTTCTCTTATAAGAACCAAGTAAACTTTATATCGCAGTGCCACGCCTTTTAAAGAGTTTTGCCAATATGGTGGGTTATTTAAAATTAATGGTATAAGTGCCTTGATAAACTTGATATCAACCTAAAACAATATTTTTTCTCATATGAAACTTCCATTTTTCAGAATAGAGTTTAGGGGCCATCCATAAACTGCGTGACCGAAAAAATCTTTTTTTTAACCCCTACCCCCCCTATAGTGACGATTCGTGACTTTACTCTGTTAACCCCCCTCCCCTATTTAATTACGTTGCAGCATGATTTTTAAAAATTTGTTCTACTAATGAATTTTAGAATAAAATACATGGTTTGTTGACAATATATTTTAATAGATATAACATATTCAAAATGAATAAATAATTTTCAATATTTAAATTTCTTCCAAGAAAGGAATTCCCTCATCTATCCAAGACGGTATATCCTCAATTAAAGTAATATTTTTCTCTATATTTAATTGTTCGTCTTCCAGTTCAACAGCTTCTACATCTTCTATATCTTCTACATCGATCCACTCTGGTGGATCGTCATTCGAAATGATACATAAACGTTCTCCTGATTGCTTACTCAATATTCTCAAAGGTCGAACTCTAGAAACGCTATCTTCAGATTTATGTATTTCTATTCTAAAATGATACGTGGCGCTTCTAAATTTACTACTTAATCTGGACGTTGAATTTGAAAACTATTTATTGTATTTTTACAATTTGAAGTCACGTAGTATGTCGCGAAACCTCCCGCCCCCTGTCGTTACTTTTCGTAGTATTTTTCATGAGCCCCCATTCCCCCAAATCGGTCACGTAATTTATGGATAGCCCCTTAGTCATATATTTTATTTACTTTGTGCACCTCGTTTTTATTAGCTTTCATCGATAACTGCGGTGTGGTGCACTCTGATTTCGATCCGGAAAAACAAACCGAATAAAAAATATCATTAAGACATCATAAATTATTTGAGAGAGAATGTCTGCTGAAAATAGTGAGATTTGTGTAGTGATTTTAGCTGATATGGCCGGTCTGACTGTTTTTCTGTTATGAAAAACTAGAAATACCACTTCGAGGAGGACGCTTTAAATCGGTTCAAGCAATAAAAGCAAATTCGCAGAAGAAGCTGAGGGCTATTAATCAGCCTATAAAAAATGTACGCAAAACTGGACTAAGCGCTGATAAAGTTGTATTGCAAGTTGTGAGCCCTACTTTAAAGGCGACTTATTAAATATTTATGACCATTTTATTTCGGTTTATTTATCAATTCCACAAATACATCACAAAAAAATTTAACATGAACTTCAAGGATGAAATAAATATTGTTGTGTTCTCTCGCTAACAGCACTTCAATATATAATCTATCTGCTGTGTTTATAGCCAAGCATGTTTGTTGTAATATGTTTTAAATTATACAAAAAAAAAAACTTAAGTAATTTGTTAATTTTTTCAGTAAGAGCTTAAAGTGCAAAACTTACAAAGACATCGTAAATATTTTAAAGCTGAGAAATAAAGTTTTCGTGATGTGTTGATAAAAATAATGCTACGTAACGCTTTGTTTTTGTCAAATATCCAAAAAATTTTTTATAGCTGCAGGCTTACGTGCTGTCTTAACGTTCAAGCGGTCGCGCGGCTTCGATTCAACCGAATTCAAAGAGAAGTTAAGTTATTTTTTTTCATTTTATAACTTAGATTTTACCTAAAGGTAGGTTTTTTTTCGATAAATTAATATCCTAGACAATGAATAATGAACCTAATTATAAAAAAATAAAAGGTATTAATTAATTAGTGTTTTATTTCTCTGATATATCCAATAGGTCTTTTAGGTTACGCGCGACCTCTTGAAGGTTAAATTGTTTTTAAATATACTTGTGTCTTATGTTGGCAGAATCTGATTTTATGTTCAGAACTATGTTCGAGTGAAACATTTTTATTAATCTCTTTAAGCACACGAATTTCTCTGAAAAAATTCACAAAATTGAGTGAATTGTGCCATATAGTAAAAATATGTTTTTTCTTTTCTCTTTTAATTTTTATCTATCTATATACATATATATATCTTAGAGCAGTACTATTTACTTACGTACGTCAGAACTTCTACTCATAAAATGAAATTTCATGTTAACATCATTGTCAACGCCCCAATTGCACGATTAAAAACTGTAATTATAAATGTGACAAAGCAGTCAAACAAGAAAAAAATTACCATTTAGCTAGAAAATTAGATAGCATAAGGGTGTGAGCCTGCAACACATGTGCAACCCATTAAGGCATCTTAAATTGAAACACCCATTAAAAGCAACAACAACATTAAATTATATATTTTGTTGCAATCTAAATGTAATTATCACCTGATATGACAGAAATTATTCGTGTACAGGGAAGTAGTTCAACGCATTCACACATTCACTGACACTCGAATAAGTATATATATATATTATTAGACTAACACAAAAAAAGCCTTCAGCCGATTCTTATGTCAGAGGACTTGCTTATAAGTAAATTAAAAGTATGCTGTGTAACATACCTGAGGGTATTTTCTCGAAAAATCAAAGTTGCCACTTTACCGCCACGTGTTAAATTTTCGTCTAAAATTTGAAAAAAGAAGTTCGAATTGCCGTACCTCTTTTTTTTTTGACGTATTTTTAACGATTCTTATGTTATATTGCTCAACCTTATTAGCAATTTTTCATGCTGTGGTGTCTGCCGATTGAGAATGCTTACAGAGTTATAGACGTCAGAATTAGCTTATACAGTTTGTCTAGAAATTGCGAAGCTCGAAATTTCGATAGATGATTTAATGAACTATAAAGTTTTGATATGAATATTGAAAATCAGTTTGCGATTATATGAGCTATAAAGGATTTACGAAAATAGACAAAAGCGTATTTGTTTCTTATCCACATCTTATGTTATATATCAAATTTCACTCGAATGCAGTTGGCCCATTGTGAAACCCTTCCCCTGAAATTATCTCACTCAATAGTAATGAAGCACCCAGAAGCCTTGGTGAAGTTGAGGATGCTGATGAGCTCCAACTCGGCTAGTGCCTCAAGATCAACAAAGAACGCAGAGCCAAAATATTATTTTCGTTTCATCATTAGCCATGAACAATCGCATAAGAGATGTTTAACCATCTCATTCTCTTTTTCGTCACCACAATTCCTGCAGAAATCTCTTAAAGGGGCACCTTGTCTGGCAGCCATAGGACTAATGACTTAGTGCCTCGTCAGCACCCCTACAACAGTGCTTAGCTCTCCTCTGCTGAAGCTTAAAAGTATTTGTGTCTTTCCATCTTTCATTTAGGCCACCTTCTGTTCGTTTGTTTATTGATTATGTCCTCTCTGTTCTACCAGTGGTAACCAAAAGTCTACCACTTGTTGAATTTTTGGTTTTTCTGTTTCTATATTGGCATGCTAGTCAACTTTTTAATTTTCAAAAATACTTATATGAGCGAGCACCCAGCAGATCTATAGTTTGCTATCGGAATAATTGAAGTGACTATCTGCAGTGTTCCACATCTGTTCGTATCATCTGTGCGACTTGGTCTTTAGCATAGCTTGAACAATCATTGGGTTGCTTAAAGACATTTCCATGTCCATATTATCTGAGCTGACACCTGCTCCTGCACCAAATTCCATCTGATATTCATCTGTGGAGAATATAAGCTTCCATCATTTTAGAACGGTGCCAAGTGCTTCACTGAGACCGAGGCAAGGTGAGTTTCTAGTGAACTCTTGAGAAGTTGATTTGTTTAGTAGTCCCACATATTTTGAAATATATTTTGATGGTATGACAACTCTGGTAATATATAATATCGATGCCTGATATATCTGTCAAAATATGAAAATATTTTGGGTTTTTATGAAGCTTCTATTTGTTACAATAATTTAATATTGAAAACAAGAAAATTTGCCAACAACTAATTGCTATGTCCACATTTTTCAAGAAAAGTGATGCTTGCGACTCGTAATTATCAACCTTTTTGTTTTTTTAATTTTCACAGAATTTTTGATATCATAATAAAAATTGCTAGCTCTTGAGAGACACAGTGGAAAAAGATAATATTTTGTGTCAGTCTAATATATATATTCGTATGTATATTTAATATGTAAGTATATGCATATGAGCTTTGGCGCTCATTTCCTTTTCCGTTTCATATTCATTTTCTACAACAAACTGCATATTTGTTGTTGTTGATGACGTTAGTGTGATAATAATTTAAAAACCGGAAATTGCATACAAACACTAAATCAAAACCACACATAGCCATACAAACACTCATATCATTACACATACAAATATGACAGTCACAAGCTGTTTAACGTGAATTTGTTTCCGTACGTTTTGTGCTTCTCAACGGAAGCTTAAAGCGGAAAACAGGAAAAAATTACACACATCCACACATTTCTTGCTACCATCTCAACTAAGACCGGTTTACTGTTGGTTTTTGCACACAGACACACACACACAGAAACACATGTGCTGCGTTTTGCACTACTTTCATGAACTTACGAACTTATTAACACAACTAACACTTGGATTTTGGTACGTAGTTGCAACATTGCTGACTAGTTGGCAGTGTCCTGCCTTAGTCTGATAATCCTTTTAGTATTTTTGGGATAGAATGATCATAGTCACCAGTTGAACTTTTAGTTTTTACACACTGACGCTGGAAAAGTATGCAATGAAATTTTTAAATTGCAACCTGTGTGCAATATTGTGACTTTATATTCAAAGTTTGTAGAAATATGCAGAAAATTAAAAAAAAAGTCTCCTATTTTAATTTTGCATTACTCATGTATTAAATAAACAACTCTATTTGTACCAGCATATTAATTCGAATATATAATTATGTCTTATGCCAACTTACGCAGCCAAGAAAAAGAGGAAGTATCGAAATAATTAAGATATTTAGATTTGTAACGTTATCCTCGCAGATAATTACTTGCTCCCTTAAAATTCAGAGCTTACATTTGACTTTAAAGCTACAGCCCCAGGAAGTTTATTTCAATTGGAGTACAATGATATATTACATTTTAGACAGCTTCTTTAGGCCGAAAGTTTACTGAAACTGACGCGGACAGGAGCATCACCAAGATGTGTTGTAATTTTTGTCTTCTATAACAGCGAAGTCTTTAGCAATATCCTTTTTGCATTTAAAAAACCAAAGTTTCAAGTCTATCTCGTAGATATTGTGCCACTGAAATTGAATGTGAATTTGATGAATTGAATTTGGGTCTACATATTCTTCCAAGTCGTATAATGATTCATATTAAAGCCATGTCAAGTTAGTCAGCCCACTATCAGTTTTAGTAATGTTCAGAAAAGTCTTAAAGATATAAAATCACCATTTAGAGCTGGTCCATATGGTATTACCTCCTGTATTTTAAAAAATTGTCACAATCAACTTGCTTTTCCAGTTTATTTGCTTTTTAAGTATTCGTTACTCATCGAATGATTCCTCGCACCTGGAAATCTTCATATATGATTTCTTTGCATAAGTCGGAAAGTAAATCGTTAGTAAGTAAGTACCGTGGGAAGGCAAGGCTAAGCATTGCCAAAAATGTTTGAAAGTATCATTACTCCACAAATTGCACACAACGTTAACCTCATAATTGCACCGTATCAGCAAGGTTTTTTGTAGCAGGAAAATCTACGGTAACTAATTTGATTGAATTTACGAATTGATGTAATCTGCACTGATTTTAGCAAAGCTTTTGATGTGGTTAACCATAAACTCTTGTTACTGAAGCTGTATCTAACTGGTTTTCCCATAAGTTTGCTAAACTGGATTCAGTCATATCTTTCAAATAAACGGTGTTTTTTTTAGAGGTTTGTTTTTCAAATAGAGATAAATCTGGCAACTCCAATGTCATTTATGTTCAGTTTGGTTTGCCATTTCATCATGAACAGGTTGACAAAAGAACAACGCTTGCAAATCGTGCAAATTTATTTCGAAAATAATGGTTCAGTTCGCGAAGTTTACCGCAAGCTCCGTCCATTTTATGGTCGACATAATCGTTAACCATGGATCGTTTTCGCACTACGTTTACTCTATGTGATAATACGCATCCGCAGAGACGTCGACCAGTGCGCACCGAAGAAACAATTGCCGCTGTAGTGCAAAATGTTGAAGAGGACCCGAATGAATCGATTTGCCACCGTGCACAGCAATTGGAGCTTTGTCCATCAACTTTATGGAAGATTTTGCGCAAAGATCTTGGCTTGCGACCTTACAAGATCCAGCTTGTGCAAGAATTAAAGCCGCGAGACCATGCAATGCGTCGTGATTTTGGTGTATGGGCCGAAAATGAGATTGATCTCGATGCTGATTTTCATCGCAAAATTTTGTTCAGTGATGAGGCTCATTTTCGGTTGAATGGCTACGTCAACAAGCAAAATTGCCGCATTTGGAGTGAAGAGAATCCACATTACATCCACAAAAACTGACTGTTTGGTGTGCTCTATGGGCTGGTGGAGTCATTGGGCCATACTTCTTCCGAAATAATGCTGGAGAGTCAGTTACCGTTAATGGAGACCGGTATAGAGCCATGATAACCGACTATTTTGTTCCCGAATTGGATGGCATGAATGTGGATGAGTTGTGGTTCCAACAAGACGGCGCTACATGCCACACAGCGCACGTCACAATCGATTTATTGAAGGAAACATTCGATGAGCGCATAATTTCGCGGAATGGACCTGTCAATTGGCCACCAAGATCGTGTGATTTGACACCATTGGATTATTTTCTTTGGGGATATGTGAAGTCGCTCGTCTACGCCAACAAACCAGAAACGTTAGGGGACTTGGAAGCCAACATACGTGGCGTTATTGCCGACATACGGCCCCATATGCTCGAAAAAGTGGTTCAAAATTGGACCTGTAGAATTGGCTTTATTCGAGCCAGCCGCGGCGGCCCCATGCCCGAAATCATATTTAAACATTAATGGCATAAAATTATCCTAAAGCCATATTGATGTACATTAAAACGATTTTCTTGTGTTTTATTTCAATTCGAAGCTCTATACCTCTAAAAAAAACACCCTTTAGAAGCCAATCTGTTAGTGTTAATAACTCCAAATGTAACAATTTGATTGTTTCTCAAGGAAGCCAAATTGGAACTTTGCTCTTTACAGTTTTTACTAACGATTTGCTCATAGTTTGAAAGTACTGTAATATTTTAATGTTCGCGGATGACGTCAAACTTTTTAATCCACTCAAATATGCATTTGAGTCATCATATCTTCAGTATGATATCAATAACATTTTTGACTGGTGTAACGTCAATTGCATAAATCTTAACTTAAAAAAAAAATCCCATCATTGAGTACATATAAAATTGATAACTATAACCTTGAAACTCTAAACTCTTTTGAGGACTTAGGCGTAACAATGAATACAAAGCTTAAGTTTAGTATACTTGGCTTTATAAAGCTCTGGTCTAAAATGTTTCATGATCGATATATTACTAAAACCTTATTTTCGTCTTTAGTAAGACCAATTTTAGAACATGCGTCAGTGGTTTAATGCCTTCAGTATCAATGCTACATAGATGCGATTGAGTCAGTACAAAAAAAAATTCTTGCTTTTCGCCTCCGTTGTTTCGCTTGGGATCCAACAGTTCATTTGCCACCATATGAACGAAGGTTAAAACTTATATAAACTTAGAAATCGTAGAGTAATGCTAAATATTTGATTTGTCAAAAGGCTTATTAATGGCAGTATCATCAGTGGGTACCTGTTGAGTAACTTATATATAAACAGGCCTCAACGTCCCATGAGACGATTTGTACTGCTGAATTTAAAAAAATGCAGATCGAATTACCTTCTGCATGAGGCCTTCCAGAGTACATGCTGTGATTTCAAAAGTGTTTACGCCGTTATTGACTTTAATCAAAACCAATGCATAATCAAAATAAAAAATATGTTACTATTTCTTGAATCAAATAACATTTAAGCGTTTCAGTTTATCTAGAGGCTTATTATGTGGATGGATGATCGCTTCTCCAATAAAATACTGTCATCGGTCAGTGCTGGATTTACAAATCAAGGGGCCTATGGGCACAAGAGTGGTGGGGGCCTATCCGGACTGAAAAAACGAAACCGGAGTAACCGAATCGACCCTATCGAAGACTCGTTTATGGTGGGGGCCCAGGGGCACGTGCCCGTAGTGCCCTTATGTAAATTCGGCACTGTCATTGGTGCCATTTTGCTTCTTACATCTTTCATTTTTCACTGCGGCTGGTAGGCATCTATCCAACCGTATAGGGTCTGCCACAAGCGATGTTTTGTGCCTGATTTACCTATTTTCCACTGCTGCTGTTAGGCAACTACCCGACCAAACGAGGTCAGCCACTAGCGCGGATATTTTTAAATAACTGTAGCCTTGAGACATCTACCCGGCCAGAGATGAAGACATTTAAGTCACTGCAGCTGAAATTTTTTATTACGTGTATGCAGGGCCGAAGCTAGAGCCTCGGGGGCCCTGGGGCAACAAGTAAATTTGGGGCCCCCATACGGAAATCTCTTTTTTTTTTAATTTTAAAGTACCCCTACACCAGTGTTCGTAGATTGTAGTAGAATTTCTATAGAATTATATACAGAATTCTACTACAATCTACGAACACTGACCTACACTGGGATAAAACTCGGCCCATCAGCGGGAGGGAGCATGGAGCCACGCTACCTCTTTCCCGTTCTGTGTTAGCGTGGTTCCCTCTAGATGATAAATAGGGAATTTCCGGTTAATGGAACTGGGATGGGATTTATCATATGTAGAACGTCTGAACGATCAACGAATTTGCGGCATGCAAATGGAGAAAGCGGCGTTTTTAATACTATTTAGATACTAAGATTTGTTAAAATGAATCAAAAGTATGTTATTTTGTACATCATCTAATAAAACTACAAAAAAATGTAGAATTGTTTCATTCTGGTCCAGAATTTCTGCGATACCACCGTGTTCAATTTCTCGTGTTCACTTTCAGGAGACCCCAAAGTCTTTACCGACGTAAGTTTCTTTCAGGATCAAAAAAGTGGTCAACGAGAAGGGCCCACTTCCCGTCGGGGGCCCTAGGGTACCGCCCCATGCTCGCTACGGCCCTGCGTGTATGCATTATTCTCACTATTTTCTCAATTTATGAGGGCTCAGTAAGATGAGATTTATGAGAGCTCAGTAAATAAATAATATAGCTGATAGTGCAAGTAAGTTTAGTGTCGATAAGTTTTTTTGAAACTTCGAGAATTTGTAAGGACGTTATATTGTCGGTATATGTCAAGTCAAAATTATAGAAATCATAGCGTGATTCTAAAATAGTGATGGCCAATATTTAAATTTTTACGGAAAGCTATATTTTTAATCCTGGAATGCTTATGACAATCGAAACGACTAATATCGCTTATGTATGGTAACACTGTTTCTCTCTCACGTTACCGATCAACGTCATCTCTCTTGTAAGCTCAGGGACATATGTTGTCCTACATTAAGCATTGCATTGCTGTAATAGGAACTGATATTTTTCAGTTATGATGGTCATGCTTTTGACGTTTTTCGTAATGATTTTTTTTTGGTTGTATGTAGATCATTTGTAAATATTCAGATATGGAATTCTGAATGTTGCATTCATCACCAACTATGTGATCTACTGTCATAACTTTTATAAAGTTGCTGGAAAATCCTACAGACAATAAGGCATTATATACGATTTTCACACAAAATAAGTGTTTTTTTCGAACTTAAGACCTGCATTAGAGGTCAAAATCAAAAGCAGAGTGAAGCTATGTAAATAAGGAAAATTTAAAGATTTTCACCCTACCAACTGCATCGTATGATAATGTCAATATGCGCAAAATTCGAAAAATGTGCACGCGGAGGGCACTACTTGAAGTTTGTATAAATTGCTCTAAACACCAAAAACAAATCAATTTTTTATTCATAATTTATGCTCAGTTAGATATTGTTTTATTTGCAATGAATTACTTAATATTTACTTAAGCTATTTTGATTTGTTTCGTATTTTTAGAGTAAATCTCAGTAAATGTCCTTAAAAAAATTAATTGTGATACAAACAAAATTAAATTTTTAAATTGTTCGTGCCCACTGTAGAATGTTGGATTACTAATACACAATTTTTTGCACTTAATACTAATATACACCTTTCAGGAGCCAGGCCCACCCTGGAAAATAACTCAAATGCGCCCATGCATATATAATAATTTTGCGGGATTTATATCTGACGGAAAAGCTCAATCAGAAGGGCATGTGTCGGCGCACTTATGTGTAAGGCTCCTTGAGCGAATGCTTTATCACAATCTCTCCAAAGACCGGCACTAACACTAGTTATTAGAGTGAATATTCCAATATCTTTTCCGATGTTTCGAACTCCGGTCTTAGGCATCCTAAGTAAGGTAGCTAGAAATATTTAAAAACATAATTAACTTATGTTTTTTCCCACTATTTAAATACAATGCAGAGGTGAAAGCGAATAAAATATTCGACTTCCGTTACAAATTATAACATTAACAAATTTTTCTTCACTATTTACCCCTTTTAAAATTAATAATTATTATGTACATATGAACGCCAAAAATTTTAAAATTATTTTGTGAGCTCGCTTTTTGGCACAACAAAACAACCGCAAACATAAAATAGTTAAATTCAAGTCAGGCTTTCCAGTAAAAAACATGAATTACAAAACTTAGTTAAAAAACAGGTAGAGAATAAAAAAATAATTAGACAATGGTGAAAGCAAAACTGGAGCAGACAAAGTTTTACCGGCAAAAAAGGATTAAACGAAATGCTTAGAAGTGAATACATGTGTGCACGTCGTTAGTTCGTATTGTGTGCTTGCAAGGCTGGCCTCCTTTTTGTCACTACACACAACATTTACAGACTCAAGCTCTACACATGCATAAGTCAAAGTTCTTGCTTTTATAATGCTTTATGCCTGAATATTCTCATTTTACTAAATATACATACATACATATAAAATGGATGTACCTACAAACACAAATGCAGCACACACTTTTTAATTTACGCAATTTGTACACCTGTACTCTTCCTTAACCAACCTATATGCACACAAATACAACAGCATACATTTCTTACATACAAATACATTTGCACCATTATTTGTATGTGTGCCTCTGAAATTTGCCATTCAAGCCACCTATCTAAAGAAAAATGTATCTTTAGTTCACTAGTTTGTGTATAGGGTAAATCAAGTAACTAAATACGTTTTAAAAAATTACAAAAAATTTTAGTTGTAGCTTGCGTTCTAAAAAGTGGTAGGTATTTAAACCGTTAGGTATCTTGTCAGTTTATTAAAAGTTTTAAGTAAAAATTTCCAATTTTTCAAATATTGTCAATGTAAATAATTTTAAAAATATTTTTGTGTGCTTTGCATCTTCCATTTTAGACAGCTAGGAAGTGAATAAAGTAACGCCTGAATTAGTAAAAAAAAAAACTAATGGAGACAGCATGCAACAAAATCAGTGCAAAACACGACATTTAGTTAAAATTTTACGTTGTTTAACAGCGGAACACCTTATGCCGTAAAGTGACCCAGGGACTATCTCAATTAACACTGTCGATTACCTTCCAAAAGCACTGAACTCATGCAACTCAGAGCTATCTATCTCTTATTTGTATGTGTCTGAATCTAAGTTCTATGTCTTTTTATGTATCTGCCTCCGTTAAATAACTCCATTTTTATAACTGCTTTTGTGTCTATAACTTTATCTGTATTGTAATCTCCGATTTCCTCAAAAATAACTTTAACGTTTGAATTTGAAAATCATGAAATCGATTGATCGCTAGATATCGCTCACTTACCTCAAGACTGGCATTGCTCAAAAAACCTAAAGTGTGAGAAGAATGCATTTAAGTTTTCAATCATTTATTTTTTATGTGAAAATGATGGAAAGTTTGTCCCTTCTCACAAAGCAAGTTTATAAGATACCTTTCTGATTTTTCACTTAAAATAAAACATGAAATGGCCGATTTTTATGCTTCATTAACTCAAAAATCGCGTTTTTTGAGCTATGTCAGTCTTGAAGTATGTGAGCGATAGTGAACAATATTCAAGATTATTTGAAACAAACCTCACAGCCCGAAGCCAGAAATGATAACTTTACAAGACTTTCAATCCCAAAAATTAATTACAGTGAAGCATGAGGTTATGTTCTCATATGTCAAATCAGTGAAATATAGACGCAGATGTTTCCGCGGAATACTGATATTTGGTGAGATCGTAAAGTCTGACTATTTTATTGTCTCTGCTAAAACTTTCAAGAAGGTAAAGAAATTATTATAACGAGAGAATGAAAAATGATTCTATCGTATGGTTCGATTTCGTTCTGTTCTATGAGCGTTAACTTTTTCCCTCTGCAAACAATAGCAAGCGACATGAAAAAGCGCAACAGAATGGTAACGTTCTGCTCTACGTACAAAAAACTTAATTAAATTTGTTGTGGTTTTGACTCGCGATTGCTATCCGAACCCGTACCAAATGTAGTGACCGTTTATGTCATTGGATTCGTTTGAGGAAAAATTTTTTTTTTCAAAATAAACATAGCTCTAAAAAATTTTTTGACCGCAGTAAGGGAGGGTCGGGACCCTGAAAAGAAGCATTTTTAACCTGAAAAAGGATCCCCGGACTATGGTACTCGTTTTTAACCCATTTTCGTGTAAAAATTTTATTTTTTCAAACAACAGATAACTCGAAAAATAGTATTGAACATCACTAAGGGAGCTTTGGGACCCTGGAAAGAACCCCCTTACTGACCCAGTGCGGTTTTTTTCATTCTCTGATTATAACAACAAAATAAATATTATTTTTGTGTCTTTCGATGTTGAAAGCTATGAAATTGTGGCCGTTCATAGTTGTCAGAATAATTGTTTCTTGTTCAGCAGGTAATAGATTTTATTATGTAGGCCCTGAATACTCAAGTGTGAAATATCATTTCAGTGAGCATACTTTATTTTAGTATGATTCATAATATGTGTTTTTAAAATGTAAAGATAGTTTCCCAGCAGACAATAGAACAAGGCCTTCCCCAGAGAAGGCCTGCTAGCACTGCTCCGTTTGTAAGAGACCTTCTCAAAACTAAATTTTCATGTAAATAACAAAAAAAAATTTTTTTTTTTTTTTCTATGATTTTTATTTTTATTTACAATCTGTCAATATTAACAATAAGTAAATTTTATAAGTAGTGAATTTTTAATTAGCAGAATAGTTACACTCCATTGAGTGTATACTCATGAAATGCCATTATGTACTGCTATAAGGCCTTCCCACAGCAGCGTGCTATAAGCCTCATAATAGAAGGCAAAAAAGAAAGACTTCATGTATTTTTTTATTTCATGTATTGCAATGTTTTATGATTCGACATTACTTTTTTGTCATTGCATTGTACTTATACGACATCAAAAGTAGATAAATGGTTAGAAGTAAGGAACGGTGTGCATGTTGCTAGGCTGGTCTTCTGTTTCATGTTATTTTAAAGTGGGTAAAGTGTTGTGTATTCAATGTCAAATTATATATTTAGAAAACATCACAAAAAATAAACATTAAAAATATCAACGCAAGGAGGGTCGACGCAGATAAAAAAAAAAACTTTTAACTAAGAATCTCACGACGTATTAAGATTTAATTTTTTCAAAGTACTTCTGTGACCCTTTCTACGGTAAGTGCTCTTAGAAGGGTTCTTGACGCAAACGATGTAGGAAGACCTGCTTGAAGAGTATTTCTATCAGGCCTGCTAAAGAAGGCCTGATTTATCGGAACGTTTCATATAAAAAAGAAAGTAAGTTTGAAAGGAGGGTGGCAAGGCCTTAATATTACCAAGGAAGGCCTGCTAGAAGGCCTGCAAGCTCCTACCCTTGCCTACTGGGTTTTTAGCTTTTAATATATTTATGTTGCTGTAAATTTTTCTTCACACACACACATATATAAGTTGTAAGTCATCGTTATTGTCATTGTCTTCTTATATTAATCCTTAACTTTCTAGTGTAAATTATTTTTTGTATAATATGTGCATTTGTCTGCTACATACATACATATATACTTACATATGCCTATATTGTTTTGTTTTTGTATGCGCTTTTGTTTAGGCCTTCGTAGGTACCTGTATTTGTGAGTATTTCTTAAAACTGACTGTTTAGTTTTAGTGCCATTTAATTTGTCAGACATTATGAAAAGCGAATTTTGAATTTTAGAGTAACTTATTCAGGGGCTTATGTACAGACACTGTTGACAAATGGTTCATCCATAAGTGGTGGATATATGCTGCAATATGGAGTGGAGGTCAGTGTGAGTAAGATGCAATTCATTCCTACTTTTCTTATTTTTCAGGGGTAGCAATGTTTTTCGTAATTATAATTTATGAATATTTAATCTTAATCTTAGTTTTGTAATAAAAAACATTACAGAAGTTTCACAGTTTTTTTTTAGTTTCTTAAATTATGTTTTAAAAAAATAAATTACTAACGGTAAAATTAACATTTTTGTTGCTTTCAGAAAAATGAATGCATGGTAAAAATATTGCAACAAGCTTTCAGCATATTCTGAAAATAAAATGGATTTCACCAACCAGAACGGAGCTCTTAGATTAGCTACTCGTTTCTGGATTAAACCTAGTTCAACCAAAAATATCACTAGTACACTTAAATTACACATATAACGGGTGATTTCTTAAGCGTTTGTTTCTTGAAAATTGAAAAAAGAACAGTAAATTTGCAATAGTGAATAAATTTATGTTTGGAGTAATACATCAATTTCTTTCATTTACTTTTTAAAGCTTATTTCAGTTCATCCATAAGCTCGAATTTTGGCATACTTTTTCGAGCATTTCGGTCGGTATCTCACCAATGGCAGCTGTAATGTTATCTTTCAGGGTTGCAATGTGGCTGGCTT
The DNA here is from genome assembly GCA_963680825.1 of Meiosimyza decipiens. Classification (NCBI taxonomy): domain Eukaryota; kingdom Metazoa; phylum Arthropoda; class Insecta; order Diptera; family Lauxaniidae; genus Meiosimyza; species Meiosimyza decipiens. The sequence goes on from OY804260.1 coordinate 54,937,108, forward strand.
GTTCCTGTACACTAGAAACTTCACGTAGCCCCACAAAAAATAGTTTAGTTGGGTCAAATCGCATGATCTTGGAGACCAATGGACTGCTCTAAAACGTGAAATTAATTGCTCACCAAAATCGCCTCTCAATAGGTTCATGGTATTCACATGACAACCAAGTCCAATTCTTCCACTCTGAGCAAAAAAAGTCGGTAATCAATGCACGGTACCTTGCTCCATTGACTGTAAAGTTGCAATTTTCATTATTTTTGAAAAAGTACGTTCCAATGATACCGCCGGCTCTCAAACCGCACGAAACAGTACTCGATACGCACTCTCCGCATACGGGTTGGTGGATTAATGTCCAATAAAGTGAAGCTGGTGCGAAATTTGTTCACAATAGCTTGGATAGTCTGTTTCTTAGGTCGATTATGACGACCATAAGATGGACGGAAAGCATGAATTTCGATAGTAAAATCCAATGATTTGCAAGCACTATTCGTTTGTTTGTCTATACATGGTAAAATGGCAAACTTTATTAAGCATTTTTTGCGTTGAAACCTGTTAGGAATCAGGCGTGAGGCGTCAAAAAATTTACACTAAAAAACCAATAGCAAATAAGTACATCGCCCGCTGTATGTATTATTCAGGTTTTATCTTTGTATCTACCATATGCTTAACAAAGTCGAAATATTGAAAAAATCAGATACGAAAATTGAATATGACAGCTATGTGAAGTGGGCTCGTGTCTACTAGATATCATTATAAAATATGTTTGGAAAAATTGCTCTTCGTTAGGTCGTGCGGCAAATATTAAAAAAAAAATTTTACAACAATATCGCAAAAAGCAACCAAGGCTGGCTCTGCCTTTAAAGCTATCCGTTTCTTTGTTTCTTGGAAGTAATGTGAAAAATATTGCACAAAAATCTTTCAAATTATTTTCTATTTGCGGACAAAAGATTTTTCGATAGCTTGAAGGGCTGAGCCCTTTTTTTTTGTTAGAACTGATCGATAACTTATGGATCTAAGCCACGATTTTCTTTTTTTATTTTCTGGGCGAGAAATGAGAGAAATTTTTAAGTTTAACTGATAGTCTTAAGTGCTGAGCCAGCCTTTTTGTTTTACACTATTTTGTTTATAATATTACACATAAACTTTTATTTACATCTTTTGCTCGAGTAAATGAAAAGCAATTTTTTTGGACACATTTTTTGAACGAGCAAACGAAGAGCAATTTTTCTTAAAAAAATTTATTATGATACCTCACATAGTTACATATGATATAATTTCAAAGTTCAGAAATTGTGCTTTCAATCAATCAATTTCCAAATTTTTCATCAAAAAACTTTTTTCCGGTTCCAGCCTGTCACGGCCTGGAGTGAAACATTCTGCTAGAAATATGTCTTCTGTTTTTTGCTAAAATGGAGAAGAACACGATAGTTCCTTTATTCCATTTAATAGAAAGGATATATATATCTCTTTCAAATTTCCATGTTTTTGATAAAATTGAAAGCTGCAAAAATATAAAAAACCACTGCTAATTTGTGTTTATGGAATCACAATTCATTTCATTTAAGTATCTTCAAAATGAATCAATATCAAAACTCAAGCATTTCTAAAAAAAAGAAATGATCTTCTTGTGTTTCCTCACTGGAGCATTTTTATGAGGATAGTAATTAGAGCATTTGAATAACAGCTACAGTTACCACTGATTTCGATTTTGTTCACTAATTATTTTACTGTACTCACATACGATGGAGTAATATGTCAGTTCAGTACGGTCTGAAATTGTGTTTTCTTACTTAGTTGTAACTATTAAAAAGTTTGCTCATGATATACATACACACGTACACACTGCCGGATTTACAAATCAAAGGGCCCATGGGCACAAGAGTGTTGGGGGCCTATCCGGACTGAAAAAACGATACCGAAGTAACCGAATCGACCCATTCAACATGTAAAATTGCTTATTCAATGTTGAAAGATACGTTTCGCTACGAAAAAATGCACGAGCTGAGTCGATTTGGTTACTTTGGTTTGCATATTTAATTATTAAAAAATGCACGAGCTGATTTTTTTTTTTGTATCCGAAAAGACCCAGCTCGTTAGTTAGGTTTGCATATTTAATTATTTAAAAAATGCACGAGCTGAGTCGATTCGATTACTTGGGTTTGCATATTTAATTATTTAAAAATTGTACCTGCTGGGTCGATTCGGTTACTTATAATTGATTCGGTTACTTCGTACCCTGGGACTTTTCTTTCATTCGCAGCCTGAGTCATTCCTTCAATAAATTATTTTTACTAGCGTCATACCTCGCTCGCTAACGCTCGCGCGTTATTTTTATATTGGTGGCGGCCCTTATTGATGGGGGCCCAGGGGCACGTGCCCGTAGTTCCCTTATATAAATCCGGCACTGCACGTACATCTAACAGTTCTATTCATTTAGAGATACTTTTTTCAGCAGGAATTTTATGACAGATAACGCGTGTTTTTTGTCAAACTGTTTTGGTATTTTTGTTCACTATTTTTCAATATTTCACCATTGAAAGATTAGTACTACAACAAGGATTACAAATTATAGAAATATACTAAAACTCACAGATATTTCATCTCTTAATTAATTTCAATTCAGATAATTTATTTATATAACGAAACTAACTGGCCACCTGGCTCATGTTTTTTTTTTCAACAGTTTTTATGATGGTCTAATTTAATTTATGTACTAACTTTGTTTCCCTTATTTTTGTTTTATTAATTAATGTTTTGTTCGATTTGTATCCAATTTAATCAATTTGCATTTGTGCTGTTCAAAAAATTTAATGTTCCTTAAAATCATTTATGTTCATTTGTGTGGCGTTTCCTTTAATTTCATTATCATATTTAATTTTCTTATAAATCAATTGTCTTTTTAAGCAACCTGTGGCAATTGCAATAAAAAAACTGCATATACCGGCACCTAAAATTATGCAATACTAACAGCTGTAGCTTGTGGCAGTCATCTACTTTCTAAGTAGTAACAATTGCATATATTTAACATTGCATACTTTTAGAAGTTCACTTTTATAACCCGCCACGGGTAGCCAAATTGATTTGATAAATAAATTTCTTTTTGTATTCCATATATTAATTAATTTTCTTTTATACTTCCACAGCTTGTACGTCATAATACGCGTAAACAACGTACCGTTAGTACAGGAGAATCTATAGCTGGCGCTGCTGGTACCAGCGGTGGAGATATACCACTGAATTTGTTGGAAGAACGCCAAGATGAAGATTCTGGCATTTTTGATCAGGTTACATATGGTATTATTAGTGTTGGTGGCTTTATATATCAAAACAGTTACATTTTCACTAATATACTGATGATGGTAAGTTTGTGCGCACATATGAATATCTTTTTATGAAAGAAATACTAATGACTTTTTTCTAATTAGAAGTAGAAGAAATGTAAGATATGACTTTGAATATGGTACACGTATTTCTTTTCTTTGTAGGCTTGGTCCATTGTTTATCACAGTTGGCTGACATTTGTACTGCTACTGTGGGCTAATGTGCTATGGATGATACCAAATCAGCGTAAAGCTATGATGCGTTCCAGCCCTTTTATAGTCATCTATGCCGAATTGTTATTACTGGCGCAGTACATCTATGGCATGAATTTAAAAGATGACGAACTACCAGCCAGCGTTAATGTAAGTTGATACATGTATTTTGAGCTTATTTACGTAACTCGATTCATCAGGTCTTTAACTGTTAAGCCTAAATAAAGGCAACATATTTTAAATTATGTATCAAGCACAGGTTGGAAACTTGTGTTTCCATTAAACATATGATAGCATATTTTGAAACTTGAAAATTTTAGTTGGAACGAGGCAATCGGGATACATAAGGCTAGGATGGTGACAAGAGCCCCACACAGATCCACAAAGTCTATAGCGCTCCCAAATACTACTTTTTGGTAGGATACGATTATTGATCTGACTTCGTCGTTATCATCCATCACGAAAGTTTTAGTTTTTTCATAACATTCATGGAATTTACTTTTTCCTTTATACTGCAGAATAGAAAATTGTAACAGTTCGGAACAATTTAAGATTTAACTGTTTAATTTTTAAGCGGCTTTGAAGCTGCTTGACTATAAACATTGAAAGATATAACGACTGATTTCTGATTACCTACTATTTCCGCAGTCGGTATGCATCTTACATGACTTGTGATAGTTGGATTTTGGATAAAAGATCTTCTATAGAACTTCGATCTTAATACGATTTTTCTGCTAAAGGGTGTTTTTTTTAGAGGTTTGTTTTTCGAATAGAGATAAAACTGGCATTTTATGGTCAAATCTAGCAACTCTAATGTCATTTATGTTCAGTTTGATTTGCCATTTTATCATGAACAGGTTGACAAAAGAACAACGCTTGCAAATCGTGCAAATTTATTTCGAAAATAATGGTTCAGTTCGCGAAGTTTACCGCAAGCTCCGTCCATTTTATGGTCGACATAATCGTTAACCATGGATCGTTTTCGCACTATGTTTACTCTATGTGATAATACGCATCCGCAGAGACGTCGAACAGTGCGCACCGAAGAAACAATTGCCGCTGTAGAGCAAAATGTTGAAGAGGACCCGAATGAATCGATTCGCCACCGTGCACAGCAATTGGAGCTTTGTCCATCAACTTTATGGAAGATTTTGCGCAAAGATCTTGGCTTGCGACCTTACAAGATCCAGCTTGTGCAAGAATTAAAGCCGCGAGACCATGCAATGCGTCGTGATTTTGGTGTATGGGCCGAAAATGAGATTGATCTCGATGCTGAATTTCCTCGCAAAATTTTGTTCAGTGATGAGGCTCATTTTTGGTTGAATGGCTACGTCAACAAGCAAAATTGCCGCATTTGGAGTGAAGATAATCCACATGAGACCCTTGAGACGCCATTACATCCACAAAAACTGACTGTTTGGTGTGCTCTATGGGCTGGTGGAGTCATTGGGCCATACTTCTTCCGAAATAATGCTGGAGAGTCAGTTACCGTTAATGGACCGTTAATTATCCTTCCAATAAAGCCAAATTGATGAACATTAAAACGATTTTCTTGTGTTTTATTTCAATTCGAAGCTCTATACCTCTAAAAAAAACACCCTTTATTATAAGTCCTTGATTGTGACTCCTTTAACAATTAGAATATCAAATAATATTTAATTATTTTTTTCATTTTTCACAGACCACTGGCGTAAACCTACGACAAATTGGACTTGAGCGCCCTCAAGATTGGGGCGCAACCATGCGTGCCACTTATAGTTAAAACATCGTTTTTGCTCATGTTTTGGGTAACATTGAGGCAATTTTTCAAAGAAAAATCAGATAAACGACGTCAGAGCACCGTATCAGACACTTTTACATCACTGCAAATAACAGTGGGTGGACGTGGAATGGAAGATGGTCGTCATGAAAAGAAAACATCTAAATTCCTTAATGAATTTGGTGATATAATAAAAAATCTACTTGTACGCCTGTGGATTTGGTTACTTGTGTTGGTCATCTTCCTATGTGCGATCACTTTTTCCTTTGCTGCTTAGTAAAATCCAGAGCTTAGATGTACATGTTAGCTACGTTTGAAGACTTGAAAGCAAACAGTTTTCACGTCATTCGCCAAATACCACTCGAAATATTCAAACGCGTCATGGAAAATTTTAACTTCAGAATGGACCATGTGAGCCGCATTTACGGCCAACCTTTGCAAGAAACTACATCTAAAAAATAAATGTAAATAATTTTTTTTTTGTTATATAAAAACTACCCGAAAAAATTGAATTTTTTAATGTTATTTTTTTTGAATAAAATACCTCCATATGAATATCCCATAAATGCTGAAAATTATTTTGCAAATATTACATTTATAGTTTCTAAAAAGTGTAAAATGCTTTAATCTACCTATCCGAAAAAAATGTGAAGTTAAAGACAACTTTCAGCAATTGGCATAGTTTGCATGTAAATGCGGAAAAGTGCTATTTTTCAAATATGTTTAACCGTACTAAAAACGAGTTAGTGTATTTGTGTGCTACTATTTGCATTTGCTTTCTTTTGATACTACACTATTTTTGTAGGTCTTATTTGTTATTGCAGCTCTAAAATGATGTTAAAAAAACGCGCTGTAATCATTTAGCAGTAAAATTCAAAAACTAGTAAAAAGCACGTTTTCCTATTATGTCTCATATGTAAGTGTGCGTATATAATGCCCCACTGGGAACTTAATCACAATGATCGTCGTGTATGAGACCAAACTCGTACATACATATCTTAAATTATCTATTATAGTTCTTTAGATGTCAGGAACAATTGATAAAAGAAGAATCGAATACTGAAAATTAATATTCCGACTAGAATTTTTCTCAGACATAACTAAATATAATAAAGGTCCTAACTGGGAAATAATGAGGTTAGGAATGTTCAGCAGCAGCCTAATTAGGCAATTCTAAGGAATTTCTAAATATGGTTTACCTGCGGACTGCCTAATTAGGCCATACCACGGGTAGTACAAGGCATGCTAATGTTGGGTTTTGCTATGGTTATAAGCTAAGGAAAGCTTGATTACGGTAAATCTGGGGAATCAGTTATGTAGTAGTCGTTACTAACATTACAACAATTTTTCGCAACGATCTTTCCAAATTCTCCTTTAGACCTCATTTCTGTTGCAAGAGTATTGAGACACATCAATTTTTTTGCTTTGTTGTGCACCAGAAATAAATTAGCTTTTCACATGACTCTTCTGGCTAGTTCAGTAGCCCAATATTATTGAATACCCTAGGTTCATACTCGACGGTAGCAAAGTTATGGTTAAAACCACTCGCAAGTCAAAGGCAATTACATACACATATATCAATATTTTGGACTACCTCTCCATTACAAGTATTATAACAAGGTCTGATCCATTATATATTCTTCACGCTGAATCGCACAACCCTAAGCTTTATATTGTGCCACTTGAAGACTGCTTCGGCTTATATCTTGAAAATTCTTGGTCCTATCTACTAACGTCTAAAACTGAGCTTTAGCTTAATATTATTTACTATCCGACTAATAGGAAGCAGCGCGGGATAAAAATACACGGAGAAAACACTATCTCGAATTTTAGCAAAAATTAATAGATGAAAACAAAAATTAAAAGCTGAGAAGAAATATTACTCTTTTAGAGTAATAAATAAGAAATCATTATGAAAAATTCTATTCTAGTTTGTAATTTATATAATTTTACATTTTTTATTAAGTGGATATTAAAAAATAATTTTCTTCATTTTAGTTATCACCTCAAACTTGGAAATTATACAAAGAATTTATTAAATTTTAATAACTTGCGACATAGAATTTTTACTAAAGTGCTCATCAATGTGAGCATATTTCATATTGTAATTTATGATTCCCTCTTTACAATTTATAAAAAGTAGCTATAGAAAAATTATTTTATAGAAAATAATTTTTACAAACTCTTATGTTATAAAGTATGATTGAATTAATTCATATACATGCATATTAATATTTTAAATAAAGATAAGTAAATTTTATTATGTTTGTGTTTTGTTTGCTATGATTCTTAACTGGTCAATGCAAAGAATTAAATATACTCGTAGTGTGCTTGCAGACTCTTTAACATTGGCTAACAAAGCTTACTGAAGATGTGACGTAGCTGTCACTGAAACTAGTATAAGCAGCTGGTTGCCCATTTTTTGTTCCTCTGCAATTGTTGGAGTTATTCTCCAACAATTAATGCATTTTGCACTTGTAATTTTTTTGTTGTTTTTGCACTAAAAGTACTGAACATAAAATTTCTATAAAGTATATAAAAATTACATAGCTGATGTAATAAATTCTAAAAATCAACTTCAGTTATTAATTATTTCATCATACAAATTTTACAATGTACTTTTTAATAATATTACATCTCTTAACGAAAAAATAGTACAGTCCTTTTAAAATTCAATAAATTATTTCAATAATTTAGTACGTGAATTTAGTTATATTAATATCTACTTTGTAAAAATTTAAAACAAGCATTTGAAAAATTGATGAGAACGAAGATGCAATTTTTATATTATGCTTAGCAATTTTTGCTAGAAACTCGAACCGTTTCTAGATTACTAATATTTCTGTAATTTTGATTAATGTTTACAAGAATTTCGAGCTGTTGTTATTATCGTGTACGCCTACTTGTTCAGCTGCGGCAAATAAGTAAACGCAAATTCGCTGGTACGGGCAATTGTCGAATATCACGTTTGGCTTCCACTCGCTTCATATAAATTGGAATCGACAATATGAGCCCTCAGACAGTGTAGATAATTTTATTTTTATCAATTTAATTTGAGTTTTATTGAGTCTTTTTCAACATTTGCCTCGCTTACAATATCAAACCATAGGTCTTTAATGTATGGCCCTCTTCCTGATGCAGAGAAATACTAAAATAGTGTTGAAATTCTAACACTTTCTTTGAAGTTTCAAATCATAAAAAAAGTCAAAATATTTATTTATTCAAATCGATGAAATTATCTAGCAGGTAATTGAAATTTTCTTTTGCAATTTATCTAAAGCTGTTGACGTTAAAAGTGAAGTAATTTATGCAATAAATGTTTTAAATGTAAACATTTTTGAAATGATGGAAATTTGACCACATAAAATGGGCGCATTTAGTAGCAGGCAAATTGCAGTAGTCGAAAAAGCTGAGTAGAGTTCGAACCACGCCTACAAGTATCCATCCAAATCGGTAAACTTCTATGGTAATCATTTTATACTTCGATGCTCCATAGCCAGAAGCTTATCTTTTTGGACAAAATGCTGAACTAAATTTCCAGGGTAACCAACCTACTGCTTTGCCGTATCCATCAGCACAAGCCAATGAGTCAACCAAAATTTTAAAGAGTTTAGTAAACAAACGCAAAGATTCGGTGCATTTTCTGTGTGTGTATGAAAAGCTTGAAGAGGCTGATGACAACGTGCAATGCATTGGTGGAGTAAGTAGTAGTAACGGCGACGGCACCGCTGAAACAGACATTACAATTTACTACTTTTGCACAGATGAAGTTAGTTCAATTGGCGTGACTTTAGTGCCGCACGATGGTTTATTCTCTGAGAATTACCACAACAAAAAGGACATGAATCAGTACTTTTCATAACCAACAAATGTTTTTAATCCACAATTCATAACTGAAAAGGTCGTTGGGCCTAAATTAGATCCACATTGGTTTCGACTAACCAGAACTTTAGGGCCTTGTGCAATAGCCCAAGAGCGGGCAGGAAAATTAAGGACATACCGTTTCAATTCAAATTAGGTTGTCGTTGGGGTTCCACAATTGACCCTAACGTTCTGACTCGGCTAAACCAATGGAGACCTAATTTATGCTTAACAACATATTCTAGTCGTGATGTAACATGCTATAAGTTAGTCATGAAATCAACCGCAAATTATCTAATAAGTAAATGGTTTTTCTACTCAAAAGCAAAAACATATCATAAAACTATCTTAGTAAGGTGGTTGAACTGATCAAAACGTTATTGACAAACCGAACCATTACCTCCAATCTTAGACAAGGTCACCTATTACAAACAATTACAGAGAGTTCAAAGGGCAGCTTCCATGTGTATCAGTGGTGCTCTGCGGACTACACCAACTGACGCTTTAGAGGTCCTCTTTCATCTCGTTCCTCTTGACCTGTTAGGTAAACAGATGACAGCTTGTTCTGCCATTAGACTCAGGGAAACTATTTGCTATTTGGTCCTAGGGCAGAATAGGGCACTCAACTAATCTTCATAGCTTGAGGTTGGACTATGTTGTTCCAGGAATCTCATTCAACAGAGATTACGTAACTCATATTCCATCTAGGGATGACTGGAAGGGAGGATTCCCGGGGAGAAGGGGCCATATTAATTTCTACACTGATGGTTCCAAGCTAAATAACCCAGTGGGTTATGGTATTTACTCTAAGGAACTGAAGTTAAGAATTGCTGCGAGGTTACCAGATCATTGCAGCGTTTTTCAGGCGGAGGTCTTAGCAATAGAGGGAGTATCATCCTGGCTAAGGAGGAATGTTGTATCCAAAGTGAATATAAACCTTTTCTCAGATAGTCAGGCAGCTATCAAATCTCTAGAATCAGTCTTCCTAAACTCACTAGTGGCCCAACAATGTCGCTCGTCTCTAAGCGAGATGGCTCAGCATTTTAAGATTCACCTCATCTGGGTGCCTGGGCATAGGAACATTGAAGGCAATTGCAAAGCGGATGAACTTGCTAGGCAGGGGACTACTGCACAAATTCCCCAGGACAAGGAAGGTGTTGGCATGCCACTTGCTACCTGCAAGTTTCTGCTTAAAGAAGGAATGGTAAAAAATGCTAATAAAGAATCGACTGAAGGGTCAACTTGTAATATAACTAGGCAAATCTGGTCGGAATGGGATGCTATGCGTTCGTCAGAAATAATTTCTCGCACTAGACATAGTATCTCGTCAGTTGTCGTAGTCATAACTGGCCACTGCCTCATCGGCAGACATGCGGAGAGATTAGGTGTTAGGTCCTCGTTTTTATTTGATGACCTGGATGATTTTAGACATGTCAGTATAGGTCAGCTATTTAGTTTCATAACGAAATCTGGTTGGTTCGACGAGAGGGTATAGTCAAACACCATGTAGTATCACAATGGATCACATTTGGTCTAAGTGATTCAGTTTTTCGTATCTGACTGCCACTCCCACCTAACCTAACCTAACCTAAGGTGAAACTAATAGTTATAAAAAATAGAGCAAAAACAGATTCGGTCTCATTTGATACTCAACACATATAGTCTAGTTACTATAGAGGCATAACCGAAGAAATAAAAAAACAAACTTTTGATTTCTGTAGGTATGCATCTACAAATATTTAAAGAATATTGCAAACTGGGCGAAATTCATTACAAGTCAAATGCATTTCTTTTATATCCTTTTTGCCATTGGGTAGTTCAAATAATGCCAATTTCCATTATGTGGTACATACATATCTGTAAAATTCAAATACACCAACACCATGTGTATGTGTTTATTCGAATGTATGCGTATGCATGCGTATGTTTGCTTTTGCATCGCCAAACGTTTTGCAAAAGCGGAAACGGAAGCTCAAACATTCCATCAAATGAGTGCTGCATGTTTTCGTTGCAAGTTTTTATTTTTTTTTTCAGCTTAAAGCTTTCAATGCTTCCATTCGTTTGATAAAATTCAAATAAAATGTTATTGCACTTATTTTTTTATGAGTTTTCACTTATTTTTTGTAATCTCATTTGATTTTTAAGCTCCGACAAATGGATTCAATGATTTTTATCGTCATAATTGACAAACATGAACTTGTTCCTCCAAACTGAAGCAATGACCAACTTCTATCTTTCTAATTCTAAATTGAGGGATCAAATTTAAGATATCAGATCATAAGCTATGCTAAAAATTAAAGAGAAAATATTAATCATATACGACGTCGGTACGATTATTTAAATCAAAAGTATCCTTCATAAGCCGTTGAAGCTTTGTTTCGTAACCTAAGTCTTGCGCATTGTATATGAGCTAGGGAGGCTGTAAAAAAAATATATTTATAATTTAAGAGTAATTTTACATAAATTCTGCGAAAATTTTTTTAAAACTTCCTATAATACAGAACATGAAAGTAAGCCCTTCACCAAGTTCAGGATCTATAATGCAGTTAGTTCATACTTAAAACATTGCAATAAGAGGCTGTAACTTTTATAGTAAAAGTTTTTTGGCTATGAAGATTTGTATGTATTTTTCTTGGGTATATTAATGACATTTTTAAACGATAGCTTTGCACAAAAATTGAGCTTAAATTTATCTATCTTTTATTATGACCTAAAGTGTAGTGCATAGTACACATTTGTCTATCTATTTATTGATAGCCAAATGTTGGTGTTTTGTCACAATTTCAAGAGAGCCCATAATAATGAACAGTTGCAAATTTGCTACTCGAATCCCTGCTGATTAAGCTGTAAGATTTTTTTTTTTAATTTTTGCTCGTCTATAGAAACCACATGAATTGTGGTTTTAACGCGAAGTCACAGACACAGCGAAAGTGGACACAAAACTGCACTGCGCAATATTTTTGCGACACAAGGACAACAATGGAACCAGTGTTACCAACTAAATGTTGCAACGTTTTCCCACAGAAATATCAAATAATGTTGAATTATTTTAAAAAAAAAATTTTCAAAATAACAAATTTAACAAATGAAAACTTGAATAAGAGACGATCAAATATTAAAATATTCTAAATATGCTAGAAAAATGTCAATTTAGCACAATTTTTATTTTAACATGAAATGAAAAAAATAAAATGCGAGATGAAAACACTACAATGATTATGCGAGCTGTAAAAGGACAATATCTTCAACAGATGAAAATTGAAGCTTCTCCGTATTTGTATAGAACATGAGTAAATAAATAAGAACTTATTCAGCAAAAACAAGCAAGTTTTCCCACGAGATATATATCATATCTTTTACTTTAAGTTCTAAACAAACGTCAGTTTGAGAGTTGAGAGTTTTACTTAATAGTATATATTAATTTAAATTGTATTTAATTTCTAGCCAGTAAGAATTTATATTCATAGACTTAATAAAGAATAAATAAATAAAAATTGGATTCATCCTATGGGCTACTATAAGACCAGCCGAGGAAGTCATTTGAATGAAATAGTGTCATAATTAAACGTAAGGATTGAACTTTCGAATAAAAAAAAATCATTGAAAAAAATTTATTGGTTTTTTCTATAACACAATCAAATTCAATATTAAAAATGGTCCAACTCTATATAGGACTTAAGCACATTCTCGTGCTTGCCACAGAAATTTTGATATTTTCAAAATATGATTGGAAAAATCAATACATTGGTATTACTTTAAGAGATTCTTCAAATTTATTATAATTTTTAAATATTGTAAAAAAATCTAACCTGGCAATACGTAGCCAGACTTCGGCAGCTGCTGCTATTGCAATTGTTGCCGGAGATGAATGCAAAAATCAAAATGTTCGTTTTTAAGTGGAAAATAGGAGAATGAAGTCTCTGGTTAACGACACACAAAAAAATAATGTTGTGGAATGAAAACCCAAAATCACAGGAAGAGCGAAGGTTAACATACGGATTCGCATGGAATTTCAACGCGATGCAGGGGAACGTTATTATGGTCTCGTGCTCGCCGTCATATGTGAGATGTGGTATTTGAAGAATACATGATGAATGCATGCCATGAATTGTGGAAAAATGTTAATCCTGTTGATATACATACGTATTTTGTTGACTTTAAAAAATTTTAATATGAAAACGAGAATTTGCAAATGATCGGGTAATGCTTTTGTCATGTTCAATCAGAAAAGACTCAATTTATACATATTGTTGTTATTGGTATATCCTTTATCAAAAATCAAAGCTAAGGACCTCATGAAAAATCAGCATTTTTATTCAGCTCATTTCAAATTTGCTCAAAACTGGTCTTATCGACACTCCTAAATTGATGATCCTACAAAAAGAATTACTATGACAAACTTGGTGAAGTTAAAAAGCCCCGTACTTTTCGCATTATTTGTAAGGACTGTCACAGAAAAAAATTGCGCTTTGTTTTTTAGTTATAAAAAAATACTAAGTAATTTTTTTGTTCTATTTTCGTTTTTTAATAATAATGGCTAGTTTTCACAATATAAATAACTAAAAACTAAGTAACAATTTTTTTTTTATAAAAATTTCTTACTTTTTTCGTGAAGCCCTTCATTAAATTTTGTCCAGTCGTTTCATCAACAGTATGGTACGATTTTTTCCACTTAAGTCTGAAGTCTTGTAGATTTTTTGCAATCTTACCACTCCTTCGAAAATCTTATTTCATTAGAGCCCAATATCTCTCAATTGGGCGGAGCTCTGGACAGTTGGGTAAATTCGCTATTTTTGGTACGAAATTGGTCTTTTTACTTGCATACCATTCCATCGTAGCTTTAGAGTAATGAGAGGTTGCTAAATCTGGCCAGAACATCACGGTACCCTCATGTGCACGAATAAATTGTGGAAGACGTTTTTCGAGGCACTCGTCTACATAAACTTTGGAATTGATTGTGCCTTGCGAAACAAAAAATCTGCTTCGGAGACCACAAGTGCATATGGCCTGCCGAACCATATATTGCATAGGAAATTTCGAAATATTTTTTCCTTTGATTTTTTAAAGCATATATCCCTTCTTCGGTGATGTATGATATTCGTGCCCAGGTGGCTGCTCAAAATCTGCTTTGACGTAAGTTTCGTCGTTCAGAGCACAGCAATAAAATTTATTCAGGTACCTTTCATTCAATTTTCGGGCTAGCATCGGAGCCATTAACTGCTTTTCATCAGAACGGTCTGGTACTTTTTGAACTCTGTATGTCTTTAGCTTACTTTTCTTCGTTATCCTTTGTACAGTAGATTTTGATTATCTTACTCTAGCCGCCATATCTCGCACTGAGGTGTTGGGATTTTGCTCAAAAATGCGCTTCACCTTTGTCGCTACCTTTAGGTTAAAAAATTCTGGTTTTCTGCCTGAACGTTTTTTTCGTGAAACAGGTAGACCCTTCTTATAATTAAAAATAACCGCAAAGACAGTTTTTTCTGATGCACCAACTATTTTTGCTATAGCTGAATATTTTAATTTTGGATTTTGCAGGTATGTGGACAAAATCAGTTCGCGGACTTTTTGTTGCTTGTTAGACATCTGTGTCGTTAAAAGTGCTATCTTCAAGTGTTATACATCACATTAATCGTCACTTTATATAGAACAAATATTATGTCTTTTTAGAATTATAAGATTATCAGGTAGAGCATAATACAAAAAATAAAAAAACGTAAGTTTTTTCTGGGACAGTCCTTAAAAGATAAGTTGAAATTGATTTTTTTTATGCAAAATGTAGTGAGGATCAAAATGGTCCGCTAACCTATGATTTGAGATGTTTACCAATTACAAGAACTTTTCAAAAGTTTTGATATCTCAGCTAGAATACATAGGGGTTTAAAGTCTTGAGGTTTAGGACCAACTGCTATTTCCCTGTAACGTTAGCAATTTTTCACTTTTAAGAAAAAATTCTGACTGTCAATTATAAGTAAATTTAACTTTAATGTCGTGTGGTAGTCATAGTTTTGTTAGCTTTATGCTATTATTATGCTCTCCGACAGCTTTGGACCAGTGATGCCCTTTGGCTTTTGTAAAAATGTACTAAATCGAGACTTCAAATATACCAAAATGGCCGAATGTGCTTTTTTTTTGTCTTGAACACCGAAGCTTACTAAAATCTTAGAAATTTTTCAAAAAATTATGAGTAACGAAGTCGTTACTTTTGCCATCTCAAAAACAAAATGTTATATGTTTCACTTTACATTACAAAATCTACATATTCCAATTATAATCATTTTTTCAATAACTAAAATAAAGTAAATATTTTAAATTGTTCAAATGTACCGAAAATGTACCCAAAATGTGCTGACAAATCGCCAACGAATGTACTGAAAACTTGCCGAATGTACTGACGTTGATTTTTCAGGATGCAAATGCACCGAGAATAGTACAAATGTATCGAAAATGCCATCACTGTTTTGGATTCGAAAGAAAAGAGCATTTTGAAATCTTTTCTTCACAGGACATATCAAATCTAAATTACCCCAACATCATCCACATTGCTCGATTTCAACAGTCATTTCACCTCGGTCAAGATTGCAATCGATTTTGTTCTTATTGCTAATGCCTATGGACTTAAGATTACTCCAAAATTTTTACTCAAAGATGGAACGTAAACTTTAATTAAATTTATTAAATAAATTATATAAAAAAGAATAATTCAGTGCAAAATTACTAAAAAAAAATTACAAGGCGTGGTGTATGTATCAACGAAATAAAACGGCATGCATATAAGTAAAATAATGTCACCGTCCTGTATTTTCAAAGTCAGTTTTGTATTAAACGGCCTGGCTTCGAAACTTTTTCAAAATATACGGAACGATCTAATTTTTTATTTTTGTATTCGTAGTTGATGTACGTGTTGGATTTGTTAGAAATTCATGGGTGATAATTTTAGTATTTTATGAAACTTGTAATTTTTACAATGAAGGAAGTACCAGAGCAAGAACTCAATCGGCTGAAACATGAAAAAAAAAATTATTCCATCTCGCTTGGTTTTCGATGTATCTATGAACATATTCAAGTTCAAAATATCATTTTAAGAATGAAAGCTATAGATATTCGATACAAAGGGTGTTTTTTTTAGAGGTTCGTTTTTCGAATAGAGATAAAACTGGCAAATTTATTTCGAAAATAATGGTTCAGTTCGCGAAGTTTACCGCAAGCTCCGTCCATTTTATGGTCGACATAATCGTCCATCAGAGCAATTAATTCGGTTAACCATGGATCGTTTTCGCACTACGTTTACTCTATGTGATAATACGCATCCGCAGAGACGTCGAACAGTGCACACCGAAGAAACAATTGCCGCTGTAGAGCAAAATGTTGAAGAGGACCCGAATGAATCGATTCGCCACCGTGCACAGCAATTGGAGCTTTGTCCATCAACTTTATGGAAGATTTTGCGCAAAGATCTTGGCTTGCGACCTTACAAGATCCAGCATGTGCAAGAATTAAAGCCGCGAGACCATGCAATGCGTCGTGATTTTGGTGTATGGGCCGAAAATGAGATTGATCTCGATGCTGATTTTCATCGCAAAATTTTGTTCAGTGATGAGGCTCATTTTTGGTTGAATGGCTACGTCAACAAGCAAAATTGCCGCATTTGGAGTGAAGAGAATCCACATGAGACCCTTGAGACGCCATTACATCCACAAAAACTGACTGTTTGGTGTGCTCTATGGGCTGGTGGAGTCATTGGGCCATACTTCTTCCGAAATAATGCTGGAGAGTCAGTTACCGTTAATGGAGACCGGTATAGAGCCATGATAACCGACTATTTTGTTCTCGAATTGGATGGCATGAATGTGGATGAGTTGTGGTTCCAACAAGACGGCGCTACATGCCACACAGCGCACGTCACAATCGATTTATTGAAGGAAACATTCGATGAGCGCATAATTTCGCGGAATGGACCTGTCAATTGGCCACCAAGATCGTGTGATTTGACACCATTGGATTATTTTCTTTGGGGATATGTGAAGTCGCTCGTCTACGCCAACAAACCAGAAACGTTAGGGGACTTGGAAGCCAACATTCGTGGCATTATTGCCGACATACGGCCCCATATGCTCGAAAAAGTGGTTCAAAATTGGACCTGTAGAATTGGCTTTATTCGAGCCAGCCGCGGCGACATGCCCGAAATCATATTTAAACATTAATGGCATAAAATTATCCTTCCAATGAAGCTAAACTAATGGACATTAAAACGATTTTCTTGTGTTTTATTTCAATTCAAAGCTCTATACCTCTAAAAAAAACAATCTTTAGATTTGGATGTATTGACCATTGGTTCAATAATTCCTAATTTTATTACAATCTGGAAGCGAACGATACATGTTTCAAAAACTAAAGTGAGTATTTAAAAAGAGTTTTGCTCAGTACATAAATTCAATTCTGAGTACTCTGATGCGAATTTAAGGAATATTCCTCACATTCATGAATTTGAAACTTTGTTTTTTGTGCAACCTTTTTGCTTATTTTCTCTGTTATAATGGTAAGAGACAATGTTTGGTTACATTTTGTTTTAAAAATATGACCTTGGGGCCTAATCCTAATTAATTTTTTCTATATTTTATGTATATTTTGCAATAATATGCAGACTGATTATGAATATTTGCTTTTAGTTAAAATAAAATATCAACGTAATGAAAACATTTTTAATTTTTTGAGAACTGACGATAACTTAGTTACATTATTCCATACAAAATGCAATGTCCTTTAGCTTAGGTTTCGTAACGTAACGATGACTATGTATGCTTATGTTACTTGTTTTTCCTTTTTGAAAAAAAAAAGGTTTGTTTCAAACCATTCTAACAATAACTAGTTAGGTTAATGCATATTGATATTTCTGCCCGATTTTGCTCACATTAATTTGGTATCCATACATAAGAAGTTGGTGGTACACCCGTTCTGCTTTAAAACATTCAGAAATCAGTGCCGGAAGGTGGATCCAATTTTTGTAGTTTTTTTTTTTTTTGGTTTTAACCTTAAAACTATGAGAGAAATGATATGCATTTAGAAATAATAAGGTTTACGAAAGCCTAAATTCATGGAAAATTATTAGTAATCAACTTTTCACAAAACTATACGCATGCATCTCATAACAACGACTCATTTGACGTTTCTCTTTATTAATATTTATAAAATTCAAATTTACTTCAAAATGTAATTAAGTTCCTAAACAACCCAACACATTTAGTTAATCCATTTTAAATATTCCCCAATGATTCATTAACTGACCCTTTAAAAAGTATAATTTAACCTCAATCAGGCTTTAATTAAATTTGCAGGCAGAAAAATTTTTACGATGACAAGAGAAAGCTTTCTAATGTAATAGAAAAAGAATAAAAAAAATAAAATAAACCAATAAAGAATATGTTTGGCTTTTTTTTTTTGTTGGTGTAAAATTACAAACGACCTTGATTTTTGAAACAAACAGAACTTTGTGAATTTATTTCCAAAATATAAAACAAAATATGACTAAAATTATGACAATGAAACCCTAGAGGGAAATGCAAATTCATAGTCCACAAAGTGGTGGGAGGGAG
Source organism: Meiosimyza decipiens (assembly GCA_963680825.1). Classification (NCBI taxonomy): domain Eukaryota; kingdom Metazoa; phylum Arthropoda; class Insecta; order Diptera; family Lauxaniidae; genus Meiosimyza; species Meiosimyza decipiens. The sequence goes on from OY804260.1 coordinate 54,955,845, forward strand.
CTTAACTTACAACAAAAAAGTAAAAAAGTTACTTAGCATGAAAGTTTCGCTGGAGAGATATATTTATGTATGGCCATTATTTAAAATGTCATAAATAAGAACAGCAAAATGAAATAACGAAAAACAGAAATGTAAAACCGCAAAGAAAACATTAAAATGTACAACATTAACGCAAGTTGCATGTTCCACTAAGTGAGTCACTCACAATGACACGAACTTACACCTCAATCATTACGGTACATAACATACTACACGTGTGTATCCTTAAAGTATGGGTTATAAATATGACGCGTCACTTTGCCATTGACACATGAGGTCGCGTCATTTTTTGTTGAAAAATTTCACAATGTGCTAAATGTAAATCACAACCAAAAAATGCACAGTTAAGAGTATTGTTAATATCGTAGGACTTCGTCCAGACTGAATCAAAAAATTATCTAATTTTTTCGGAAAGTATCTTTTAATAAGACAGGCTAATAGGATTTAGAAATTGAAAAGTCGGGACAGAAGGGCTCATTCGCTTGAACCTCTTATTCTGCTGAAAATACGAAATTCGAGTTGATTATTAAATTAGAAAAGCTATTCAAATCTTTTAAAGCTGCAACAGCATCAGAAATTTGCTGATGCAGCTGATGCGTCGTAAAGAGTAGCTGAAATAAAAAAGCTTTAAAAAATCATATCTCTTAAATTTCCTCTGTTTGTTTTACATTCCGCCGTAGAAGGTCATAGGCACATTAGACGGTGATTAACATCCTCCTCAAGATCATTTTAGGTATATAAAAATGTTTGAAAATACTCCTATCTGAGAAATTTACAGCTGTATTTCAGAGAACCGAAAGAGCTGGTCTTAATGAGGAGAGATCATGTAACCAAAAACTCCAACAATGTGTTACTTATTTCAATTGACTTCTTTGGTACTACACCACGTACTGAGATATCAAGACTAAACAATTCTTAAGGGTTGAAGTAGGTCAATAATACTTCTCAGCTAATCTCCACTCTCAGTCCAATATCAATAATACTAATACTATACCAAAGTCATTTGTTTCTTAAATTTTTGCCAAGTACTGCTACTTTATGTGTGTCTGAGGAGTCTTAGGTTAAAGCAAATTACAAAAACTTTCTTCATTTCTTGGATCAACGATATATTTATCCCATTTGAAAATTAGTTACTAGACTTAAAACTCTTAACTTGTATAAATTTGAATCGTTCAGTGTGAGGTCTTGAGAAGAATTGGGTGGGGTACACACAAAAAGTTGCGGGCCTTCAATGAATTTTTAACATATCCACATTTATTGGACAGGCGTTTTGTATGTTAGAATTTCTTTGGATCAGTCGTGACTTGTATGTTTAAGAGAGATAACTTTTAGTATTGAGTTGTAAGTTTAAAAATATCTTAAAAATGAGATACATATTGCTGGTATCTATTACTATACATAGTTTGCATGGTGCCATGTTCTAATAGCACTAAAGAATTATGATGTTTTCACTTTTGACACATAGTGCCTTTGTTAACTTGTCATATAAACGGAAAGAACATATCTCTAACGCTTTATTTAGAGAGCTAATTGGTGTGGTATGACCAAGTTTCTTACAAGTACTAGGATTAACTTCAATAAGCTCTGAAAAAATGTTGTTGAATTTTGAAAGGAGCACGTGGCACCTCCCATATAAGAAAATGCTCTATACTAACCAACATATTTAAAGGTAATGAAACCAAATTCTGCACAAGCGGTAGGAATGATTCGGAAAATTCTTGAAAACTAATACGGGAATTTTTACGAGAGAGCGTGACAATGTAGGCTACATTAATTTCGGCCTGGCCAAAGACAACACCTTGACTACTGTCTGCTTAAAATTAAAATAACAGATAGAGACATTTTCAAACAGAGCGCTTCCAAAACTTTAAGCGAGATTTCAATTTCGCGCCATTTGTAAAGTGTAAGGAAAATGCAACGTCACAGTTTTTTAAAAATATTAATATTTTCACAGCTAAAGTTAGCAATTTTCATTCAAAGTATGGTCGAAATAGTGATTTAACTTCATCAACTGTAAAGAGAATAATAACAAAATTCAGGGCGACTGGATCAATTAGTGATCTTAGTTACTGTGGACAATTTTCAATAATTCGAAACAGTCAAGACATCATCGTTGTTAAAAATTAAAAATTAGACACTGCGAGACGCTTATTCTTAGCGTATTCTCGCGAAAGGTTTCATGCTTATAAAGCTTATATGACTCTGGACAGCGAAGAGAGTCCTGAAAATCAAACGTATCGAATATGCTTTAGTTTTCACATGAGTGTATTTGTAGAAGTTATTATATATAAGCAAATATACAACAGCTTTTAATACTTAGAGTGTATTTGAAAATCAATCAAATGACGAAGAAGCAATCTGGCGCCCGCTCTTTTGCAATCAATTTTAAAATTTTCATGAAAATAAAAATATGTGTTCTAAAAAAGTCAATCCTATAATTTAATGACATTAACAGTCTCTGATCAATAATAATAATATTATTAGTAAATCTCGAGGAGCAATGCACCGGCCCAAAATTTCCTCTCTTAATTACGCCATTTCTTAACATGTCCTACTGTGTACTAATATCTGTCCTGCTAAAGCAAATAAATTCAATAGTATCTGTAGTGTAAGAAACAGAACTAAAATAAATGTTCCACACATAAACTTTCACGCTTGACTCTCTTTAACAAGCTGCGTTGTTACCGTGCCGCCGCCATAACAGTCTCGCGCGTCACACATTGTGAGTGAGTCATGCGTCTTTTGTCAGCTGTCAATTTGTCAACAGTGGCTAAAGGATAAGTGAAATAGTAACAAAGAACAAAAAAAAAAATTAAAAGGATAAAAACTATACGAGCCAGTGAGACAGTTTCTGAATTGTGTAAAACACGCAACATGCCATTCATAAATTTTTTTCATAATTTTATTCATATTTTTCTTTGAACCTCCGGCACCTCATTTAGTGGAAGAAAAAGAAAAATATGAGACGTCACATAGAGCAACGCAATTTTAAATTTTTATCATGTAGTCCTTAGAAAAAAAATAACCCGATTGAAAAAAAGTCACATGCGATATTTGCATTGATGGTATTTTCAGCAAACCCGTACGCCAGAATAGCGGGTGCACTTGTAATACACTAAGGGCATACATTTTGACCTTTGAAATGAACGCAAGTACAACGCACCGATTTTTAGTGAGTCCGGAACACCTTCAGAACATATCCAATATAAATACAAGCTTAAAAATTTTTTAGTTTAAAATTTTTTCCCCTCAATTTTTGGAAAAGAAAATATTGGCAAGTAATGCAGGGATACTAAGCCAACGGAAAAGTATCTCTAGGAGGGGATATATGGAAAAGCTAAATAGTCTGTCTCGCGATATAATTCACCTGTAGATCACTAGTATGCCCTAAAAATAATACCACCAATGAAAGTCAGCATCTATTCAATCTGTCACTTTTTTTGGAAAAAAGTGATGACCTCTATGTCCGAAATTCAGCGGAGGCCAGCAATGTTTGAGGTCTCAAAACTTTTAACCCACAAAATTTTTTAAGTTTTGCGTTAATGAAAAAACAGATTTGGTCAGAGTTTCACCTTATATCATTTTTTTTCTATTAAGCTATCAATTTTATAAAGCTTTGCTCTCTTCAAAATGATTTAAAAACATAAAATCATATGTTATTATTTAATTATGACATTTATCAAAAAAAAAAAAAAAATTATGACGTCATAGAAAAAAAATTTTTGTACAATGTTTTTCCCAATTTTATATCCCCGAATCTTTTGGGCAAAAAATCGATGATCTATTACCTTGATTATAAAATATGTTTGATTAAATGCTTATTTTCCGGGAGGAAAACAACCTCTTATATTACATATTTTGACATTGGATGAAATTTTTATAGCAAACTTCAAAGCGCCCTGCCGTGACTTAGCCAAATAAAAGACATAAGACTCGATGAAATCGACTTTTTTTTTTGCATTTTAACAACCTTTTAGTTTTTTGTTTTGGCTTCTCTAGATAAACATACTTACATGTTCTCTGTCTTGGACTATATGGTGACTTCCATATCAAAGATCTTATGTCCTAATGTGATTTCTAATTTGCATTCGAAATTCTATCTAGAATGGACTCAGGCGCCTCTTAACGGTCATTCGCCTCCAACATAAGGACTGTCCCAGAAAAAACTTGCGCTTTTTATATTTTGTTTTATACTCTACCTGGTAATCTTATATATATAATATTTGTTCTACATAAAGTGACGTTTAATATGATGTATAACACTTGAAGATAGCACTTTTAACGACAATGATGTCTACCAAGCAACAAAAACTCCGCGAACTGATTTTGTCTACATACCTGCAAAATTCAGAATTAAAATATTCAGCTATAGCAAAAATAGAAAAAAAAACAGAAAAAACTGTCTTTACGGTTATTTCGAATTATAAGAAGGGTCTACCTGTTTCATGAAAAAAAGGTTCAGGCAGAAAACTAGAATTTTCTAACCCAAAAGTAGAGACGAAGGTGAAGCGCCTTTTTAAGCAAAATCCCAACACCTCAGTGCGAGATATCGCTGCTGAGCAGGTACATCAAAATCTACAGTACAAAAGATAAAGGAGAAAAGTAAGCTAAAGGCTTATAGAGTTCAAAAAGTACCAGACCGTTCTGATGAAAAGCAGTTAATGGCTCAGAAAGGCAACTGACTAATTTTGATTTCTGTAGCAGATTTTAAGCAGCTAGCTGGGCACGAATATTATGCATTACCCAAAAAGGGGCATGTGTCTAGTATATTTAAAGAAAAAAAACATTTTCAAATTTCCGAAGCAATATACGGTTTGGCAGGCCATATGCAACTGTGGTCTCAGAAGCAGATTTTTTGTTACGCAAGGCACAATCAATTCCAAAGTTTATGTAGACGAGTGCCTCGAAAAACGTTTACCATTTATTCGTGCACATGAGGGTACCGTGATGTTTTGGCCAGATTTAGCAACCTCTCATTACTCTAAAGCTGCGTTGGAATGGTATGCAAGTAAAAAGATCAATTTCGTACCAAAAATAGCAAATCAGCCCAAATGCCCAGAGCTGTTCCCAATTGAAAGATATCGGGCTCTAATGAAAAGAGATTTTCGAAGGATAAGAATGCAAAAAATTCACAAGACTTCAGACTTAAGTGGAAAAAATCGTACCATACTTACGATGAAACGACTGGACAAAATTTAATGATGGGCCTTACGAAAAAAGTAAGAAATTTTTATAAAAAAAAAAAATGTTACTTAGTTTTTAGTTATTTATATTCTGAACACTAGCCATTATTAATAAAAAATAAAAAAAGAACAAAAAAATTACTGGGTATTTTTTTATAACTAAAAAACAAAGCGCAAGTTTTTTCTGGGACAGTCCTTACTATACTGTGAAACATCGATATTTTGTTGATACTCCTACTACAATAGCTGGCAATGCATGCATTACAATGCACGTGCAAATATCCTTATCAGTATGATTACTTATCCAAGACCAGATGTACGTGAAGGCGAGTTTGAGATAAATTTAAAAGCACGATCAGATTTTGCAGGCAGCTCGACAAGCGATGAGTGGGCAACTTTTTGTCAGCTTTGAATATCAAATTCAATACTGCACCATCAGCGCTGAGAAGAATATCAAATTTTAAATTAAAGAGAAAGGCTTAACTTCAGTTACAACACATGGTTAGTTCTTCAAAGATTGGATGAAAATATAAAATGGTCACGGAGTTCTTAATGAAAGTGTGTGGCTCTGAATAATGCGACGACAGAGCCTTTCTACTGAATATTAACTCTAAAGTTTCAAATGTGAACACTCTGTCACATATGTGTTATATATATGGTTAGTTACTAACTTATATCCTTTTGCTGGAAACTATGGTAGAAACATCTCTACGTTTTGGAACTTAAGAGTATTTTTTAAGCTTTATTCATGGCCAAAAAATAATTATTAGTAGGTAAACAAAACAACACCATAGAGTAGTATAAAACTGCCAATAAATATTTTTTTCATTTTCCCTAGCGCTAGGAGGCGAAGGCAGTTTACGCTATTAATGCGGTTATGATAGAAAATAAAAGCGAAAAAAAATTTGCAGCAGTTAGACTAGAGCTATAGAAAAGTTCTACCCTTGCATTACTTTAGGGTATCTGAGCAAACCCGTTGGTATATCATACTCAGTCATATATTTGAATTATTAAATTTGTTCCTAAAAGCTAAAATGTGAGGAAGCTTCAATATACGAAAAATATTGATGTAACTAATGAAGTCGAAAGGTCCGGTAATATCAGCCTAATCGATACGCATATGGAAATGGTTATCTTCGTAATATATTTATAAAAAATATCATGGAACACCTTTAACTCATTAGATAAGCTATGTGGGTAAATTGTCAAATTTTCATTTTTACTCATAAAGTAAATATGTGGCTTTAGTATGTCTGGATTCTTCAATATGAAAACTATTTGTTGTAATTGTTGTTCATGCTGAACAATTTGCCACTAGTGTAATCATCGCCTTTAACATTTTGTCACGCTTTGTCCAACATATGAACGTCGTCGTTTCTTTTCTTGCTCTATATTTTATATGCATTGTTTTTGCTTCTGCCTTAAGGTGTTCACATCATACTCTCTCTTACTGGCACACAAGTAACATTACGTTATACGCAAAATTCAACATAGGTATTTACGGTACATTGCTAGAGTGTTGGTTAATGAGAAAAGTTGTGTCTTTCCGGAAGCGTTGCGCCATTAACTACGAGAGGTTACCTTGTGCAAGGTAACGGCAAGAATGAAAATGTCGACAAATGCTTTCCAGTGTAAGATGGAAAGACTGTATCAAGTATCGTTGCCAGATGCACTTGATGCGTGTTGGATATCCATAAAAAAGTATTCTACTTGATTTCAATCCATCCAAACCATCTATCTATCAGAGTCTTAAATCAACATTTTAATGTGCTGTTGCTTTGGGTGCTCAAGTAAAACTCTTTGAAGAGAAATCTTATGCATTTACAGCGTTTCTACAGTTAAAACAGATGTAGAAATGTAATTATACAAAATGTAGTACTGTTATACTGTTGATACTTTTGATCTTTCACTCGATACTGCTTTTAATTGCATTGCACACCTTCTTGTGTGTCTATATGAACTTCTACAATAGCTATTTGCAGTCATATTCCTGCTAGAAACCATCTTCAGCACGTGTGTCCTGGACACAATACATTCATTTTGATATCTGAAGCATCACCTGGTTGAGATCTATGGATTTTTTTTAATTTTGTTTTTTATTTATTTTGATATCGGTTTACGTTATACAGTATGTTTCTCTTTGCAATTGTCCTTCCACCATATGTTCACCTCGTACCTCAAAAAATATAGTTGGTTCGTTCAACGGGACAAATATTTTCCTTTTAAACATGGTTGTTTTTTTCTTACCTTACATTTTTATTGTTGATGCTTAAAGACAATCTATCTACATTCACGTGTTAGAGTTATGTTAAATTAGTTGAAAGGTTTTTTATTGAAGCTTATGGATAATGAACTCATGTCTTCCAATCTTGTGATAAAACGGGTGATTTTTTTTGCTATTTGGTTTTTCAGTATAAATTTTTTACAATTCAGGCACGATTTTTAAGACGTTCTAGCGCCAAAAATGCTTAATAAGGTTTGCCATTTTATCATAAATAACCTAACAAACGAAAAAGGCTTGCAAATAATTAATTTTTATTATCAAAATTCGTGCTCTGTGAGAAATGTGTTTCGCAAATTTCGTTCATTTTATAGTCGTAGTAATCGACCTACCAAACGGACTATTCACGCTATTGTGGCCAAGTTTCGCACCAGTTTCACATTCTTGCAGTAATGTCCAGTGTCAATGATGATCGCCATATGTCAATTTGAAGCCGTTGTCAACAATTGGGCTTGTGATATTCGAGAACCTAGAAGATTTTACGTTAGGAGCTTGGTTTGTAACTATAAAAAATACAACTGGTGCAAGAACTGAAACCAAGTGGCCTACTACAAAATCGTTTGTTTGGTGAATGGACCTTAGAAAAGTTAGATGAAGATACAATTTTTTGTCGAAAACTTTTCTTCAGCGACGAAGCGCATTTTTAACTTAATGGGTACGTCAGAATTGCCGAATGTTGTCTGAAGAGTAGAAGTTCAAGAGCTGCCATTGCAACCTGATAATGCACTGTTTGGTGCGGTTTGTGGGCCAGCGGCATCATTGGAAGGCACCTTATGAAAAATACCGTGCTAATGCTATCTAATCGTTTTGTCCAAAATTAAAGAATTGTTATTGCTTGACATATGGTTCCAACAAGACGGTGCCACATGCCACACGGCACGTAATACCATGGACCTATTGAGATGCGAGTTTGGTGCTAATTACATTCACTTTTTGGAGCAGTCCAGACCTCACTGGACTATTTTTTGTGAGGCTGCGTGAAGTCTTTCGTGTACAGGGACAAGACAGCCACAATTGCAGAACTGGAAGGTAACATTACAACTGCCATTGGTGAGATTTCGGCGAAATGCTTGAAGATGTGTGTCAAACTTGGAGCTTACGGATGAACCATCTCAGGCGTAGCCTCTGGCAACACTTACATGAAATAATCTTTAAGAATTAAAAAAAATTTTGGATCGCTCTAAAAAATTTATTTATTTATTTATTTATTTATTAATGAAAAATATCAATAAATTGGTATTCTACATAAAAAAAAAACGAGCATAGCTGTCAGAACTATCAGCTCTAAGCTAAATTAAAAATTACTTCGTTTACTGCTATTACAAAATTTCTCATGTTTTTTCAATTTTTAAAAAGCAAACGCTTAAGAAATCACCCTTTGTCGTCCGTGGAATTGATAAGGGAAAGGGTTCTAATGACAGGAAAAAGACAGTGCGTGCACTTGCTATAAGAAGCTTATGCTCTGTCATAATTCGCTGCAGTTTTTTTTTTGAATACAGTCTTTACTCTGGGCAATCGACCACACCAACTAGTTCAGTTCATGTTCTTCATATGGCATTCAAAATAGAAAATAAATTCTGTGTTGTTTATACATTTCTAAGGACATAAACGTTAAGAAAAAAGTGTTTCTCCAGTAGAAACAAAGTTATAAAAATACCATAAACTTTCAAATTTAAAATAAAAGCAAATTTCGCGAATATTTAATCCGAAAGGATTTTTCACAATCATTTCCTCTCGCTAAATTATTTTGCAATTGGTTGTGAAAGGTCCATGAAAAAAAAAAAAAAATCATAGCTTGGAAAGTAAGCACCAGGAAGAAGAAAATGTTAAGGCCATATTGTTGTGGAGGTTAAAAAAACCCTACCATTCACAGCTTTAAAATTTGCAATAAATACTGTAATTTTGATCAAAAATATTTGTTTTGAGCGAAAAATGCGGTCTTTAGATTTAAATTAGTAATGTTAGCTTTAAAACTATGAAAGGTAGGTCAAATCTTATCATACGAATACTTTTTGGATATGAAATTGAGTCCCATAACGATTCTGGTGACTGAGGTTATTTCGATTAACAGCTTAACTTAATCTATCAATAGCAAAAAAAAAATTAAGCGAGAGGAAATGACTATGAAACGTGCAACGCTAACTCCCGGACTACAAATCTGAATTGCAATAAAATGGGACAACACTTAAAGAAATAATGTCCAGAGGCGGATTGGGGTTAAAAGATTTGAATACATAAAAAATATTATACTAAATTGCTAATGGATCAAGTTACTCATTTGGTTGAAAAGTTGGCAACACCTTGTGATTGTTGTCAACACAACGGGTAAACAGTTTAATGTGAGTATACTTTCAATTTATTTCGAGGACTGTCATTATATTAAATACTTGTACCAACAAAAGTTAAATATCTAAAGCCCTATAAAATATCTATGTCGAAGATAAGATACTGTGCTCTAAAAGTACTTGTTTAGAAAATGTAAAGGGAGAATTGTCTAAATTTGACAAAGTTGTATAACTAGAAAATTTATAAAAAAAAAAACAGAAATCAGCGTCACCTGCATTTAAATAATTAGGTCTATAGTTGAAAAATGAATAATTCATTTAAAATACAATCAAAATATTTTTTATTGATAAAAAGAAAATAGATTTTTTAAATTCTTCAAAAACTGTTATTTTGGGATTTTGTTTTTGGCTGTGATGTATTGAAATACCGAGACCACATTTTAGGTAATCGACAAGGACCAAAATATATATATATATCACTATCAGCCTCTACTTACTTTGGTTTCTCTCTGAAATTTAATCATGGACTAAGCGTACCACACCTATCGATTCTCAATGAAACATGTTTTGGCTTTCATAAAAGACAGTAAAAACACTAAAAGCGTCTCATGTTAAATCATAAAATCTCTTATGTCAATCGAGGATATATATATTATATATAATGGTCGAGGATTTTCGGCATATTTTTACCATAGAGCTTGTATTTTCATGCAATCAATACAAATACCAGTAAAAAGAAATGATTGGTAAGACCAAGCAACAACAAAAATCCAAGCCAAAAAAAGGGACTACAATAATATTTTGTATATCATTACGTCGGTAACAGCAACATATGGGGAGGACAAGCAAGCTGGACATCATACTTGTACGACGGACAATAGAACAAAAATATTAAGATTACACAGTACGATTGTCAAAACTGACGGCGACGCCAAAGAGGTGTGTGTGGAAAGTTTCGTCACGCTGTTAATTCCACGAATTCGTGCGAATTCTTTGCATGCGATTTAACCTATACTTCACCGCGCTTGCTGCTTTTACTTAAGCTGGTCAAAGCATCGACTAAGGTGGTAACACTCCCTAATTTGGGCGTATTACATCTTGAATTCAATTTAAGCTTAATGGCTATACTATAATGGTTCCTTACCCATATATTCTCAGTCAAATCCCATTAAATAAACTTTTAAACAAAGCCAAACTTTATAAGCGTACAAATCGGGTTAAAAATAGAAACACCATACAATTGACAATGTAGTGGTGTACAATATAAGCGCTATAAAAAAAGGACAAAAGATACGATAGCTAGGGGTATAAAGTTCTGAAAAGAAGAGGTAACGCTCGGACAGGGGCCAGAATGCTGCTCAAGGAATGAATAATGCTACAAAATTTTAATGACAGCCAAAGGTGTGATGCGAACGATTACAACCATAAAAATGGTCATGGTTGTAATAATGGGGACAACGGTGACAGAATAAGCGTCCAAAATAAATATGGCGGCCGTAGTAATATGTGTACGAATGTAAATGTGTAAAATAACGCAACATATAATCCAAAGCAAAAAAAAAAAAAGCGACAAGAACGAAGGACAAAAACACTGTAAACTGTCAGGTAAGGTGAGAAATTTCAGATATGAGTACAGATTAAACTTGGCAATGCCGTGTGAATTACATACAAAAAAAAACCTTAACAAATAAACAATGACGTGCTAAATATATTGTTACATTAGAGTGTCCGTTAATTAGATGACTATCATATGTTACAAGAGCAAATTACTTAAGTAACAAACGCATTCGTCGTCCTGCTATCATACATGACATAAATGCAAACTTTATTATATTTCGCCCTTTGAGGCCACAATTTACTATACAGAACGGAAAGTCTTCTGTGTGGCTGGTCTTCTGCTAGAACATAGATAGGCGACTGACTGAGTTTGTGTAAAATATGGTTCTGTTACCTTAAATAGGGACTGTCCCAGAAAAAACTTGCGATTTGTTTTTTAGTTATAAAAAAATACTTAGTAATTTTTTTGTTCTTTTTTCGTTTTTTTATTAATTATGGCTAGTGTTCAGAATATAAATAACTAAAAACAAAGTAAAAATTTTTTTTTTTTATAAAAATTTCTTACTTTTTTCGTGAAGTCCATCGTAGCTTTAGAGTAATGAGAGGTTGCTAAATCTGGCCAGAACATCACGGTACCCTCATGTGCACGAATAAATTGTGGAAGACGTTTTTCGAGGCACTCGTCTACATAAACTTTGGAATTGATTGTGTCTTGCGTAACAAAAAATCTGCTTCTGAGACCACAAGTGCATATGGCCTGCCGAACCATATATTGCATAGGAAATTTCGAAAATTTTTTCCTTTGATTTTTTAAGGCATATATTCCTTCTTCGGTGATGTATGATATTCGTACCCAGGTAGCTGCTCAAAATCTGCTTTGACGTAAGTTTCGTCGTCCAGAGCACAGCAATCATATTTAGTCAGGTACCTTTCATACAATTTTCGGGCTCGCATCGGAGCCATTAACTGCTTTTGATCAGAACGGTCTGGTACTTTTTGAACTCTATATGTCTTTAGCTTACTTTTCTCCTTTATTCCTTGTACAGTAGATTTTGATTATCTTACTCTAGCCGCCATATCTTGCACTGAGGTGTTGGGATTTTGCTTAAAAAGGCGCTTCACCTTCGTCGCTGCATTTGGGTTAGAAAATTCTGGTTATCTGCCTGATCCTTTTTTTCGTGAAACAGGTATACTCTTCTTATAATTAGAAATAACCGTAAAGACAGTTTTTTCTGATGCACCAACTATTTTTGCTATAGCTGAATATTTTAATTCTGAATTTTGCAGGTATGTGGACAAAATCATTTTGCGGACTTTTTGTTGCTTGCTAGACATCATTGTCGTTAAAAGTGCTATCTTCAAGTGTTATACATCATATTAAACGTCACTTTATATAGAACAAATATTATATCTATAAGATTACCAGGTAGAGTATAATACAAAATTTAAAAATCGCAAGTTTTTTCTGGGACAGTCCTTAATTCTCTCCGCAATGCTTGTATGAGACTTTTTGTCCAGAGCTTGCCCTAGTTCTATTTAGTATACGTGAGCAATTAGGTCACACTATATGAAATAACTCGCTCAGTGTAGCATATTAAATGTTTTATTTATTTTAGGTTTTACAAATGGTATGACAAAGTGGATATTTTCTGAGTGTAGGGTATCCGATTGCAGCCGACTTACGGTTATATTAATGTATTCACTACCTGTTAAATTTTGAACAAAAAACCAGTTATATTTTAATAAAACTCCGAACTGCTAAAAAACTTCAATCACAGCTTAAACGTTAATTTAATTTCAAGCCCTTGAGTTATCGCCAAAAAAATTTCAAGACATTTTATGATAAGTGGTTTAGTTGCATTTATTTATTTATAACGAATTTGATATTTGGTTGATACTGTATTGCAACAAACACTTTTAACCTGCTTTATTTATTGTTCGACATAGTTCACACGCTTGAACAGAGCTGTCCAGAAAACATTTTTCCGTAACATCACTTTGTTGTTACACCACAAAGCAAGTACTTTAAGTGATTATTTGATCGCATAGACATGTCAGATTATATTGGTTAGCATATTTTTTTTAAACGTTTGGCGAATTTGCGATACCCTGATCTAAGCGTTAACTACGTAGCAATTACTTTGATTTGGCTTTCTATGCGAGGCGAGAAATGTTTTCTTGAACAATATTAGTTTGGGTATTATGTATCAACATTGATCAGATATCAATATAAGTAGGGTTTCGAAGTTCAAACTAAACTTGTGCGCTTCTTATTATAAAATGAAAACTTGTTTAGCTTAACAAATCATTTCTATACATATTTGTTTTCCTTTTTTTATTAATGCACACCCTAACATAGGTACATATGTATACAATTTTGTAGTGCATAACGCACGAAGCGACAAAGAGAACCGCTAAGCGTACAGATAATCAGCTGAACGAAAAGACAAACGGCCAAATGGTTGTCCAAGCTAGCAAACTGACAAACATATCTACATACCTATAGTCAAAAGATCGGTCATCGGTAGGTTTTTGCTGAACTTGGCAATGTTAGTGGTGTTGCTTTTGTTGCTGCTGTTGTGGTTGTTATTGCTGTCCACTTGTATTGTATTGTTGTTAACTGGTTTGTTGTTGGCTTGTATTGAGCAGTGTGTAAGTGAGGTTGGCGTCGTGGTCGAGGATATCAATTGCGGTTTTGCGTGTAAACACTTTTATCGATAAGATAATGTCCCATTTTTAACAAGCTTTTCTGTGATTGCTGTTATTTAAATAGGGTATTCATATATAATGCTCGCATAACATTTGATTCAATGGCAACTTCGACTTTGCTTTATATTTATATGATATATAATATTTATTTTTATCAATTTAAGAAAAAAGTTAGGTAAAATTTTGAAAAAAAAACACAAGAAATAAACACCAATAACTTTTTTTCACAAGCGACCGAATTTAAACTCTCAATAAGTCTCCATTGTAATGCATTTTTCTTTTGGTCAATCGCACATGCACAAAGATATTTCTAAGTCGGTTAAAAAATCTACCTAATTTTTTCACAGAAAATCGCATTTTTTATATGGATTTGGTCTTCTCTTTTACTAGCGACTTTCTGACTGTCATTTAAGCGACAGACTTTAAAGGTCAATGCGTAGGTCGCGTTTTTTACTGGTTGCCACGCATTCTATGTACTGTTAATTGTAACGATTTTTATATCGCCTTGATACCAGCGATCAAACATGTATGTGGGATTATTGAGTAGACTTTATTTTTCCGTGTTTAAAGATAGACGCAAACCTAAGCATATTTTACGAGTGTAAAAATGTAAAAACACTCTGAACTGGGATGATAGGGAAACTATAGTACTTAGAGTTTTGAAGCCAAAGAGATTTTTTAGATTGTACATTAGGCATGCGGATGATAAATGGTACAGCTATGTTAAATATTGAAATGAAAATGAGTTACTGGCTGTCACATGGCTTATTTAACATTAAGTCACAAAGTTGGTAGTACGTAGCATAAAAATAAAATAAACTAGAAAAGGTGTTATCTTCGGCCAGGCCGAAACTCACTTACCCTACACTGCATTGAAAGTACTTTTTCAATAAATGTTAAACAAATGTTGAAGAGGTTGAATAAGTCGAAAATAGTGTAAAAAGGTTCAAAAATGTTGAAAAGTGTTGGAAAAATGTGAAAATGCTGGAAATATATAAAAACCATTAAAGAAAGTTGAAAGAAATTGAATAACTCGAAAAATATGAAAAATGCTGAAAAATTAATGAAAGAGTCGAAGAAACAAGAAAATGTCGAATGAAATTGAAGGAGAAAAGTAAAAAGTTGAAAATATCAAAAGAATATGGGAAATGTTGAAAAAAATAGAATAGAAATGAAAAACACGAAATATGTCACGCCCACTTCTCCAATTCCGCCCACTTTTATTTCAATAAATGGCATTCGTGATTGACATGCACAAACCAAATTTTAGCACCATAGCTTGTATAGTTTGCGATATGTGCCGTAATTATTCTTAAAATTTAGGTGACACACCCACTGATGCAATCCAGTCCGATTTTGATCCAGAAATAACTTTTAATAAGCAAACCTCTTACACCAAATCTCATATTTTTCGATAGTAATTCCACTTAAGGTATTTTAATTGTATGGGAGGTGCCACGCCCACTGTTGCTATTTTGCCAGCTTTTGATTCGTATGTACCTAATACCCAGTAAACCACTTCCAGATCAGATCAATGGCTCCAATAGTTCACTTAAAATAGCACTTATAACTTTATTTTAATGAGGGAAGTTGCCACGCCCACTGATGCAATCTTGTCAAGTTTCATTTAATTCTGAAGCTTATAGTAACCGACACCTCTACACAAAATTTTATGAAGATTACTCTCATAGCACACTATATATAGCATTAAACGTATTTCGCTTATATGGGAGGTGCCACACCCACCGGCTCAATTGTGCCAACATTTTGCAAGAAGACACCTTTTAGCGAGTATATCCGCCTTATTAAATTTCATAACGATTGCGTTGTTAGTTCTCTTTTATTACGTTTATAAATATAGTAGGTTGTGCCACGCCCTTAAAATACATTTTTCAGTATATTGACGTAGCTGGTATTATTGACTACTTTCAGTAGTATCATCCCTAAAATTTTAATGAAAATCGTGTGTGCCATTTGGAGTTATACGAAATCCAAATTTTTAATTATTAAGAAGTGCCACGCCCACTTTTACAATTCTGCCCACTTAATGCGCAATTCAAGATTCATGAGATCTGTATTCGTGTACCAAATTTCATCACAATATCTTGCACGGTTTACGAGCTAGAGCGTTATAAACGTTAAAATTTAGAGATGTGCCACGCCCCTATAAGGGCCTTTGCAAACTTAGAACCTAGCCTAATCTTAATTTTGTGTTCACCTTCACCATATCACCAATTTTCATCAAAATCGCAGCAACTTTTTTTCAAAATGGACTTGGGTATATTTACATAGAGTATGGGCTTAAGGCGTGGCCGTGAACCGATTTCACCCATTTTTATATGCTAGCAGCTTGCAAGAAGGTGTGAACTGTGTGCCAAATTTCATTGAAGTAGCTTGCTTACTGTAGTTTTCCCGTAAACTTGATTTCAACAGACTGACACACGGACAGACAGACAGACGGACAGACAGACAGACAGACAGACAGACAGACGGACACAGCTATATCGACTCAGGTGGTGACGCTGATCAAGAATATATATACTTTTCCATACCTGCCACGCCCCCTTCTATGCGTTACAAACGGAATACTCTCTGTGTAGGGTATAAAAAGAAGGTATATTGAATTTTTTTTAAATTGGTGAGTCAATCGAAAAAATAATAACCTATATAATAATAAGTGATTTACACTTGCGCACACACATACATAGAAAGCTAATGATTACAATTCTTAGTTCGAGCTATCGCTTTTATTCAACTACGAAAGTTTTGATTGACTTTGCATTGATAATTTAATATCTACGATATACGTCATTGACATTTCTCATTCACTTAACCTAAATTTATCCAAACCGCTATAGAAAATCAAAACTGAGTTCCTCTATATATATCATTGTTACAATTGAAAACATAAGTCACGGTGGGGCTTAACCAAAAAAAAGAAAAATTGAATTGCGAAGCATTTGGAATGTAATTTAGAGTTCATCACGAGAGATTTTTTTTTTTTAATTTCATATTTACTCATTTTATAATATAACATTTATATAACATATGTATGAATTTTATGAAACATTAGATTTTGAAACACCAAAGTTCGAATTTAAACTCTCTAAGTGGTCGGGGTCTTGAGAGCCATTCAGATTTTCGTTTGACAATAACCTTTTTTAGTCCATTTAAAAAATTTTAGTCTTAAATTGCACAAATTCCAATTTAATATTTTGGAAATCGCATTTTTTTTATGACATCTGCTTAACATAAAAAAAGTTTTAAGCTCCTAGACCTTAATACCTGTTTTTGCGACACGACTTAGTAAAGTAGGATTAAGTAGAATTTGTGAACTTTGAAAATGATGCCTAAATACGAGATTTTATTCGTAATGCCTCAAAAATATTTTATTTTGTTTGTCTCCTTATACTCTGTACAATGAGTTACCACAGCTAACCAGAACCAGATATATTAAACATCGGAATTAGCTTTTTTCGCAGAAATAGTGCTTGTTGCGAGTTTTGAATTAATAATGCCTGAGCTAAGGAGCTGAAATTCGCGCTGTGATGATATCTTTTAGCTAGTCAAAACTTGAGGAAAAACAGATGTTTTTTTAGTTTCCTATGGATGTTATACATTGTAATATCATAACATATCAATAAATATGGATGTAAGAGCAAAAAGGCTCTGACGATTTTTTTTGAATTTGATGTGCATAAATCGACTCTAAATTACGTCCCAAATAATTCCCCATTTAAGCTCTTTTTTGAAATTTGATGCAAATAAAATAATAGAAAAAGGAGGTAGTGCAATAACCATGTTAGTTGAATCAGGCTTATAACTAAATAATTTTTATCTTCATTTGTTACGTTTGTATCGACAGCGATGGCATAACTTTACATGGTTGCATTAATTTTAGTTTGACAAGATAATTCTACCTTGTTAATTGTACCATGCTGTAGCACCAGTTTCATTGTTCTCTAGTGACACCGCTGAATCCCATCGTCAGTATAAAGCATTCTAAGATTTTGACTATGATGTTGCCGTCATAGTCTATTAAAAATGATACAAAAAGGTTGATTAACACTAAAGTGTTTCATATGCACAGAGCGACATTCTCTCCTGCCACTGTTTGCGGGAAGAAAGAATTCGATGAGTTAATCTTCGAATTTCCTGCCCATCTCGAACCAGCCCAAAAAACAAAAAACCAACTCTTTTTTGTAATTTTATATTTTGCTATGCGACCAAGGCTTTCATTATGAATATGGTTAAATTGACTTATCTTTATCTCAAATGGACTTCAGTTAACTTCGAAGGTTAATAACACATCCAGCGCTTGAAATCACACTGGCCAGACAAAGATATGTGAATTTACTCACATTCACTGTATTTATACTCGATGCCGCAATTCCTCACAGCTATACCACGAAAAGTTTCAAATAGGGATTTGATTTTATCATTTATGGGTTAAAACTACCCTCCCAAGAGGTTAGCAAAATTTTTTTCTGAAATTTAATTTATCATCGAATTATTGATCAATTTTAAGAAAACAACTTTATATTTTGGTATGATGTTTTCCATCATTCGGGGCTTTAACCACTATGTAGGTTGAAGTCATACTCGCAATTGTTGTGGATGGGTTGTTGATCAATGGTTAGCCGATCTTGCGCACATTTTTCATAAAATCATTAAGTTCATAATTTACAAGTTGATTAGACATTGGAGTATAAAATGCTTTGTAAGTGAAGCTGTTGAAATAGTTTTTGTTACTCGTTCAGCGACTGCATGATGAATTTAATCGTACATATATAAAAATCATAAAACTTTTTTATTGTTTCAAAAACTTTGAAATAATTTTAGTTACGTTTAATTAATTACTTACATTAACATATTTATTCCAATCACTGATTTTGTTTCAAATTTTACATGGAAACAAACAGACTGTAGTGTCCTCAAAAAAGAAACTACTAACCTTCGCTATAAATAAAAACACATGAAACAGATTGTGCTCATAAGTTTTGAGTTAAAAATTGAAGTTTTAAATTAAGTTTAAGTTTGAAATTGTATCACAATTCCAATTATTTTTTCTTTTATTCGGTAACATATGCGTATCTGTATATGTGTGATGTAATCCGGTTAAAAGCGACTTATTTAGCTAGAGGAGAAAATTGAAATAAGGTAAGCATCCACATGTCAAAACCACCAAAAATCTTTAAAATTATGAGCTGAGCTGAAAAAATTAATATTGAGAAAATCGTGATTACTAAATCATTTTAAAACGACACCGAGTATATTTTGTGTTGCACTAAGGCCAACGTCATAGCCTCAAAATCGGCTATTTTGTAAAAGAGTGACATTATCCAAGCACTGTAAATTTGTTTTAGGCAACATATAAATTCCACTTTGCAAGACAAGGGCCTATTGTTGTGCACTATTAAATGATTTATAATTGAAAGTTATTTTTTTTTTAATATAAAACATATTGGCGTAGGTAATTCGCATTTAAAAATTTTTTAACCTAATTTATATGTTTAAACCTCATATATCTATCATAATAAGCAATGAACCATCTTACGGATGCTTATCATGGAATCTGCCATCTACATGCTTCAGACTTTGTACCATAATTATATAAGTAACTCCATGCATTTTTGTTACTTTCAAAGAAAATCTATTTATGTACACACATATGCCCATAAACTTACGAATCAGCTGTGAATTGTGTTTATAAAATATGCAGAAAAAAGAAAATGCGCTGAAAACTTTGACTACTAAAATATGCCAAGTTAGGAGTACCATGCACAAGTACACAAAACTGAACCCAAACTAACGATCCACAGCAGCCTTATAATATAATCCATTAAAATGCCATCTTAAAAGCACCTACAAACACGCGCAATACCATACAAAAAAAAAAAAAATAGAGCAAAGGCGAAAATGTGGAAAAAGGTCAAAAAAAAAAGAGACAGTAAAAACAATAACCCAGAGGAACCTTCAGTATGGTACAAAATCAGACAAAAATTGTGAACAAATGACCCTTCATACCACACATTATGTTCACAAGAGGCATGTAAACTAATTCGCACACATACGGAACCGAAACAAAGCAGAATGAAGTTAAGCGCACAGAGAGCATGTGCTTCACAAAAACAGGGGGCATCCTGCTGCCAACAGAAAAAACGAGAAAAAAAATAAATAGAAAAAAGTTTACTTACCGTCGACATAACGACTACTGATAAAAGGCCCTACTTTGTCTTAAAGCCAATGAAAACAAAAAAGGAAAAAACAAAAAGTTCAAAAATGTAGCAAAAGCCAGCGTTAATGTAGTCAACCATATATGGAGAATGTTGGAAAGGTGATATGCTGCACTAGGGTGTTGTGAAAATATATGCAGCCACAAAATTCACGAACGTTTCATACCGCATATCACTAATGAATAATTGGGGCTAATGGAAAAATTCAATTGGAAAAAGTCTACAACTTCTTAAAGAAAACCTTACGATCGGCTACAAAATGTTAAAAAATTTCCAAAAATTTTGTTAATTTTATTTTATTTTTGCAAATATTTTTTAAAGAACACCCTCATTAAGCACATAAGAATATCAGCCACTTGGTCTAAGCACAGAGCAGCAGCGGCAAAAATGTGTTAAATGGATTCGTGAGAATTAAAGGCATAAAAAGATATTCAAATTAAACTCACATCCACAGGCTGATGTGAAATAAAAATTCAATTAATGCTTTTTTGATGTTCTTTGATTAAATTTTAGAGCTCTTTTTTTTCGTAGCATATCAAAATTAAAAGAGTGTTTTTTTCCTATTTTTCGTTTCCAAAATTAGCCATAACCTAATCCATATATGGTCAGAAAGACATATATCATTCACCATCACACTCGAGACATGATAAATTCTTCCTTAGTATGCGGTGTACATGAGTGATGACACTAACCGACATATGACACGATGCTGTTGCTCTCACCCTCTTTGGCTGGCTTGTTTGAAACATGTTGCTGTCCTGCGGTACATCAACTACTTCACTCAACTAAGAACACAACCAGGATATGAAAAAAAAAAACCAAACGCGCACTCTTCATGTACTCGTATGCAAAGTCATGTTTTGCATCTTTGCCAGCTGCGATGTCTACAGTTAATGCCAAAGGAAAACATTTGTTGAATTTAAGTTAGAAAATATCTGTAGTATTTGATTAGTCAATGGCTTCAAATGATAAAAAAAACAAGTTATTTTACTGATGCAATACAACTGATGATTACATTTCCTTATGGAATTCCTTAAAAAATTACTTGCAACGCGAACGATATCATTTAATGCTATATACTATTTATGTATATTGTACATATATCATCGTCTCGACAAAGTGTACACTAAATTTCGTTGGAAGCACATATTTTTTTGGAGGAAATACCTGTGCGGATAGTGACCAGCTTTCCAAAAGATTTTTTTGCCCACATTCGAATCACGCTTATTTTGTTTTATCTTGAAGCTCTTCGGCTTTTCAAAGTTTGGGATTATTATCTCACTGTGATGTGCACAATTTTTTTTTCATCTAATGATGATTGCGACGATAAACGATTATTCTAGTTCACAAAATGTTTCCGGTCCTAAAAAAAATGTACTGCAATATTTTGTGCCATGTCACTGTCTTATATTCTTTTGACCAGCACTCACCAAAGTGTTACTTTACTCTTTTGGAGTGAAGGGAGTCAATGCAACAATGAACAATCCATGATTTTATTTCAAAAGTGCTGAGTAAAATATCTATATCTATATCTATATCTATATCTATATCTATATCTATATCTATATCTATATCTATATCTATATCTATATCTATATCTATATCTATATCTATATCTATATCTATATCTATATCTATATCTATATCTATATAAGTGTTACAAACCATCTAAAGTGAGCATTGAAAATCTCAGCCCTTGGGAAGCTGCTTGGTATATATTTTTCATATGCATTCCCTGGATCAAAACCAGACCATGAAAATATTTTTTTTTTTTTGAACGACGTGACATATTTGAAACCGATTTTTGTTATATAAAAAAATACATAGCTCCTTTATTTTTTTTTTTTTCAATTGCCAATCTTGTTTTACTGGCAGCTTTACGCGGTTTTAAGAAATCGAAACGACCTTTTTACCTATCAAAATGTGAACTTCAGCTTATGATTCCTTATGCTATAGTGTTAGTATAATACTATATAGTATTTTAACTTTTATTTCAATAAATCAATTCAATACCTATCTAGCGATATATATTCATATCCGAGCAATGGTAATTTTTGATTTATAATACGAAACTCGACATAACTTGTGCGGAATTCCAAAACTGACAGAGATCAACACTTATAATTCTAATCAATGTTGTTAGTCTTCTTTAGAACTGGAGAGATACATTGAGGCGAGGACCATAAAAGTGCCTTGTGATCACTAAATTGAAAAAACCTGATGAGCTCAAACTCTTTATGAACCCTTTTTATATCTCTTAAGCATACGAAAACGCATTATTTCCTGTCTTTATCATGCCAAATATGTAGGTGAGTAATAGCAGTCAATACTGAACACTGCCTTATTGGGGATCATACATTATGAAAGTGCATTTTAGCCCGCAATAGATGTCACTACTGCAAATAGAACGAAGTCGAAAATGTAGAACATTTATTGTGTCAGTGCCTTGTGTTTGGCGAACTAAAACGCAAAATAATGAGGCTGGTGTTTTTCCACAGCCTTGAGGTACTTACTTTTTGGCACTGACGATAAATTAACTTGCAACAAATTAATAATCATTCACGCTCAAATTAAATGTGAACTAACCCTCAATAAAATGTCTACGTGTATCAACTTCCGCGATATTGTGGTATCACTATGCAACTATAATAAACTAAGCCGCCACCGCAGCTAAAACCGCCAATATGCCATAGCGTAGAACAGTCATGATATTTGAAAGCTCTACTTGAAAGCGTAAAGAACCTTTTCAGCAGCTGCTATGGATTAGTTTTAATTTTTATGATATATGAATTTCTTAAAATTTATGAATTTTTAGAATGAAAGAATGCATAGTTTTACTAACTTTTTGAGCGTGTGTAAGTAAGCAAGCGAAAAAAAAGAGCTACAAGCCGAATAGTGAGAACAAATGAGTGAATGGCGAAGCATTTTGACATTGCAAACAAGCCATACTACAAGCAGTAGTAACTAGTCGCATTTTGCAGTTGTAGGACTAGAGAGAACATTCTGTATTCATTCCAGTTTCTATGCACCAAAGTGCGCTTTTAGGGGCAACACATTGAAGAAATGCTTTTAACATGATTTGGTTTTTATAGTATGTGTGTATGAATGTATGTAGTTGAAAGGAAGCAAAAACTGTTGATGCCCTGCCTTTGCGGCACCGCTGTGAACACATCTTGGAAATTTTTGCATACGCCACATAAAGTCTATAAATGAGTTTCTGCATACAGATGTACTTACGTGTGTGTGTGTGTATTTGTGAATGCCCTGGTGTATGAGTGTGTTTATAAGGCCTTTTCAAAATTTATCGGTATTCAGATAATGCTTTTATTTAAAATAAAAAAAAAAAACAAAAATTAAAAGTGCTGAAATATGATAAGTCAAGTTTAGGAGCGTGGCGAATGACTATGACAGCCAAAGTGCTGCTTTAAAATTGCATACAGGATGCCGCTGATGTAGGCAATTTTATGACATTGCGTTTGCCATAGTATGATGTGATAAATAACACACAAAATGCATTAAGTTACTATGTAAATGGGTTACGAAAATAAAATAAAATATGAAAAATGCATCATAATTTAAGGCGCGATCTATGTGTGTGCTATTTTCCAGTTGTAAAAAAAAAACATTTGAACATTTTGAATTTCAGTCATTTGCTTTTTGATGCAACAACAATTATTTTATTACTTTATTTGTGTTTTTGGTACATTTTCATTATATTTTAAATCACAACCTGAGTTTTTTATTACAATTTAATGCCATTTTGAATGTGCGCCTAAAAAGAGTCACACAGGAGCAGTGTCGCTGGGAACAAAATTGCCAACTGCCAGACACATGCAACTAAGATTGCTTTCATTGAATACAAGAATATTTTGGATTTGATGCAATCTCTGCCGTACCCTCTGCAGCAATGCTGTCCACAATTTTGTTTCTTGTGTTGCGAACAAAACTCGAGCACTTTAAATTTAATAGAAAATAAATTAATTCACAGTTTTTTAATGAAATCAAACACAATTGTTTATTTAATAAATTGCAGTAAACAAAATTTTCGAGTGTACATATTAAATAGTTTTAATACGTAATTAGTGTGAAAATATATTAAATATTAATGCCAAACACATTCATGAATAAATTTTTTATCATTGACTGATGTTATTTTTTTTATATGTATTAAAGTCAATTATGGGCTGTTAACAATAAAAATATAAGAAAGTATTTGGAAAGGTCGCTGTGGGTACGCATTTTCAAATGCAAAATTCCTTTTACAAAATTCTAAAAGCCTGAGTTCAAAAATAAATATTCATATCGACACTTCCAGCTTCACTGACCACTTTTCTAAAAATAAAAATTGTAGAAGTTTAAATATTTTTTTAAAGGCAACATGAATAAAAATATTTATCTTGACATCCTTAAAAACAATTTACTCCAAAGTGCTGTAAGACTCAAGATGCGAGACGAATTTCGCTTCTATCACAACAATGACCCCAAGCATAAGTCAGAAATGAAGTAAAATCACTCCAAAAACCACACAAAAGTAATTCCAATCTATGAAAATGGACAGCAGGCTGTCTTAAACCAAAATGGCTGCCACGCCAAATATTAGTTTTATAGAAATAAGCGAAAAAAATATTTATTTTACCTGTGCTTTTAAGTTTTTCTTTTTTAATTGTTACACAACAAATTTTTTCAAATTAATTAAATACGTATTTTAAATAAAGTATGTAAATTATTAAAATTGCGTTTAAAATTTTTCAATATCCTTTCAAGTTGAGAAGATATAGCGATTTGAACTTTAAAAAAGGTAATGTGTTTAATAGGCTGTGAGCCACTGTATATATAAAAACTTGGTAAGTTCAGCAATGCAATGCTTGTTGCTATACAGCTTTAAAAATAGTGTAGTTTTTTTTTTTAATTTTTTTTTTTTTAAATTCGTTTTTGCCATATGTTTCACTATAAAATTATTATAATGTCACACTCGAAACTTTTTTGGAATTACTTTGAATCTATCATTTAAAGGTTTATGATAAAAGTTACTCGTGATCCTAATAAAGAACATATAAAGTGTTTCTAAAATAATTTCAATTTGTCACTCATTCCTGCAAAATCTTAGGCAATTTAAACTCCAACTCAATACTTTGAAAAAATAACTTTTTACAAAGTCACACCCGTTACGCACTTTAAAACAATTTTCTGAATTAATTACACATAGCTATGAGTAATTTTATATTTATAGTAAATACCGGAAGGTACCCTTGTACTTGTTGCAAGAGATGAATTTGCATTTTCACACTTATATATATGTATGAATGGAAATAAGTCTTAAAATGCCACATCCGTTACCCTGAATATGTCGACATATCAAAACTCCAAATTCAAAATTCCAATAAGATCTATCATTAAATGATGAAAATCGATCTACGCGCGTAGATTATCTTTCCTCAGCTCATAGAATTTAATAATTCTGCGAGACCTAAGCTCAGTAAGAACATAACAATATACCCGTATATATGTGCTGAATTAAGAAAGATGCCATATTCTCTTAAAGAACTACTGGTGGCAATATGGCTAATATGGATCACATTTGCGACAGCAAAATTTTCCAGGTTCAAAAAGTGCTGAATGCTATCGATAAGGTCTATAAAAATAAAAAAGTGTCTGCCTAATAGCATGCAAAATTATCGAACAAGCTCGTACAAGTCGAAAGTGTCACAAAGCTGGGGAACGCGGGGCTGGTGTTAACAAAGCTAAGTTAAGTTATTTCTCTCGACTAGGCAGTGGTTGAGCTTGCTAAGTTCATCCTCCGGCGCACAGTGGCGCCTTTTGCGATTTCGCTTTGCTAAAATCATAACTTTTGAACGGGTAAGAATATTTGAGTAAAGTTTTTTGGTTTTGGTTGGTAATTGCTGTAGCTATGACATATATAAGATTCAGGTTTGAGGCTTAGCTATAAATACTTTTAAAAAGAGGTGAAAGTCCAAATTTTGAAATTTTTGGTTTTTAGTGGTATGAATTCATAAAAAATTTTTTTCTTTTTTTTAATTTTAGTGCGATTTATTTAATTAATGAACTTTTAATAATTTAAAAATTTTTAAATACTTTTTTAAAAAAAAAATTTTTTAATTTGTACTAATTCATTCATATGTATGTATTTATATTTTTATCTCTTAACATAATTTATAAACAGTCTTTCTCAAAGGCTAGAAAAGTTTTAAAAAAAGGGTTACAGTAATAAATTAGGTAATTTCTTTAAATAATCAACAACAATCTACAATTCCATAAAAATATCATCATTATTTTGGATATCTAAGAAACTTAAAACAGTACTACAGAATTTATCAGTCAGTTCTTTTCGTGACCTAACGTGCCTAAATGATGAAATCAAAGGATCTGAAGATGCTGAAAGTATATTGAACAAGTCCTCATTCTGTCGAATACGTGAAATTTTACATGTATTGCTATAACTGTACTTCTTATAATCTTTGTTTTTAGACTCTTGGGCTTCTTCTGATAATTCTCCGATTGATAAGGCTTGCTAATTGATAATTTGTCCACTATGAGCTAAGATCTTATGGACAGAGGGTGTCAGTAATTTTTTGCTGTATTTATTGTCTAATATGTATGCAGTTTCCTTGGTATACTTTTCAAATTTTTCTAATTTAACGGGTTCTCTACAGTAGTTTAAATTAACTTGTAATCTTTTTATCACGTCCTCATCGACTCCCGTTATTTCTGAAGTTGTTTCTGGTTTCTCAAAAAATCACCTTACTGTGTTTCTGTCATTTGTGTTACCAAATCCTTGCTTAGGAGTATCTTCTACAACA
The DNA here is from genome assembly GCA_963680825.1 of Meiosimyza decipiens. Taxonomy (NCBI): domain Eukaryota; kingdom Metazoa; phylum Arthropoda; class Insecta; order Diptera; family Lauxaniidae; genus Meiosimyza; species Meiosimyza decipiens. The sequence continues at coordinate 54,982,953 of OY804260.1, forward strand.
TCCAGTTTTTCTCGAAATTGATCTTGCATTATTTTTTTTTCTTATTTTTTGGTTGTTTGGATTATCATCATTTCCTATGCTGTATGCTAATTTCAGAATAAAATCCATGATTCTTATCCTTGCATGTAATTGCGAAATGCCGTACTCATAATTGTGTTCATCGTTGGAGTCATCATTACGTCGGAAATTATTTAATTACTTCGGAGTTTTGGAGGTGGGGCAGAGCCCATATTATATGGACAGAAGTTTTCTAGGTAATCTTTACATATGCATCTATTTGAGTCAAATAGTTTTGGAAATAGGAAGAATAAATTAAAAAACGGGCGTGGTAACGTCCATATTTACAATTTTTAATTTATTTTGAGTGATGTCTATATTCACTGCAAGCATTCTATCAAATTCAGATTAACAATTTCCAAGTCAAAATATCATAGACTGAAAATCAGGAATTCAGTTTTATGCATATCTGTCACATAAGTAGCTATAACTTCTAAATGGGCAAATATATGCAGGTAAGACCTATATGATTTTTGTTGGCAGATATGTCAGCTATAATTTCTCATTCACCAATCCTTGATTGACATTGATTTGTGGACTATAGGCCAAGGTACATTTGAAAAACTATGCTAAAAACGACATTTTTTAAAAAATTCATGAAAAAAAGATTTCGGTTTTAGAACCTTTGGTCAATTATCTGTCAAATAAAAAAAAAGTTTCGAAAATCAGAAATCGAAAATTTGATTTTAGCAATCACTTTTTGAAAAAGGAGCCACTGTGCGGCGTTGTATAAGAAAGTAATGGAGTGAGTCTCAATAAATCGAGCCAAATTACAAATTTCTTACGTATATAAATTGTGATAATCGTGTAAAGTTTTAATTTTTCTAAACATATTAAATTTTTTAAGGTATGCATAGTGATTCTGAAATTTTATGTAATGGTAATGGGGCAAGTATTAACAAATTAATAGGCTAAGTGTTAACACTGATAAGCACTGTTGAAACTTGTCCAACTTTTAAAACTTGCCTTATTTTCATTTCCGTATGCAAAATGCTTAGATCTGTTCTCAAATAAATGAATAATTCAAAAATTAATTGCTAAATATTATGCTTTCATATCAAAGTTTTGAAAAAAACACATTTGCATTTCAAATTTTTACTAACACTAACTAAATCATGTAATTATTTTTTGCAAAAAGTTTTAAGGCAAGCTCCACCCTCCCCTATATATAAAGAATTATAAAAATTTCATATCATCGAATAGTTTCAATTTATGAATTTGTATCGAAAAAGTTGAAATGTTTTGAAAAAATCCGCTTAGTAGATACAAATATTGTCACCAATTTTGCATCAGAAAGCATCGAAAAAAATTGGTAAGATTAAAGAAGTATCGGAAAATCGATAAAAGTTCTAACGAAATGAAAGCCGTTAAAGTCGATTACATCGATATGAGAACTATTTATGCTGTTGCGGTTGCGTTCACTATAAGAAAATACTTTGAGCTTTTATATGATGATAGTATTTTTCATGACAATATAAAGAAAATTATATGCCATTTGTAACAATTGGATACTGAACAGATTTTCGAAACTATAATATTCCGTATTTATTTTCATTGTAGTAAGAAAGCAGTAGATATCTCATTTCGGAACGGACGTTCAGTTGTTATAAATTTTCTATGGTAGGTATGCCTTATTCACTTCAATATAAACATTCTCTCATAGCCGACCGCAAAGATGACACATTGAAGCAATTTTAAAAAAAAATGTATTTTATAAAAAATATTCCACCTTAAGTGTGTATTTTTATAAAAGAATGCGACATTGAAACTTATTTACATTAGCATGGCCATAGCTTCAGGAGTGTACATGGTATGCATCATTTCGCTTAATGAAGTTTTTGTTTGCCTCAATTACCCGTTGATTAAAAGTAATGCGACTGATTTTTATGCAACTAAGAAAATACCATGAAAGGAAATTAAAAAAGAAAAATTCTTTAAAATTTACTTATCCTAATTATGGTTTGAACTTTCATATTAATTGAAAATTACAGCCAGACATACAGTTTGATGAACTTCTATATGAAATAAATTGGGTATTAAGTGTCTGCTGCTGTAAACAAGAAAGTGATTACTTTAGTTTTTTGTTTTAATTTGAGATTTTTTTTTTCTTCTAGACACATATGTTAATATTTATGTACAATCAATGAAGGATTCTTAATTAAGATTTCACTAGAATTTTATAAGTCCTTCGGCAAAAGAGAAAATTAAGACAGTGAAGGTTTTTGACACTAAAATATTGCTTTCGAAGTTCCAGACTATTTTGAAACTCTATACAAAAGTTGGTAATGAATTTCTCCCAGTGATCACTCCAGAATAGGAATAAGGCAATTACATACCCTAAACTAAGTAATAATGACAAGGTAAATTTTTCGACATACTGCAGGATTCATACATGTATTCTTGAAAAATAATTCAAAACCATTTTAGATAGATTTGTACTTTTTTCGGTACATTTGCGTACTGAAAAATCCTCGTCACTTCATTGAGTATCTTTTTTTATACTGAAGAAATGATTTGTTTGAATATGACAAACGTATGTATCACATAGAGCACTGTAATATTAGATTGAGTCAAACATAAAATGCTTCAACTAACATATACCACTATTTGATCCAAATATCATATGCTTGACTCAAATAAATATTTGATTGCTCTATACGAAATACTTTTAAGTTATATTCAAATAAATTGTTTATCCGGTAAAGTCATTGTTAGAAAAATTTTCTAAATATCAGTTAAATTGGGTGTTTAAGATAAAAAAAGTACATTAGGCCTCTAAAAGTACATTCCAAAACTTGATTCAGTACATTTTTACAAAACCCTAATGCCATCACTGCCGTAAACTTCGACTTAAATAAATTGCGTTTCTTAATTTAACATTTCATTTGTTTTAAATATTTCTTTAAAAGGATTACCTTTAGTTTTCCACATCTATTAAGATGTGGAAAACTAAAGAAAGCAGCATCTTTTATCGCAGAGTAAATTTACTTTCTATTTGTGACCATTTCTTCAGCCTTATACCCCTAATAATTGAGACTTTGGTGTATGCGGATGCAGATTCCCTAGATTTTCATACACTGGGGTATATCTTTCTATCATTGTTCTTTCTAAAAGGAGCACAACGGACGCTGAATTAAGCTTCATGTAGATTTTATTAAAGGTTCATTTGAACGGTCTGCACTTCTGCTTTGTTTACATTAGCCCCGTTATAGTGAGATTCCAGTCTGAGATACTGAAAATTTTCTCCCTGACTCGATTTCCTAAATTTTGGATTTTTTCACAGATAGTGTATTGTTGTTGCCTATAGATTTGAGTTTTCATAACGAGCCTCAGTTGAGATTTTAGCTGCGTTCAGCAACTGATAAATTAATGACTTTTTAGCCTTCAGCCAGAAAAAATGGAAAATTTGAAAACAAATTTTAAAGTTGATATTTTTTTTTTCATTGCTCCGTAGGTAAATATTTTTATCAATGAATTTTTCATAAATATTTTAATTAATTTTGTTCTTTTGATAGTTTTCAGAAACCACAATATGTAGTTTGTTGAAAAGTTATAAGTCCTGACGCTGTTGAAAAATGTCACTTTCACAAATATTAATAAAAATTAAATAAGCTTTGCTCAAATCAAGCAACTTTGCGATAAATATTAAAGTTTCTCAGCTATTTTTTTTAGGTCAGGCCAGTGACGTATCCAGGATTTTATTTGGGGGGGGTTTGTGGATTTGAGATTTTTTCTACATAGTGTATATTCTTTGCAAAATCGTTTCTATATAGTGTCCGTCAAAATATTTCGGGGAGGGTGGAGGGTTCTATCCCCTAGCACACACCCGCCCCCCCCCTAGATACGCCCCAGAGTCAGGCCCTGAATTTCTGCAATAAAAGCTTCAATGGTATCACCAACATTTCTAGTTTTAAGATATATTTGGTTTACCTACCATGAAGAAACACTAACTTTACTATCGTTTTAGTTTTGGACTACTGTAATTCCTTTTGTGAAATACCAAAGCAATGTGTGTTTTATTAATGTTACCCACTGTTCTCATTGTAATCGAGTGATAGAAAATGAGTAGAGTAGCAGAACAGGATCAGGAGTTTAGACAGGAAAATCATGTGTCAATTATTAAGTCTTATATGTGAGGATAGTGTGTAGAGCTAAGCATTCAACTGAGAGCATTAAGAGCTGTTTTGGATCGAGCATATCAAGCGAATTTGGCACGAATCACAAAATTCGAGCATAGAGGCTGACACAAGACTATACGAAATTAAAAACCCCGCCTAGGCTTGAGAAATAGGTAAGGCTTCAGTTTTGTCATTCAATGATATAACAAATTATCCTTTAAAAAAAAAATGCCAGTTGCCTTAGGAGAAATGACTAGTTCCTAACTAACCTTAGTTACTAGATCATGGATATAAGTCATCTGTCTATACGATTTGCACCCAATTTCTTATTTTTTTGAAAAGATGTTATAGCTTTTGACATCACTGGTAATATTGACTGTAACAAAGCCAGTCACTGTGGTCTTTCCTGAGGAAATAGATTGAAAATGTTGATTTTTATAAATACCATCTTCCAAAAAAAACTTTTTTTTTTCTTTTTTAATTAACAGCATAACTTTGACATTTTAGCCACTTTGAGCTTTCAGCCAACCACGGAAACATGGCACTTGGACATTTCATGAATTAACAAACAAAACTTTAATTAGTCGTTTGCGTATTTAAGCCAAAAGTAAAAGGAAAAATTATATCCAAATGGGAAATAGCAAACAAATCGAAAAAAGAAAAACAGTTAACACCTGTTTTATGTTCAATTTTACTGTTTTGCATTTTGTTTTTGTTTTTGTTTTTTTTTGTCGCTCCGTTTTCTTTTAATTTATTCCCTTATTTTGTTATGTTTCTTTGCTTGTTTTCTTCTTCGGTGTTTTTAATTTAAAATTCTTAAGAAGTTTTCTATTCATTACTTATTCACTTGACGTAGTGCAGCGGGAAAAACGTAGTGGAAAAGAATAAAAATCTGCGTAGAGTTTGTTAAGAAAATAATGAAAAGCGCAAGTAGCTTGAGTGAATGTATAAAAGATAGGGTGGTGGTGGTGGTTGGCAGGTGCGAGGCAATGTGTGCAAAATCTACTGGAGAACACATCTAGCAGCATGAAAAATAAATTAAAATGTAAATTAAATTAGTAATTGTGTACGATGCTCTCAATCTCATGCTTTTTCTCACAGTCATTGGGAATGTCTGCGCCCCTGCCCGATATTTCCGCATTCAACCAACCACCCCATCCATTCATTCGTTTGTCTGTCACGTGTAAGTGATTTATTTATTTGTTTCAAGGATAAATGTTTAACAAGATCCTACAATACTATGAAACAATGCTGCAGAATGTCAGTCCGTTATTGAGAAGGATACGAGTCTTTACAATAGTTCGATGTATGGCAAACGATGTTTTGTCCCTTGTTCAACTTGGCCTGAGGATTTTTACTTAACAAGCAGCAGCTACGTTTCTTTAATTAATTAATTTATAGTTTGTTGCAATATTATAAAAACATTAAATGAAAGAAATTTAAGTGGAACTACAAATAATTGAATTAATTTGACGTTTCAATTATTTATGATGGACACATAACCCAATCATAAATAACAAAATCTCCCATGTATAATGAACATAGGCAAAGGTTAAAATTTTTAAAACTTATTTTTAATTGAATACCTTCTTTTTGCAGAGACTTAGCACTGTTTTAATTTTGTAGTTTAAATATATCTATTATTTAAGATCGGATGCACAAAATTCATTGATTTCCAATTATGTAAAGCCGCTTAAAGAAAACATGGCATTGAAAAATCAATTATCCAATAAATTTCTTAATTTTTTTTTTTTTCATACCAAATGGAATAATATTTCTCTTTCAATTTTATACTTTGGGAAATAAGAAACTAAGAAGGTATGGCGAAACCCGTTTTACATTAATTCAAATTAAATTTAATCAAAAGTTCAGGTTCTAGCGACCATTTCCATGATGATTTAGAACGGTCGCGTGTTCAGCTACTCTGAGGGTTCCTCTCAAAAGCTTACCGATATACAGCAATTGTACATCCGCAGTGATGGGTTTATAGTAAGGCACACTAGGCACATGCCTAAGGCAACGCCGCGGAGGAGGCACAGGATATTGAAACTCTGATATAAATTTAAATGTTTTATTGTGAAAAAACAAAAAAAACAGCTTCTTACTAGTCTACTAAAATAAAAATATTCTTTGCATTACAAATGAAAAAGCCGATATTGATATCGAAAAGATCTTGATTCCGAATTCGCTGATGAAATTCAGCAATTTCATCGCTACGTTTGGCAAAAAAATAAAATAATTATAAATTTCGTAATCAAGCTAATTTATATAAAATAATGTTGGAAGATAAATTAATATCAGCTCTTCGAAACGGAGACATTACTTTACGTATATACTTAAGTTCGATGGTTACAAATTGTACGGTAGAAAGATCATTCTCACAACTAAAGAGAATAAAAAATCCTTGTACTACTTTGATGAAGCATTAAAGATTGGATGCATTATTACTACTTAGCTTTGAATGTAACCTACTACGTGAAATAGATTTTGACTAAATTATCAAGGATTCCGCTATTAAAAAGTCAAGGCAACAGTATTTCGGCCACTAAAGTGTACCTTAAAATTTGTAACTAAGTATTTCACTTCAAATAAAAAATCAATATAAAATGAAAAGCTAGGGCATCATTTTCTTTAAAAACCTAGGGCACCAAAAATTTGAATACGGCGCTGGTTGGTCATTATTTCAACATTGAAGATAGTTCTAAGCCACCAAATTTTCAGAATTCGGCAAAGACATATATTGGCGAATATTTGTTAATTGAGTCGCAGAGCCGTACAACATAACTCAAAGTTTTTTATCATCATTATCGCTGGCAGGAACGAAGACTTCCAGACGTTACGAAGACTACCCAGACGTTACGAAGATGAGCGAAGGTATATATACATTTTGCTTATTTAGTGCTAGTGTGGATGTCATTAGGGAGTATACACAAATTACGTTACGCACATACGGAAGTTGTGCGGGGTTGAGGGAAAAATGGTGGTTTGCGTTACGGTGGGTTACTGTGGAATGAAGAGAGGGTGGGGGTCATGAAGCGGCGATACGTAACGCGATGTTTTTCTTGTAATTTTTTAATGAACAGTACAATTAAGTTTATGCCCGTGTGTTATTTTTATGGCACTGGTTGGGCAGATGGATATGCAAATTGTTTTGCTTACATATTTTTTTTTCAGACATACTTTTGTTACAGAAGATCTGACAGCATTGAGGTCTTCCTGCATATCGGACTGTTTGGCGGAGAGGAGGCAAAAGCCATAGTCCAATGAAAAGAAAAAAAGATAATTTGATTTCCAACAGAAAAGTGGAAATTCACTGAAATTACATCTAAAGCTTACGAAAGATAAAACACTGTTTGTACAAATCCAAAAAAGTGGGATTACAAATAGCACATGTACCTCTTAAATTATGGCATACTTATGTATCTGATGTTCAATAGTTCCATATATTTAGGTAACATAGGGAGGAGATAATTAACAAAAAAATCTAATATTTGACTATCAATATACTTAGAGTTATTACTTAAAATCTTTATATTTTGGTTGCATGGAGAAAGCGTCTGTGTTTCGGTGTCAACGGCATTCAACTCGGTTGGAATGATGCTGTACTAATTTTTAAGCCAAGCTCAAACCTTGGATTCGGGAACGACACAATACTGGTTAAAAACATTATGAATTTGTAGAAACAAAAATATTTAACCATGAAACAATTTTTTTTTTTGAAGCAATGAGTCAACTTTACTATAAACAAATTCGATTTTTTTAAGGTTCTCAATATATTTTTGACGTGATATTGATATGATAAGTGCGCAGATGTATTCTGAGTAAGAACAAAAAAAAAATCTTCCGGGACTCAACTGATGTTGAAATTGCATCAGTTTCTTGCCTGTTTTTCATTACTCTCAGCACTCTCAGTACCGTCACGGGACGGATATTGTCGTGATTGCTGCGCCTGTATCGCGGCTTAGTTTGCTAACACATCAACTGGATTGACATCGTGCCCTTAAACTTTGCTGTTGGTTCCACTTTAATCAGGGACGCTAATAAACTTGTCATCATCGTCAAGTAGTCTTTTCAATGCACCACTTTTGCTGTGAGCATTTTCATATAAAAACAAAATTTTAAAAGTATTCCATGATTCCCACGACTTTTTAAAATAGTAGTCATATAGTCAAAATGTTTTTTTTTTTTTTGACATTCGCATTGCACTTCGAAAACGGACTTAAATTTCCGTGTTATGGCAATAAAACTTCGACCTTTTTAATATGGTAATAAGAATGAAACTTAATAATTTTTTATTTTTATTTTACAAAACCACAACAACAACGCAGTCAACAACAATAACATGAGCAACAAAAGTATTTCTTACTGACCCAAAATTCGTGAACTACCAACAATCGTTAGCCTTTAATACTGAAAACTTCACATTATTTTACAATGAAACGTGCGCAAAGAGTCAAGTTTCTTCCTATGTTGTTTTTTTCTTCTTCTTTTATTTAATTCATCCATTGCAATTCAATGCTTTTGTGCAGAACAAAAGCAGTTCAATTTCAATCGCATATTTTTATTTGGTGGCAACGCTGAATGTTCGCAATTGCTAACAGCGCGCTTTCTTTACACCTTTGTAGATTGTCGTTTTAAGTAGCTATAGTTGTTTTAATACCCTACATTCGGCCGATTGGGATGGGATTTTCTTTTGGGTGTTATTTATCCATATTTTTGTACGTAACCAAAAATCTAATAGTTGTTTTCCACAAATTAAATCTCTGCGATGTTGATTGGTTTAATTGATATTCGCGGCTGTGTCAGACAAATTACCTCCATCGGATATGCTCTTTGGATCACTGAAAACGATATGCACGGTTAGCATTTGACAGTGCTTCAAAATAGAATTCTTGTAATTATATGGAGCAAAGGCCATCAAAGGTGTTGACATTGTTGCGAATTTCGTTCTTAAGTTTTGCCGCACAACACCGCACTTGCGTACATTCTATCTATCACTATCATATATTAACATGAATATATGACGAGATATTTTGCATCTGCAGGAATACGAATCATTTTTTTTAAAGTATTTTTCAGCTCTAAAATACTTTCCATATCATTTAGATTGGTCTTCAAGATTTGGCCAAACCGAGAAAAGTACTACGTGTGCCTTTTTCTTCGCTGCTGTATTGTTGATTGCATTGTTGCATTACGGCTACTCATATATCAATTTATATAACAATAAGTAAAAAAATAAGAAAACAACAATAAAAATAATAATAATAATAATCGCATTACCTAGACAATAAAGTCTCCCACCGTTCGCTTTAACATTTATGACATATGCCAATGCTGTGCCATTGTTGACAGATATTTAAAATATTTCGAAAAGCACAATTCCGCAGCAATAAAACCAACAAAGGGAAATTGCATGACAAAGGTATTTGAATGGTATTTAATGGAATTAAAAAGGAAAAAGTAGGTCAAGATTGCACTCATCATTGGCAAAGTAACGAGAATAAAGGAAACTAGTAAAGGTGTTTTCTTCGGCAAGGCCGAAACTCACATACCCTACACTGCATTGAAAGTACTTTTTAAAAAAATGTTAAAAAATGTTGAAGAGGTTGAATAAGTCGAAAATAATGTAAAAAGGTTCAAAAATGTTGGAAAAAACTGAAAATTTTGAAAAAATATGAAATCTATTAAAGAAAGTTGAGAGAAATTGCATAAGTCGATATATATGAAAAATGCTGAAAAATTGATGAAAAAGTCGAAAGAATAAAGAAAATGTCGAATGAAAATGAAGGAGAAAGGTGAAAGATTGAAAATGTCAAAAGAATAAAGGAAATGTTGAAAAAAATAGAATAGAAAGGAAAAACACGAAATATGACACGCCCACTTCTCCAAATCCGCCCACTTTTGGTTCATTAAACAAACCAAATTTTAGCTCAATAGCTTGCATAGTTTGCGATATGTGAAGTAATTATTCCTAAAATTTAGGGCGGTGACACACACACTGATGCAATCCAGTCCGATTTTGATCTAGAAATATCTTTTTATAAACAAACCTCTTACACCAAATTTCATATATTTCGATAGTTATGCCACTTAAGATATTTTAATTGTATGGGAGGTGCCACGCCCACTGTTGCTATTTCGCCAGCTTTTGATTCATATGTACCTAATACCCATTAAACAACGTACATCAAATTTTAGATCAATTCCTCCAATAGTACACTTAAAATAGCACTTATAACTTTATGTTTATGAGGGAGATGCCACGCCCACTGATGCAATCTTGTCAAATTTAATTTAATTCCTAAGCTTATAGTAGCCGACACCTCTACAACAAAATTTTATGAAGATTACTCTCATAGCACACTATCTACAGCATTAAACGTATTTCGCTTATGTCGGAGGTGCCACACCCACCACCACAATTATGCCAAAATTTTGCAAGAAGACACCTTTTAGCGAGTATTAAATTTCATAACGATTTCGATGTTAGTTCTCTTTTTATTACATTTATAAATATTGTAGGCTGTGCAAACGCCTTTAAAAGAAATATTTCAGAATATTGACGTAGCTGGTATTGTTGACTATTTTCATTGGTATCATCCTTAAAATTTTAATGAAAATCGTATGTGCCATTTTGGAGTTATACAAAATCCAAATTTTTAATTGTTAAGAAGTGCCACGCTCACTCTTACAATTCTGTCCACTTTATGCGCAATTCAAGATTCATAAGATCTGTTTTCGTGTTAGTACATTTCATCAAAATATCTTGCACGGTTTACGAGCTAGAGCGTTATAAACGTTAAAATTTAGAGATGTGCCACGCCCCTATAAGGGCCTTTGCAAACTTAGAACCTAGCCTAATCTTAATTTTGTGTTCACCTTCACCATATCACCAATTTTCATCAAAATCGCAGCAACTTTTTTTCAAAATGGACTTGGGTATATTTACATAGAGTATGGGCTTAAGGCGTGGCCGTGAACCGATTTCACCCATTTTTATATGCTAGCAGCTTGCAAGAAGGTGTGAACTGTGTGCCAAATTTCATTGAATTAGCTTGCTTGCTATATGTATACTTTTCCATACCTGCCACACCCCCATGGAAGGGGGATTCTACTATGTGCGTTACAAACGGTACACTTTGTGTAGGGTATAAAAAGTAATGATATACTACTTACTTTAACTGCATACTACATATGGGGAATAGTTTGCAATCATCCCAAACCAAAAGAAAAGTTGTCCGATACGGCTGAAATTTAGGTTGATTAACAATTTAATTTAATTTTGACAAATACGGACAGGAGTGGAGAGGATAAAATTTTTGAACTTTTCTTACAAAAAACTTATTTTCAAACGTTAGTAACTTTTTACTGAATGCATGAAAAAAAGTTCTTGTCAATTATTTTAAATAAGTTTTTCTACCGAATTTCTCTAAGTAATATTTTTTTTTAAAAGAACAAAAAATTTGAGGACCAAATTTCAAAATCACATACTAAATTTTCTTTCAAAGTTGGATATTTTCTTTAAATAATTTTTAAAGGAAATGTGAACATATTTCCTATAAGATCACTGACTTTCGGAGCGACAAATTCCTTAGAATTTGAACAATTGATCGAGAATTTTAGTTTTTTCTTCAAAACTGTCAATTTTCAAAAATAATTGCACTTGATCATTCTATTCAGAGAAATACTTTTTTTATGAATAGTAAATATATTTTGTTTTATGACGTCATGAATTTTTGATTTTTTTTTTTAATTGTCAAAAAACAATTAAAAAATATCCTTTGGAGAGCTGCTTTGGGGAGCTTTTTCAAAACGTGACTCCACCGGAAGGATAGGTTTTTTTTTCTGCGATCCCATAGGTCTTTATTAAAGAATCAGGTTTGAAAAAAGTGCTCCCAAAATTTCAACTTTCTAGATCAAATATCTTAACACCGCAAACATTTTGTTTCCTATTACAATTCACATAAAAAGAAGAATGGCCCATTTTGTCTACGTTCCATATGAATTGTAATTAGAAACACACAGTTTGCGCCGTTCACGAATTTGATCTAGAAAGTTAAAATTTTTGAAGAATTTTCTTCAAATCCGATTCTGTAATATACAGTGAATTACAAAACCGTTCACAGAAAGTCATTTCTTCAATTATTTTGTTTTATTTTTATATAGAAATAAAATATTCTAAACGTAAGCATAAAAAAACTCAAAGTACCCAACTAAAAAGTGATACCAGCTTTTGGGTCAAAGCAAGACCAAATTCGACCATCGGATCCCAAACGGTTAATCTTGAATTCATCAGACCAAGTGACAAACTTCCGTTGACCTACACCCCAATTAGCATTCTCAATAGCAAAATGCAAGCGTTGTGCGCAATACTTACCTGTAAGTAAAGGCTTCTTAATTTTAGTTTTAGCCTTCATGCCGGCTTCCTTCAGGCTTCTGTGCACTGTTTGGCAAGACACGTTAAGGTTTAGAGCCTCAGACACGAGTAACCTCTTGACTATTCTCATGGCATTGGGTGACATTTGCCGTGGGCGCCCATCTTTCCTGTTTCTGATTGGAATATCGCTTGAAATTCTTAATTTGGAAATAAAACTGATCGATCGACTTAAGTCAGTTTATTCGTAAGACTGTAAGGAAATCGGATACAAACTCTGTCCGCGCCATTTACATGTTTGAACTAGAAAGCTGAAGTTTTGTGAAAATAATTTTTAAACCCCATGCAAGTACGAATGCAAAAAAATAAAATTCATCTACAAAATTTTCAAATTAACACCCTAGTACACAGACTACTCATACCATAGGTGGGCATAGTTTTAGATACAGGTGTTACTAACAAAAATTACAACATCAACAAAAAAAAACCCCAACCATTAATTCGATTTTGATAGCGAACAAAAACTCTGCAATAAATCTAATGCCAATTCCAAGAACCTAGCGAGAACAACATGAGTGAAAAAATAAAAGTACACTGAACGAAACGAGTGAAACTGCCATCCATGTACGCATTGTTGTTTCCTTGTTCACTCGCTACGGTATTTTTGTTCTTTTTTTTCTGAATAATGCGATAATAACAATACTAAAAATATAGTAAAAATATGCTTAATAGTGGTGAATGGCATTTGCTTGTTGTTTTGGCTATTTTTCTTAAGAAAAACGACGTGTTTGTTGTAAAGAGCTAAAATTGGCTCATCTTTTCAATTTTGCCCATCACTGATTCTTACGACGAACATTGCGAGCTTGAGTGATAGACAATTACACATATCATAAAATAACAACACATTAAACGATATATCTTGGAACTTATAGCAGCTCTTCTGCCCTCAGTAGCGGAAAAGCCACATCTCAAAAAAATGCGATTCGTGATAATTGATATTTCGTTTATGTCACATGATACAGGCATTTGGCGTACTATAATTAATTAAATGCGTTATTTCTTAATCGTAAGAAATCAGAATATAAATTTTTTTGAGATACGATTTTTGCGCTACTGAGGGCAGTATTGTACGTATATACATTTTTGTGTATGAGGTTGAATTGTTTTAAATCAAAAAATAATACTTAAAAAAAACCATTCGAACAAAATCAATCCTTGAATGCTCCAAAAATTTCCAATATTGCTTAGGATTTTTCTTATTTAATTTCAACTTTACTTGCAAATATAATTGCGTTTCCCTTGATGTTCAAAATTTATAAACAGTATACTCGCAAGTGTTGAATATAAAAAATAACGTAAAAAATTACACTATCAATTCCCCATTTAATAACACTTATGGCGGCAAATATTAATTGGAACGTATTCTCCAGTTTACATTACAAAAGCCTCTAAATTTTCAAGGATAACAGGTAATTAAAAACAAATTATGACAACACATATCTCAGCACATAGCACGTGCTTATTACAAACGAAACAGTTTATTTCGCCACAATGATATTGAAATTAATATTTTGCATATTTAGTTATACTTACGAGTATATGAAAATGAATGAGTACATAGGTGTATCGACTACGTCACAGCTATGAGTAGGACCTCATTTTCTGATCCCGCAGTGAATTATGAGCAATTTTCATAATTTGCTTACCGACACACATGCCCAGAGATAAGTGCATACACAAATAGCTAGACATAACTGAGAGCGCGCAAACCATCAAAGCGATTTCCCATTTCAATAACACAATTCTGTAGGCAGAAAATTTTAATGCGAATGCTTACGTGGTGCTGCATAAATGGTGCTGCCTCAATTAACGATTTTCACATCAGGCAACATTGACAACAGCAAAAACAACACTGATAAGTTACTGTGCAACAACATAATCCGTGCAACAAAACACAATCTATTCAATTACTCACACCTCTGTTGCACAGTGGGCTAATATTTGATTGGTAACAGATGATAATGTTTCCTTCCATAGTTTCGAGATTAGAAATGGTATTTGTGTTATGATTAATTGGAAAATTTATCAACTTCTCCATATATTGTTAAAGACAGACTTAAATTATCCATATGTCTTATTGAAGAAAAGTAGATATTTCATTTAATTTTTGATCCACTAACATTTGTGGTTAGCTTAAGCGCACCCAACAACTCACTCCCACAAGAAGCATCAGCAACATCGCCTTCATCACGCATCACCGCCGAATTCGAGAATTGCGCCATAGTTCAGCCATTGTGGGAGTTAAAGTTGAGGAGCAGCTGCATTTGTTGCTGATGTAGTATTTGGAAACACACATTGGAGATTTGAGTTCGCGCGTAAATGGTATTTGGTAACATTGCAAACAACAATGATAAAAACAACAACATTAGCATCAGTTGTAATGAAAACATTGATGTCAGCATTGAAATTAAAATTTTTTGTCATCATCGTCAACATCACATGCAGTATGATTATCTATCGAATGACCATTGGATTTATTTTCAGATGAAATTTTACTTATGTTTATTTTTATAAAATGGGTGTTGCCACACTTTTTTCTAATAGTTATGTAAATTATTCAGTAGGATGCATACAAACTTAGACCCATAAGACTTTCATTGGAATTTGCTAACTTCTTTCATACCTTCAGCATGTTGATATTACTGCTTTGTTCTAAATGGATTATATATAATGTAGAGCGTAGAAGTGTGAAGCTCTATCCAGTGTGATTTGGGAGTGATATTGAAATTTCAATACTTTAGCATAAAAATTTGTGCCATGCCTAAAATTTGAGTTTCAGATAAAACTTTCAAAAGTAGTTAAGTAATCTTGAAAAATTTAGTTCGAGTATATCAATCTTATTTCATAGCCACTTAGAGTAAACATTTAGACAGAGAGATAGGAATAGGCCTAATTTCTTAGGCCCGGCCCGGCCCGGCACGAACACGATACAAGCTTCCCGAAAGTAACATAAAGTATTAAGTTTCTGATGCATACTTACATTTATACAATACAGAATTTTTTCAAGTCTGTACTTATGATATTTCCTGATCTGGAGAAAATTCTCTCGCTTGTATAGCCATTATATTTTGCACCAAAGCTTGCAACAATTTTAATTCATTGGTATTTTTTCAATATCTTATGACAGATCTAGCTACATATTCATAGATTTCCACAGTAATTTTATATATTGTGAACTTTTTTTCCGAAAAATGTCTGTTTTAAGATTCGAAGAACATATGAAATCTTACATTTTCAGAAACACCAGAAACACTGAAACAATTGCATCTGCACAACCTTTTCTCCTTTTTCTCTTTAGAATTCAATTCCTTCAATGGTTGACTATGAAATAAGCCGACGTAACGGGCAGTTGTTGGACTAAATTGCTTTATGCATAGTCTACATTCAAAATCAGAATTTAAATTTGCCTCAGTTCAACACCGCACATCTCATTTGGAAATATTACATGAAGAATAATTTCATCAAATATTAAAGAAAACTGACACACAAATCAGTCACAATCACTTGGAAATCGCGAATTTTACAGGCCTTGGGACCACAAATCGCCACCATGCACTCCCTTCTTTGCAGCCTTGATTCACAGCAAGTTAATGTATCTCCAAAAAGGGAAATCTGTATTCTATCGTTCCCGAAAGTTGAACCTAAGTGCGAGATCTACATGTTGCATTAAAAGTATATTAGTGCAGGTATATTAGTGCTCACGTTGTTATCAATCCAAAGATGATTTCTTCAAGGCCATATCTGTAGGTTTAAGCTAACCGATTTTTTGCTTTGCATCCAAAGTGACTACATCAAACGGTTTACACGATTTTGAAATCATACGGTTCCCAAATATCAGCAAACACACTATTTACACGATTTTTTTTTCTAGCACGTACCGCAAAAAAACTTTTTTTAATTAATTTTTATTTCCAACCGTACCGCCTTACAGTCAATGAATGTCGTAATATCTTTTAGCTAAGCTATCTTTTATATCAAGTCCCATTTACCTGCGTTCAGAAGTTGATGATATGTGATGATTTTGATTTTGGAGGGGATGTCATCGACCATTTTTCTAAACCAAACTTTGCAAAAACCATAGAACAATAGACCATAGGAAGCATTTAAAAAAAAAAATTATGAAATCTTCGTGAAAATTCTATTTAGAAACCACTTTTGTATAAGGTCCACCCTAAGTATGCACCCCAACAAAAATTTTTACGACCTAAGCTGTGCCATTTAATATAAAAGCCACGTGGTGAAAATGCCATGTGAATCGATTAAGCGGTTTTGAGAAAATGATATTTAAAAAATATTTTTGTATGAGGGCCTCCCTTAATATGGATCTTGAGTTAAAGTCTTACAGCCTTAGCTATGCCTCTAAACATAAAAGACATGTGGTGTAGGTTTCATGTGCATCGATTAAAGTGCTATTTGAAAAATATTTTTTTATGAGAGCCACCTTAAATATGTACCCTAAGCAGTTGTTTTATAGCCTAAGCTATGTCTCTAAACATAAAAAACACGTGGTGTACATTCCAAGTGAATCGATTAAAATGCTATTTTGAAAATATTTTTGTATGAGGGCCACCCTAATTATGCATACTCAAAAAATGCTTTATGGCTTAAGCTGTGCTCTTAATATAAAAGCTGTGCGGTGTAAGTCCGGTGTGAATCGATTGGCCGGTATTTGTGCGAATGATATTTTTAAAAATTTGTTTGTATGTGGGCCACTCTATATTGGACTTAATCGAAATAAAAACTATCATATCTATTAAGTTAAACCAAATTACTAACCTATTTACACATTTGTCGCTATGAGTAGCGAACAATCTTCACTCATGTTGCTTATTTAAAAATGCACTTACTCTGTAATTACTATTCAGCTACATTTAGTTGAATTGGCAACACTGTTGCACACAATCGCAAATTTTTCCCTTGTAACACATGTACCCAATATGACTATATTTCTAGTTCATTATATATTTTTGCTCGCATTTACTTCAAAATTTAACAATAATTCAGTACAGTAAGTGCCGGATTTCTTTTTTCTTTTTTTTTTGCCCTGTTAAGTAACATTCATAATTGATAGTTTTATTCAATGTTGCAACAAAGCTTTGCCACTTTGGTGCAATTATTGGCATTGTATCGAGAAGCATACTGAGCTCATAGTACGAGTAGTTGTTATCGTCAATATCGACCGTAGACATTGCTGTCATGCTCATCGTTATTATCCTGCTTTTGCTGCTGATGGTGCTGGTGCTCCTCCTGATGTTCCACGGACATCATTTATTAGCTAGGTCGTTCGATTTTTCTTCTTTCATTCATTCGCTCGCTCGTTACTGTTTCCCATAAGTTACAATAGTCCTTTCTCGTCCTTTTGAACAATATTTTGCTCGTCGTTGTTATTGCATTCGTTGTATAGTTCGTGTGACGTGTTTTTTTTCATACAGCTCTCTAATATCATCGCTCCATGGTCAGACGCTTCATCGTTTGGTTTGGTCGGTCATTTAGCTGGTCGGTCGCACAATATGCTTGATTATAAATATTGACGTGCGTTTAGAAAATTAGGTCGATTGCTCGGGGCTGTTGGGAATGTCGTCTTTGCTGTTGCTTTATTTACTTCGACTATTGCTTTCGCTTATTATTTTTCTATTCTGTTATCCATTGCATTTAGTTTCTTCTTTTATTTAATATCATTTTTGTAATTTCTGCCTCAATAAATATTTCAATAGTTTGATAGATTATTGTTGTGCCATTTTGTCATTTAATTCATTTGTTGCTTTCATGAAAACTCTTAAACTTTGTCTGATAAGCATTAATTTATTTACCTCTTGGACTTTGTTGGGGCTCATGATTGAAAATATAAGAATAACATAAATTTTTACATTATTGCTAACAGAAACATGAATTTTTAACTTAAATAATGTAACATAATAAAATACGTTAAAGACTGCACTCAGAGAAAAGCTAAATGATATTTAACCACCCATTAGGTTTATTATTCCCTAGTTTATTTTTTGTAGTATGACTTATTTTTAATGGATTGCGAAATCAAACTGGAAGATTAAACATTATTAAACATTATTATTAAACATTTTTACTAAACTGGTCTTATCAATTTTCTAATTTAACTGCATGCTTGAATGAAATCTGGTCTAAGCTCGTCTGATAAGGTGGGACTTTGATAGCCAATAGAAATTTTGCATAAAACCAAATTACATAAGAAATATGTTTATGCACTCGCTTTATTAATTATTTTTTATTTAGTGGCTTAAACAGCAGGAATTAAAAAAAAAGAATCGCAAATGGCAGAATCCGAAACCTGCGTCAAAAAACAAAAACCTAAAACTGCGACCAATACTCCGCAACAGAATTACGAAAGGTGAAATCAATAGAAAATGTGCTCTCTCAAGCGTTGAATGTCGGAAATTTCTTAATTCACCTTAAATTTTATTACCAACTAGCCGTTACCGGCAACTTTGAATGCGTTTTAATCCCAATGACTTTTTTCCATACCTACTCCTTTGTTTTGATCTTCTTTACTTCGGTTCTTCTGACTTCACCTGATATGATTGCACCATTAAGAAGACAAAAACAAAACGCGCTCACTGAAACTCATTAACTTCCCAGTAAGCACAGGCAGGAGCAAGCAGTGCTTTTAGAAAACCTACTTTTGGCAGAAAAAGTCCTCCCCAACTTTTTTCATATGAAATGTACAGCTAAAACAGGCTTTCCAAGGCCACTTGCGGTAACAGGGCTCACAAAAGTATTTGAAAAATAAAAAGCGAAATTTAGAGAATTATTTGACGTAATGAAACTAAATTATGCACAAGTACAAAATATGGTGAGGCCAAGCATTAGACAAAAAGTTTGAAAAATTCGAGAAACTACACCTCCCAGACAAACATAAGCTTCAAAACGCCACACAGAGATATATTGAAGTAAGTAAATGCTGTCAAGTTCAATGTGGGTACGTTTTGTTCTGCCAGCCAGCATGTACACTGAACAAAAAACGTACACATTTCCAAAGTAAAACTTCAAACAGCTAATATATTTTCATTAAAATACAGCCACTGTAAAAGTAAATATAAATTATGTACGAAATCATAAAAACGATGTATCACAAATGAATTTTATTGACTGTACATAATATACATACGCTATGATGTCAATGAATGCTTTTACTTCTTTATGGAAGAAGCTATGGATTATCTTTTGGATATTCTGAGTAACTTAGCTATATTCAGAAACTCTAGCTGATGAGATCAGTATCTTGACTTTATTTCAGCTGCTTCCGATGATTTTTAACCACGCCATGTTTCGTTAGAAGTACTGTGATGATATTAATAAAGCTTCAGGTAAGGCCTTAATCTCTTCATTGAAACTTCTGGCATGAATGATCCATAATTTTTTCCTTCCAATAAGAGTGGCGATTTCGTTGTCTTAAATTTATATAACAGGGGAAAGCAAAAGGTGACACTGTTCTAAGAGGGGTCTAGGAAAGACGATTGTGATGCAGTTTAATGAGCAAAAAAAAAATGAGTAAGGTCATCACTTTTAACTTTTATTTCATGCAAAAAATACTAAATTTAACTCAGGCCTTACTTTTAATGTTGATGACAAAAAGAAAAACAAAGCCTTCACCCTTGATTTAGTGGGCAATGATTGCCATGCCGTAGAGTTTGATAATCTCGCTTTCTGATTTCCTTAGATATGCGTCCAGTAGTTGATGATATATGATGAATTTGATTTTGGATTAAAAGCCACGTGGGGTACATACCATGTGAATCGACTGACCGGTCTTCGTGAAAATTATATTTTAAAAATATGTTTGTATTAGGACCAGCCTAAATAGGCACACTAAATAAAAGTTTTATAATATATGTAAAGGCTAAGATCGATCTTTTCCGATTTATTAAAATCGAATTGAAACACAAGAAATTTTTGAAAATTATCCCTTGCAGGCGCTGCCAGAAAAGATTGATCTTAGCCTTTACATATAAAAGGTGTTTTTTTTAGAGGTATAGAGCTTCAAATTGAAATAAAACACAAGAAAATCATTTTAATGTCCATGAATTTGGCTTTATTGGAAGGATAATTTTATGCCATTATTGTTTAAATATGATTTCGGGCATGTGGCCGCCGCGGCTGGCTCGAATAAAGCCAATTCTACAGGTCCAATTTTAAACCACTTTTTCGAGCATATGGGGCCGTATGTCGGCAATAACGCCACGAATGTTGGCTTCCAAGTCCCCTAACGTTTCTGGTTTGTTGGCGTAGACGAGCGACTTCACATATCCCCAAAGAAAATAATCCAATGGTGTCAAATCACACGATCTTGGTGGCCAATTGACAGGTCCATTCTACGAAATTATGCGCTCATCGAATGTTTAATTCAATAAATCGATTGTGACGTGCGCTGTGTGGCATGTAGCGCCGTCTTGTTGGAACCACAACTCATCCACATTCATGCCATCCAATTCGGGAACAAAATAGTCGGTTATCATGGCTCTATACCGGTCTCCATTAACGGTAACTGACTCTCCAGCATTATTTCGGAAGAAGTATGGCCCAATGACTCCACCAGCCCATAGAGCACACCAAACAGTCAGTTTTTGTGGATATAATGGCGTCTCAAGGGTCTCATGTAGATTCTCTTCACTCCAAATGCGGCAATTTTGCTTGTTGACGTAGCCATTCAACCAAAAATGAGCCTCATCACTGAACAAAATTTTGCGATGAAAATCAGCATCGGGATCAATCTCATTTTCGGCCCATACACCAAAATTACGACGCATTGCATGGTCTCGCGGCTTTAATTCTTGCACAAGCTGGATCTTGTAAGGTCGCAAGCCAAGATCTTTGCGCAAAATCTTCCATAAAGTTGATGGACAAAGCTCCAATTGCTGCGCACGGTGGCGAATCGATTCATTCGGGTCCTCTTCAACATTTTGCTCTACAGCGGCAATTGTTTCTTCGGTGCGCACTGTTCGACGTCTCTGCGGATGCGTATTATCACATAGAGTAAACGTAGTGCGAAAACGATCCATGGTTAACCGAATTAATTGCTCTGATGGACGATTATGTCGACCATAAAATGGACTGAACCAATATTTTCGAAATAAATTTGCACGATTTGCAAGCGTTGTTCTTTTGTCAACCTGTTTATGATAAAATGGCAAACCAAACTGAACATAAATGACATTAGAGTTGCCAGATTTGACCATAAAATGCCAGTTTTATCTCTATTCGAAAAACAAACCTCTAAAAAAAACACCCTTTATATTGTGTTACCAAAATCACAAATCTAGGTTATAAAATTTATGGAAAAAGTTTTGACAGCAAGCTTTATAAAAACTGCATTTACTTATAACAAATAGAGATATATTTTGCAAGAAAATTAATGCTGCGTGTTACTTTGTATTCAATAGAAACATGTACATTTACATAAATTTTGATAGTTTTGAAAATCTCCATTCTTGGAGAAAACACTGTTAAAACCAAGCAGCCTTGATACGTGAATTTGGATGAAAAACCCTACCACAATAACAGCAAGGCCGAAAATGAGATTGATCTCGATGCTGATTTTCATCGCAAAATTTTGTTCAGTGATGAGGCTCATTTTTGGTTGGAATGGCTACGTCAACAAGCAAAATTGCCGCATTTGGAGTGAAGAGAATCCACATGAGACCCTTGAGACGCCATTACATCAACAAAAACTGACTGTTTGGTGTGCTCTATGGGCTGGTGGAGTCATTGGGCCATACTTCTTCCGAAATAATGCTGGAGAGTCAGTTACCGTTAATGAAGACCGGTATAGAGCCATGATAACCGACTATTTTGTTCCCGAATTGGATGGCATGAATGTGGATGAGTTGTGGTTCCAACAAGACGGCGCTACATGCCACACAGCGCACGTCACAATCGATTTATTGAAGGAAACATTCGATGAGCGCATAATTTCGCGGAATGGACCTGTCAATTGGCCACCAAGATCGTGTGATTTGACACCATTGGATTATTTTCTTTGGGGATATGTGAAGTCGCTCGTCTACGCCAACAAACCAGAAACGTTAGGGGACTTGGAAGCCAACATTCGTGGCGTTATTGCCGACATACGGCCCCATATGCTCGAAAAAGTGGTTCAAAATTGGACCTGTAGAATTGGCTTTATTCGAGCCAGCCGCGGCGGCTACATGTCCGAAATCAAATTTAAACATTAATGGCATAAAATTATCCTTCCAATAAAGCTAAATTGATGGACATTAAAACGATTTTCTTGTGTTTTATTTCAATTCAAAGCTCTATACCTCTAAAAAAAACACCCTTAATGTTCTTGGGAGTTCAAGTTATGAAAGCATATTTATTTCATATTCATTTCATGTTCCTTTTGTTTTCGGATGAGACGTGGCATGCAACAGCATTTAGCGAATGAAACTGAATAAGAAAAAAATTTGTTTCAAATTATGAGCTTAACTTCAAATGTTTCAAAGTCCTAAAATGATGGGCCTCAGCAGCTCAACAACATTAAACATTTCTTCATTCACTAACCGTTTTAATAATAAACTATTTTTCATACAATTTACATGCAAAGCAAACAGGCTTTATGACCACCTTTTATATATAAGAAACTATGAAATATATGAAACTACTAAAGAAAACCTGTTGCTTTATCAGAAAAGTCCTTTGTTGCGTTTTGTGCGACAATACGAACTTGCGTGGCTACTAAGCTTTAAGTTGTCCCAGGTTAAGAACCGATATTATTGGGATTTATTGCAACAGTATTATTATGGATGTAAAACTGTCACCACTATTTAAAGGATATTGGGAACAAAGGAGAGTGTTGCTGAATTTCAATATGAGAGTGTGTGAGCAATTCAAAAATTACAAGAGTACCGAAAACTCATACTCAGAGACTAATTGAACACAAACTTATTAATTAAGATGATATTTAAAAACTCAAAATTTTATTACAAAAAGTTATTTATTTTTAAAAACAGCTACATAGACTGATTATTTTAAGATTTTAAGACTATATATAATTGCTCTCAGAGGTCCTTCGCTCTATTTGCTAAGCTCATTTCCAAGAAAGTCCTGCGCAAGTTCAGTAGCAAGCACTCAACACTACACTTTTTCATCTGCTGTTAAATTTCTCTTGCTCTCTTTTCTCAATCGTAAAGCTCTCTCGCATTCAGGTAAAGTTAAATCACGTTACGCTTAACTTCACTCACGCATTTAAAAACGACAGCAATGCCACTACAAAAACAAAGAGGACACGAGGAGATAAAAACTGGATATTTCAATTCCCAAAATGGTACGCGAAGAGGCACACAGCCAAACACACATTCAACGCAGAGGGACATTCGCACTCTTTAGTTCAGTCAACTAACAGTTGGTGGCGTTGCAAACGAGTTGAAAGTTTTTTTAGTCACGATTCACACTTCTAACGGTTAGCACGTCGTTTTTCAAAGTTTGTCGTCATCGTTTTCATTATTGTTGTCGAAGTCGTCATCATCGTAGCAGTCGTCATTACATTTTTAACGGTAACTTCGTTGTTTTATTCGTGGCTTAGAGTTTTTTTTTTGTGTTAAATAGTGGAAAGTTACAAGAATTGAGGTTTAAAATTCGAGAATGAATTGAGTGAATAAAAAAAATATTTAAGAAATTAGAGTGAATTCATTTGCAACACAAAAATAAAAAAAAAACGTGAACAAAAACAAAAAAAATTAAAAGAGCCAATTTATATATAAAAAGAAAACACACACACACTGATATTGCTCTGTCAAACATAAATGTAATTTTACATTAACCCAAATTGCTTTAGACAAAATGTTGTTGAATGGACGTTTTTCTTGTAATTTTCCTTATTGTCATCGTAGTTGTTCTCGTTGCTGTTGTGCTGCCATCGTTGATGAAAATGTTGTTGTCGCTCTGCTCGTGCGGTTATTTTAATTAATGAGCTCAACTTTAGCCACAGCAAAAAAAAAAAACAAAAAATAAATAAAAAAGAAGAAAATTAACCAAAAAAAAAAAACAAAAAAAAAATTTACAAAAGAAAGCGCTGGTTTTTGTTAGCGACCATATCTACAAAAAAAAAATGAAAGTTGAGCCAACTAAACCGCGCAAAATATTTTAAATGGCCCCTCTTTTCAAACTGTCAACAAAAACCATTGTAAAAAAACGTGACTTTAAGTCTTTGGTTAGTCTGGTTCGCCAGATCTACACTCCTAGCAACTGTGTATTTTTTAGCCTGGCACAGCATCTCTAATGCAACCTAATTAAGTGTACGTTATGTTTTTAGTTGCCTACTTTCAGGCGT
This sequence comes from Meiosimyza decipiens, assembly GCA_963680825.1. Classification (NCBI taxonomy): domain Eukaryota; kingdom Metazoa; phylum Arthropoda; class Insecta; order Diptera; family Lauxaniidae; genus Meiosimyza; species Meiosimyza decipiens. Next base: position 55,007,863 of record OY804260.1, read on the forward strand.
TGTGGCAAAGTTGCAAATGGGACGTTTTTTTTGTTGTTGCTGTTATTGTGGTGTTGTTTTTTAAAAGTTATGGTGTTAATAGATTTTTTTTCTCAGCTTTAATTAAATTAATTCGAACTTTTAAAATTAAAGTAATTGATTGATAAGGTAAACCACTATGTGTGAGTGTGTGTGTAACAAAGGATATAAGCGATAAATTTTATACGATAGTAAGACCTGTATAAAAAATCTTTTGCTAGGTAATTATTTGTGAACTGAGAAAAGTGTAAGAGATGATATTTTTTGAAGTCGATGTGTTAGTAAGTTTGAAACTTTTTATGAAAAATCTAAATTTTTTATCTTTTGGAAGTTCTAGGTTTTTGACCAGCTCGACTTAAAAGTGCCCAGAAATTAGGTTTTCTAAATAGTACAGAAATTTTTTTTTTAGTCTGAATTGTGACAAGCTACAGTAGTAGAAAATAAACATTTTTAAAGGGAAATTTCAACACATATATAATATGTTCTACAATTTAATTGAAATTGATACATGTTGCTGTTTAATAACCCGCGAATTAAGACCCTACCACAACTTCTCAAAAGGGGTTTTCAAGTAGATATAAAATTGGTACAGTTTTATCTCATTCAGCTATCTTTGTTATATATAAAGGGCATATAACTATTAATAAAGTTAATCACATCTCTCAATCAATTTTTTTCTGAATTTTGATAATCGAATCTAGTCGCTTTAAGGTGATAAATTCAATTCAAAATATTAAAATAAAACCATAATATTGAAATCAGTAACATATTCGACTTCTTTAAATCAAAATAACAAACATTCAAAACAGAGCATACCTCATTAGATTTTATTGAAAATAACGATAGCATAATTTGAGTATGTTTTTGTTGATTTGTAAGACCCTAAAAATATATGAGCATATGTGCAGGAAATCATAACTTGGAACTTAGGAACCAGACTGATAAGCACCATTACATATTTTAACTTTTAATGATCTTTGTTAGCCATTTATAATTAAAATCCTAGAACGTGTTCTGGTCAAAGTTTTTGCAGTATTTTTCTATAATTTTGTCTAGATTCTCTTCTTAAGCTTTAGAATTTTAAGAGAAGTAGCTGAATACAAGATTTGATGATTCTTTAACCCAAATCTGTATATATGTAGCAAAGCCCCAATTGTTTTGGAATTATACAGAAAAACTCGTTTTTGTCACACCTGTATCGACATCCAAAAAGCCGTAACCACGCAACCCTGGTTAACGTCACAAAATTTTTTCGCTTAAGAGCAATTTTCATAAAAAAATTTCTGGAATAAAAAATTTTTAAAATCAGTCAAAAACACAGAAATAGTTTTTTATGTGAAATAATTTTTTTAAGAAAAAAGTGCGTGACGTCATTGAAAAAAAAATTGTTTGGAAGGAAAAAGTGATAAAAGGTTTTATTTGGTTACTCATCGGTCAACAGTTCAAACTCTGAGTTTGTCAATCTGCAAGTTGCTGTTCTGAATGCAAAAAACATCATATTTTTTTTAAAATTGTTTTAAAAAAATAGTAGGTACTCAACTTCGAGAAATAGTTAAATTGATTTTCAAAATAATATAACATAATATTTTATTTTTAAATAATTATATTTCACTGAAAGCGCTAGTAAAAACGTCTCAAGAAAATTTTTTTTATGAATCCGGAAAAAAGTGAAAAACGTTCGAAGATAGGGCTTTGCAAGAAAGTTCAATAATTCTACCTCCTCCACCCTAGTTCATATATACCTAAATAAATAAATTTTTGAGGTGAGAAGTGCCGTCTCATAAAGTAAAAATAAGCTCAATTTTCAGCCATTTCGGACAACTTCTGTTTTTGGCCTGGGACGTTCAGCAAACTGCGCCCCATATTTTGACCTTAAAAAGATTGAAGCTTGGACAGATAGGAATCAGTTGTGTCGCCGCTTTTCTAACTCCACAGAAAAATACTGAAGGCAATGTTATCTCTTCTTTTTTTACTCAACTGAATTTAATATCCTCAGGCATACTCAAACTGCTTTTCACTTTATGTATATTTTGTATGACAATTTTTTTTTTGTTTTAATTTATGACCAAAAGGATATAGGTATCAATGTATATATTTTCCTATTGGATTCTTCAATAACTTTTTCAAAAGATTTAGATGCTTCAAGGAAGTTTCTTGAAATGTAACTGCTTTGAGAAACTTAGATTCTTGTCATTTGAAAATATTCGACCTAATAGAAGTGCATTTTCTTTTTCGTGATTTTTTTTAGTTATGATGGGTGGAATCAGAATTAATCTTGCAAGGGACTCCTCGCTATAAAAATCAAGGGATTCGCCAGCTATATCTTCTTGTTATATGTGTTATTATGGTCTTCCGATTTTGAAATATTCATATTATTTTCCAATAAAACATTTCCTCACTTAAGATTAATTATATTTAATACTAAAGTCACTTTTCTTCGACTTCTTCGAAAGCTTTTCCATGAACTGAATATGCTTCTAAGATTTTTGGAAAATAATCATAAATCAATGGAGTGAGTGCCTTGTATGTGAATAAAACATTGCAACAAGTATTTAATTGATATAGAAAAACCGGTGTTTTGTGTTTTAATCATTAAACATTCAATGGTAATTAAAAACATTGAAAATGTTACTATAAATAGATCAAACATTACTGAAATGAATAGAATAAAAAATAAACCATTCAACAACAAATCAATCAACCTGAATAGACTTAATGTGACCCTCTTAAACGATGAAATAAATAAACAATGAAACCCAGCTAATATCAACGAAACAGACACAAACAACAACAATGCCATCAATAAAAATTATTATACAAATACCTACACATAATTTCCGGACAATAAACTTAAATGTCGCATTAAATTGTGTCGCTCGACTCAACGCTTGACTTGTGCGCAACTCCTTCATTTTGTCAAAAGGGCATAACTTTCTTAAAGCAACAACAACAACAACGACAGCAACAACAACAACAACAACATCAACCATGCGACTCCCATAGTAACTCATTCATTAATGCTTTCAATAATGGTAGTACTGGAATGAACTACATTCGTCGTCGCGCTATCAAAATCACAGTACCGAATACAACCCCATCGACTCATATTATGAATTTATGTTCAATTAAGTGAAATTTATGATTTTTGATGAGCGCCTGGTGAGCTAGCGTTACGCACCATTACAATAACAACAACAAGAGCAAGAAGTAACCAACATGAATTGATGCGCGGCCATCAAATCTGAGCCAATTGCTAGGAGAACGCATTGCCACTTGACTACGATTTTGTTGCCCAAATGAGTACAACGATAGATCGAATGAATGACCTGCCACCAACTACTACTATCAGCATCATACCATGCTGATGCTGGAGGTGTGAAATTTCCGTTGGTTTGTAGTTTACTGCAGCATATACAAGCACAGCACGACGGTACAAGTTCAACGCTAATAACGATTAATTACAGCCGGCAGCGATAAATAAATCCACGCTCATATGACGCTTCAAATGCGTTGTCGTTGCGCTATTTTTGAACGCGTTTCAAAATGTTTACATTTCGCGTCGAAAACAAACATTTTTCACAGTGCAACAAAATTATTGAAAAGTTTTTGTAAATTGAGCAGTGTAGTTGATATTGGGTTCCATTATTTCTAGTTACTATTAATATTTTATTTTAAACATTACTGGATGTATTATTGGCTAGAAAATGACATTTAGTCCTTATGGCGTATATCCTAATTTAAGACTCTTACAGTTTAAAGTAGCAACCAACATTCAAAATGTAAGTGCCTTCTTCTTCTTAGGAAAATATCGTTTTATATATATGGAATCAGAATGTATGTGTGTCTATTAATACCATAATCCTTAATGTAGGCTGACTTTTGTAATTTCTTCGGAAAGTCTACATTCATCATCTTTATTCCATATCTCATTTGCCTATAGATCAGAGATTTCTATACATATACCATATATTCTTGATCAGTGTCACCAACTGAGCCACTTAAGCAATTTCCGTCTGTCTTTCTGTGGATATCACGATTTTTGGGAGAACTACTTAAGATAATTTGACAAAAGTTAATGCACATGATACAAAACTTTTTAAGTTGAAAACAAGCGAAATCAGTTAACGGACACGCCTACCGCCAATTAATATAAACTATTTAAAATACCATACTAAGAGGCTTATTAATGAAAATGCGAGTAAATTACACACGAATACTATGAATTGTTTTAACAAACTCTGAAGAAAATCGGGTGAATTTTAACAAGAGAGCACAATATGTAAAATGGTAAATTTATTTAAGGTAATGAATGCAATCAAATTTTACCAAATGTGGGATATGGTTTGGGCGAATTTTTTTCTTTTGAAAAAAGCTTCTGCATCTCAGTTATAGCTTTTTTTTATCACATAAACTTAGTATAATTCTCACTATATCAGAGTTATCACTATAATATACAGATTCACTCAACCACGTACCCCAAGAAGTGATAATGGATGCCAGCGGGGAAAACATATGTGGTCTAAGTTTCACTTCAAAAATTCTGATTTCCTTTAGCACTCTGCGCAAAACGTGAGCCAATCAGGTAATTTTCTTAACATATTTGCAAATGCGGCAGTGTGGATGTCTGCCGTTTATATTTTCGTTATCAATACTATGCCCTTATCAATATATATTAGGGCAGATGCAATAAAATAGTTTAATAGAACTTTTTGGTAGCAACTTCAAAATTCATTTAAAAAAAAAGTCGGGGCTATGTTCACTTTACTTTTAGTTTTATAATTTTTATAAATGAGAACTACATTGCAAACCAATACCAACGATGATAAAGTTATATACCTAAAATATTCAACATCCGCATTACTAAGGCGGGAACGAATAATCTAATTTTTTGGATAGTTAGTTTCTGTAAGAAACGTTGACTGTTGTACAGTGTATCAGTATTTCTCGCATAACTATTGTTGTTTTTGATTTTTTTTTTTTTTTTTTGATACACCATATTTGAGTTCATTACAAGAGAGGCGAACTAGTTTTATGTGCAAATTGTTGTTGTTGTTGCTGTTGTTGTTGTTGTTGTTGTTGTTGTTGTTGTTACTGTTGTTGCTGTTGTTGGTGTAATTAATCTTGCTTGCAACTGTGTGCTGGAAATTTATGAGTAGCATTGCATTTTTTTTTTCTTACCAACATTTTCTTCTACGTTCGGATATTCGACTCATAAGCGAGTTTATTAGTATTACGATTATATATTGTTGCTGTTGTTGTTGTTGTTGTTGTTGTCGTGCGGTATATTTCGCCATACTCCATTTTAACCCTATGGGAAAAATGATTAATTATTTTTTCCTCGTTTTCGCTTTAAACGTCGTTTTTCAGTATATGCGGGCGCAGACTGTAAATGTTGGTAATTAAATACTTTGGTGCGCGTAAAACGAGCAGTAGCGGCAGCAACTACAAAACAAATTGTTAAAGTTTTGACTACGAAATAATAAAGCTATAAAAACATTAAAAGGATATTTTCAGTGCGCAGTTCGTTATAAAATACCCATAAAAAGGATTAAGATTTTCTGCAAATTCAGCAGCAGACGAAAAGTTTATAAAAACAAAAAATCGGAAAGCAGAAAATATCACGCTGGTCAGCGTGCAAAAAAGACAGCAATCATGAGTTGTGATCATCATCTTCATTTCTGGCATATCGTTCATGTGATTCTCTTTTTAATTGGTGAGTAATAAAAATTAAGATTTTTTTTTATTTGATTTTGATAGCCTTCTATATAAGGCTATCAATAAAATGAAGATAATTTGTAAGTTGGAAGAATTAAAATATTTCAAAATTAAACTTAAATTGTCCTTAAAACTTCTCTGAATTGTTATATTTAATAACCCAGTTTAGACGGTTGCCCACATCACTCTGCAAGGTCTACAAAATTGGGATAGGTATCCTGGTACAGCCGCAATGTAAATTACAGAACAATTTAATGGTAGACATTTATATATTATATATGATCTGTTCGGAAATGTTTGAAGGATTGCTCTGACCACTGAAACATTTTTGGTAATATCGAGCACATTCGACAGTGAAACCAAGTGCTTCTTCATATGAAGATGTTGACTTTTGTCTACTTTGTAAGGGAAATATGCCGATGAAATCGAACCTTAACTTAAATCGCTTTGGTCGAACTATTCACTTACATGCCAAAATTGTCAAATCAGAAAAGTTTAATCTCTGCCTTTTTATTTTTTTTTTTTTTGTGAAAAAAACTCATTCAAATGTAATTTGCACCTACCATTTAAAATTTGCAAAAAAATTTATTTTAGTGGAAGCTATCGAGCAGGAAAAAAATGTGTTGCACAAAATGTGTCCAAAATTTCCCTTTTCAAGGCACTGAGAGATCAAAGTTTGCCTTTAAATACCAGTTTGAACTTTTTTCTTGGTATTTGAATAATAAAAACTGTGCTTTTGTACAACATATCCTTTGAAAGGACATATTTAGCAAATAATTTCATTAAAAAAAAAATGACACTGAAGAAGTGCCACGATTAAAATAAATTGTGATCATGAATAATGATAAAACTATGCTCCTTTCGTTATTGATATAACTGTATACACATTAGGGTGGGTCAAATAAATCAAATGTTTTTTTTTTGAATCCGACACACGGAAACTAGTTCCTAGGTACCTCTAGGAAGTACTTACCAAATCTGTGCTTTTAATATTAACGGGAAGATTATGCTCATAATAGTTTTCCATTTTTAATTTTTTCTCATATCAAAATGGTCATATCTTGTCACCAATAGATTGTTAAACTAGTTGCATTGTTAAAATTTATAGGAAATTAAACGCTCTACAAAAATGAGCTCACCCGCTTTTTTCATTAATCTTACCATTTGAAAGATATTCAAGGTCAAAGATTGAAGTATTTTAAGGAAAATTATTTTTTGTTTTGAATTTTGTAACTTACTAAAAAATAATTATTGTCAAATTAGTTTCAGTTATTTCTATATGAAATTGAACGCTCTACAAAAAAAGATTCAAGTGGTTAATCAATTACTCTAACCATTTAGAAGATATTTGCAGCAGAATCCCAATGCCTATTGATTTTAATAGTTTTTCAATAAAACTCCCATTCTTGTTTAATTTTACAAAAAGGCAAATTATAAGGATTTTAAATTGAATTGGTAGATCATCATTTCCAACATTAGTATGGGCTTGGCTGGGTCAAATCCGGCCACTTGGCAACCCTGTTTATAACCCACTCCGAAATACCAAGGCCAAATAGTACATGTTCCATTAGATCCAAACTCTGATAGTAGAACGATGACTAATATGATACAGTGAGAGCCTTATCTGATTCCTATTTTAAAATTATTCAAAATGTTTTGAAAATCTTTCTTGCGAAGCTCCTGTAAACGTAAATCACTAATGGGTGGCCCATCGTTATTTTTAGATCGTTACTTCTCACGTAGTAGTAAAACTTTCGTTAAATATATTGTTTGTCCCAGAATTTTGTAATTGTAACTAGGACCGCATTACGGCGAGCACTGGAATGATGATATTTATTTTTTTTTGCTTAAAAATATTTGCAATGCCCTTCTTTTAATGAAGTTCCTAACTTAAAATATTTTTTTTTTCAAAGCAATATTCACGGCTTTTGATGTCTATATCTCTGAAACTAGACACGTCACTCAATTTTTGATTTCATTTTCGTTGTCAGTATTACAAGAGTCGCAAAGAAACGTGAAATTAACTATGGAGGTGTTGGTGAAAAGTTGTTCTTTCGATTTCTGTAACTGGGCGAAGAATATCTCGAACTTCAAACACACTTTTTATCACGAAAAAGGGTTTGGAGCAAAATCTGAAGGCACCATGGAAAGAGTAAATCAAAATTTATATATATTATGTTTTCGAGCCATTTCCCTGCGATTAAGAGCAAGTCTGTCGAATTCACACAGAGTGGCTCGCAGTCACAAAAGAATTTTTTTTATGCCCGATCAGACCACAGTTGTGGAATACTTTTAATTTTGATTCTTATTTGCACTTTTTATCACTCTCCTGATATGATGAAAACGGTCTGTCCAGTCTAATGGATAGAACATAATTTAAAAGATCTGAGTTTCTCAAGTTTTGTTAGAATTTATGTGCTTGCAGTTAACTTTTTGTTTGTGATAGTAATTAGAAACAACAATACTAAATTATAATGATTTGGATATTTAAGAGCGTTCCGATGGCTTAAGACTTAACAATAAAACTCAAATATATAACAACTGAAAAGTCGACAAAGTTTGTAAGACAGGAAATTTAATTATAAGAAATCTGTTCAAAATAGTTAAGGCTGTAAGAAACTTAAAAATATAGATCTTGATACAACATAGCTATTCATTTTATAAATTGTTTCCGCCGAATGTCTGCACCCAGAAATCGATTTGTTTGAATAACAATTGTGTAATTGATAAAGACCAAAAAAATTTTTATTTGAGTCAAACCTATAAAGATTCAAACGCCATATGTTTCAAACAAATTAAGTTTAACTCCAATGAAATAAACTTTTGTAAAAGTCAAACAAATCGTTTACTCTGTGTATGACAACAGTTCCAAAACTGTACTCCGTAGAATATAGGTATTATGATTGTTCCTCTATCATGATTGAGTTTTCTTGTGATAAATTCAAATATGTGATTGATAATTACATTAACAAACAACAGATTGATCGAATAAATAGTTGTAATAGTAGCAATGGTCGCAAAAATGAGAGGTTCTTAAAAAATCTAGCTCAATAATCTAAAAAGTTCGGATGGAAATGCTGCCAGACCCAAGCAAGACATTTTAAAAATAATGAGTAAGGAATTGTGTAGTCAGCAACATTCGCTCCTTCTGCACAGAGAGGAGCTATGTGATTTTCAAGAGGCAAGACTTTATCAAGGCTGGTTAAATTGAGCGATGAGCTCTGGGTTCTTCTATCAGGTGTTAATCATGCTGACTTATTACGTGACGACCAATGAATGTCACAAATTTTTTTATCTTGCAGAAATTTTTCAGAAGTTTAATGAAGTTATCAAATCGCTGAGGGGAAAAGCAAAGACAAAAAAAAGTTACACTTTGCATTGCATGAGAAATTTAGCTTTTTTGTTCATATGATATATCACGGAATGACTTCCAGAATACTTACTAAAAGGCAAAAAGATAACCCTTGCCTTGATATTGGAATTGATAAAGATGATATCATCATTTAAAGGACTCCCAATATTGATCGCGCTTAAGCAAGGATGAATGCGTACGCGTGTGTGTACACAGTGAATGCTACATGGCCTATAAGTAACTTTAGTTTCAAGCTTTGCGAAGGACCCGCACTTCTTGAATCTTCAATTATGTTGTTGCTGTAACAGAGAAACACACATACTTAATCATTGCTTGGAACAGTTGAGGGTATATGTATGCGTGTTGCTAAATGTGCCTTTTTTCATTGTTATTTGTTCTTATCCTGTTTGCTATACAACCTCTTCTGCTTGTTTGACTTCCAATGAAAAAAAAATTTGTAAAGGTGCTATCTGTAGTCAGGCCGAAACTCACATACCCTACAATGCATTGAAAGTGCTTTTGAATCATTCGAAAAAGAGTAAAGAGGTTCAAAAAGGTTGAAAAGTGTTGAAACAGTTGAAAAAATTAAAAAGTCCAAATTCAATGCAAACCATTGAAAAAACTTGAACTTGAGACATTGAAAAAACTGAAAATATATAGCAGGTGCTGAAAAATTGATGAATAAGTCGAAAAAATAACGAATATCTCGAATCAAGTTAATTGAAGTTTAAGAAAATGGAAAAAATACACATGGGATATATTGGGTAAAGTTAATAGGTTGACAAAGTCAAAAGAATACGAAAAATTTAAGAAAAAATAGAATAGAAATGAAAAACACAAAATATGCCACGCCCACTTCTCCAATTCCGCCAACTTTTGGGATAAAAACAGTATATTCGTAATTGACATACGCATACAATATTTTAACAAAATAGCTTGTATAGTTTGTGATTTATGCCGTAATTAGTCCTAAAATTCAGGGTAGTGACACACCCACTGGTACAATCCAGTCCGATTTTTATCCTGAAATAGTTTTCCTACACCAAATTTCAGTGTGATTGCTCACATATTTCGATAGAAATGTCACTCTAGGTATTTTGCTTATATGGGAGGTACCACACCCACCGGCACTGTTGTGCCAAAATTTTGTATGAAGACACCTTTTAGCAAGTATATCTGCCATCTGTTATTTGAAGTTTTGAAAATATTGTGGGCTGTGGCACGCCCTTCAACGAGTTTTCCAGTATACTGACGTAGTTTGTGTTGATGACTGCTTTCAGTGGTATCATGCCTAAAATTTTTATGAAAAGTGTATGTGCCAATTTTGAGTAATACGAAATCTAAATTTTCAATTGTTGGAAACACCCACACACCCACTTTAACAGTTTCGCCCACTTTAAGTGTACTTAGGCTAATCTTATTTTTTGTTCACATATTCACCGAATCGCTAAGTTTCATTAAAATCGTCCGTGAACCAATTCCGCCTATTTTTACATGCTAATAGCTTTTAGGAAGCTGTGACCTGTTTGCCAAATTCCATTGCATTAGCTTGCTTAGTTCTCCCGTAAACGTGATTTCAAAAGACATACAGGCAGACACACAGATATATAGACAGACAGACGGATAGACAGATGGAGGGTATATCGACTCAGGTGGTTACACTGATCAAGAAAATATACACTTTTCTTTACCTACCACGCCTCCGTCTATGCATTACAAACGGAATGACAAAGTCAATATACCCTCTGTGTAGGGTATAAAAAGAGCAAATGAAGAAACAATAGAAAAAATGAAAAAAATTCGTGTAACTAAATTATTTTCTCATTAATTATTTACTTTCAGAAAAATACGCTTATTGGCTTTCCTGTTACTTTCTTTTGTTTCTTATATTCTTTCTTAAAATCTGAATTTTTATTGTATTCTTTTTTCGAATGTTGCCTTATTTTCTTTTGTGTACTGGTAGTGAGGCAGGCCAACGCATAAAGCATCAACGTCAATAAATCTTTGCATACGAACATACCAGCAAAAAAAAATCTCATTTTTCGATGAAATCGTATGAAGAATATATTTTGAAGTTTATTATTATTTTAAAGCGTATTAAGTATATATTAATCTAATTGTAAGAAATTTCAATTTTTTCGGAAAAAATTCATTTTATTTAGGCAAGTACTTAGTCCACCTTTCAATTTATATTATTTGCTTGTCTGCAGTTATCGTTAACAAAATTATCAAATGCGTTCCATAATTTCATGTTAAGAGGACTAAAGGCTGAAGGTATTCTAAGTTTTTTTTTCTTGTAACTGATGCTATATTTTCTACAATTGTGAGGTGCTACTAAAACTTCGATGGACATTGATTGAAAGACATCATTTTTAAATTCGATTTTACAAACATCAGTAACTCAACCAATTTTTCATCATATGAAGTGTAATGCACATTCTTATAATCTCACATAGTACGTATTATACCCATGAATATAAAAATTATTTAGAGTTGTTTTCAACCTAATAAGGGTACCTGATGAAAGGCTATATTATATTTAACGCACTCGATCCCATATAAGATTAATGTTAGCGATATCTTTAATCTTCTGAAACATTGTTCAATCTTCATTTTGTTCTAAAACTTAAGTTCTCAAAAATATAGCAGTGAAAGTATTCGCCGGGTGCAGACAGAGGATGGATTTATGAATGCAATTCATGATCTACAAAATACTGCATGAAAACCGACCAAGATATTCTTTATAGCTGCAAAGTATATTAATGAACTTCAATCGCTTTTTTCAGGCTACGCAAAGCCAAATATTTGCCTAAGGCTAGAAGGCAGCTAAAAAACCGTCCGATATCTTTCAGTCGCATTTTTCTATTATGCTTCGTAGTTAAGGCCATTAAAAAGATAATTATTTAACATTTTTGAGACTTTATTTTGAATTTTTAGCATTACGAAAAATGGCTATTAATCGGAAAAGTGCAATTGAGTCTGCAGTTGGAATGAAATTCAAGGAGAAATCCTTTGACATTCGGTGAATAAGCTTCAAAAGTAAAGACAAAAGATAGAAAATAATGAGGTTAAGCTATAGAGCCAAAAATTTCCAGAAAATTAAGCAAGAGTAAGCAAATAATTAAAAAGAAAGGAAAATTAGAGCATATCGAACTACGTTGCCTGATTCACGAATACAACCTACGCCACAAGGTCAGACACTTTGTGGAGTTTTGAAATCTTTTTTCAAAAGCTTTCTTCAAACTAAAACGAAAGCTGAATAAAGTACATCATTATGACAAAATATTTTAAGGAAATAATAAACTAAGCATACGTTCAAGGCATTCTGTGGGTTCCAAAAGCTGAAAAGTTCATCAGTTTTACGGGTTGTGGGAGCCTTGTGGTACTTAGTCATATTCTATAAAAGATGAAACTAAACTCTTGTACGAGTATAATAAGAGTGTCATATATGCGTGGAAAAGAAAAAATGCACAGTCAAAATGTTTTATTTCAATCAACAATTTTTATAAACAATCGAGGTCATGAATGCATATTGAAAAGTTGCTAAGTTTTTTGATTTGGTCATAAAATTTTACATACCTAATACCCAAATGCATTCCAGAAGAAGTGAAAGCAAAATTAATTTCTGGGACTGATGAACGAAGAAATTAAATAAGACTGTGTCGGTTAGTATGTGCTTAGCTGCGGCTATTATACAAAATGAATTAAGACTTAGATTTTGTAGTTAATGGAAATTGTTTCCAAGACTTATCTAATGCCTAATAATTTATCATATGCCTTAGAGACTTATATGTGTTTTTAAAATTTACAATGTTGCACTTCATTAGCCTAGTCCATAAAGCTTACAAATTAACAAGCTGAATTTTTAAGTCAAATTTAATGAGGGAATTGAAGTGCTGTATAGTACAAAGTAAAACTTCTTGAGTGTTTTTTATTCCAATTACAGGCTTCATAGAAACAATTTTGAATTGAATTTATATTGTTTTTTTTTTTTTTTTTTTTGAGAGAAACTTGTTTGGGCTTTTTACTCATTTTAATTCAGATAGGAAATTCAATCTTAAAGCTTTTAATGCAATCGCGTTTTAGTAACGAATTCATTTTTTGCAAAAAAATAAATAAAAAAAACTTTCGCTTTCATGAGCGCGAGCCCCACTCGTCAGTGTATTTAAAAGCAAAATTTCCATTACGATTGCCAATGCTGAATGTATGTCAACTTTAATTCGAAAAACATAAACAAGGCAACGCTTTTAAAGAAAAGTCTACTTTCCTCTATTCCTATAAGCGTCCTGCCGGAGTCCTTTATGTGCCGCAGCACCACAATACTGATGTCACCGTTGCCGTTTCTTAAGTGGCATTAAAGCAGAACGCAAAAGATATACATAAAAAAAATTAGTAAAAAAACAGAAAACACAGAATGTCAACATATTTGCTCCAATGGCTTTACGTAATACCAAATGAGATGTCAGAAAAATTGCGAATTGTGCTTCAAGCTGCCAAGCTGAATCTACACCATCACAAGCAGACAATGCACCTACGAATAACAAAAATGACAGAAAAAGATCGCGACTTTATAACACCCCGTTTATAGTTTTTTTACTTTTTCGGTATTTGGCAGCATGAATTACTAACACAGTGGGATCGAAAAGTTGTTATGCTTAAGTTCGTGCGAACCAAACCTTATGTTAATTTTGAACCAACATTAATATATTTTAATATAGGTATGTGTACCGTGTTCGGTAATTGAAATGATACATTTTTGAAATGAAGAAAATCGGTTAGTTAGTGAAAGTAGAGTAGAGTATCCAAAGTTTGTGTATTGAGTATTCATATGGGATAGAATTGCTCTATTCTCGGATCAAATCCTTCCTCAGCAACTCCTTACTTGAGTTTTTTAGCACATGCTCTGACCTGCTAAATGTTCAAAACACAGTTGTCCAGTGGGCTTGGGTTGGGAAAGGAAGACGGCCAAGGGTATAAATTTATGAAAGATGGAACAAAGCCATTTTTGCGTTCCTCTGGTTTTATGCGAAGGCACCGAGCTCTGCTGAAATGTCCAAATATTTGTTTGTCCTTGGCTGCTGCCAGGCTCTGACACATTTTCCCAATAAATTTGTTGATATAAATGGACCTCATTGCGGCTCATCGGTAAAAAACGAGTGCTGACTTGCCATTTTGTGTCACTGCCGCCCATACCATAATTTTTTCAACACCTTGCCGTCAAATGAACGTCCGAACGCTGAAACGTCTGTTTAGCATTACCCGGTTGATGCTGACAATCTGTTCGATGCAGAAGAATAATTTGTCAAAAAACACCAAATTGGCAGGTCTATTGAGTCACATGTCTCGTTGCAATGCGCAAGGCTTCTGTAACTTGGATTTTTTGAAAGGTTTGATATCCAACTTGTGTTTCAGAATTCGGCGTACATTTTAATTGCATACTTCCATAACTTTCACCATTTGAGGTGCACTGCGCTCAGAGTGCTTCACGCCAATTATTTGCACACACTTTCAACGTTTACTCGCCCAGTTGCAGTGCATTGCCGGCCACCACAGTAGTGTTCTATAATACCGCTGGTCTGTTTGAAACGTCTGATGGCACGGCTGATGAAAAATCAGTCAATTTAGTTTTCGGCAGCTGACTACATATCTTGGCGTTTTTTGCAATTCGGGCATCTTGAAAACATGTTTGAGAACAACACAGCACAACACAACACAACACAACACAACACAACACAACACAACACAACACAACACAACACAACACAACACAACACAATACAATACAACACAACACAAAACAACACAGCACAACACAACACGACACAACACAACACAAGACAACACAACACAACAAAACACAACGTAACACAACACAACACAACACAACACAACACAACACAACACAACACAACACAACACAACACAACACACTACAATACAACACAACACAACAAAATCCCTATGACAATTGACAGACAATATATCATAGAGAAGACATGTTCAATGGAAATGTTGATCGATTGAAGGTTTGTAAATGACATCTTTGTGAACATAACCTTTCATTTCAATTGTTTCACCTGGTATAACGAGGTTACATAAAAAAATTATGTTTAAAAAGGTTAAAAAATAAGATATAGTTTGTCCCAAGGAGGACACATTTGGGCACGCAATTATTATCATCTAATTCAAGTTAAATATTCTGGCAGTTCGATTGAGCTAAAAATATTTCGGAATACGGCGGATTTAAATACATATCAGTAAGAAAACTTTGAAGAAAAATTATATTCATACAACTCCGACTTTTGTCAAGCTCTGACTCAAGTCTAAAGCGACCATAAAGCCTGGACGAGGTTGGTGCAGTAACATATCCTGATTCTCAAATATTGAAAATAGTGTAGTACGAAAATATTTCTTCAAATTCAAATCTAAATATTTTCTTGAAAATCTTTGCTCAACTTTATATTTCAGTTAAGTATCTTTCGAAACTGCATACCGTCCACTGTTCGCATCAGTTTTGTGGAAAATAATGCGCTGCTATTGCCATTAGGATTAATGCCTCGAATGATTTTCGCATTAAAGCGTATTTTACTTTTGTTGGTGCCATTCGCAGGATACAACAACCATCTTCTGTTATTGCTGCTTTTCTTCATTTTGATTAGCAGTAAATAAAGCTTGTTATAAGCTTCAAGGCAGAGCATTTAAATTTTGGCATACATTTTTGTGTGTCTCCATTTTTATTTTAAGTTATGCAATTTACACAAATTCTGAGAAAAGAGAATTTTAAATTTTTTGCTGCGGCTCTTTTTTTTTTTTTTTGATAATTTATTCTTGCTTTGTATTTGCTTGCTTGCGCGTGCATATATCCTTTTTGCATAATTTATCACAAATAGATAATTCATCATAAGACAAAGTTGTCAAAACCAAAAGTGAATAAAAAAGTATCTTAAAAGATGACATTATAACAAACAAAGCGTAAATTGTGACATAAAAAGGAAGAGGAAAATTATTATAAATTTTATATGTATTAACTAGAAATTGAAGTATCCCTTTGCATTACATTACTTGTGCTTTAATCTTTTAGTATATCTAAAATTTGCATATGTGAGTACTTTTATAGAGATTTGTTTGGGAAAGCGCAACATTACGAAATAACAAAATTAATTGTTACTAAAAATAATATCTTCTTGTATCTCCCAAATGAAAAAATAATTCGTTTTTTAATTTTACCTAACCTCAAAGCAATAGCCTTGTATTAAAAATAAATTTTTAGTAATTTTTTTAAAGGCTTTTTTAAGAAAATAAGAGAAACCACACATTATATTATACTTTAAAGGGGTTTTTTATCTGTCTCACATTTATCACGGTAAAGCGCCTTGAAAAGACAAAAACTTGATAAGAATGTGGCCTCATGCTCTCATATAAAAACATAAACGAGGCATGAGGTGGGATATCTTGTGTTGTCTTAATACTGGTCATAGTAAAATGCTTATGAAAACATGAGGCAGCATCTCTTTCAGAACAGTGCTATGTCTGCATTATAAAAATACACACGAGACATGCAATTTCATTTTTTATAAGCATTTTCTTATGATTCGAATGTGTCTTTATACTGCGAATATGAGAACTCATAATAAGCTGATTATAAAATCATCTTGCACTAGGAAAGAATTATAAGCCCAAAAATTTTCTACAATAGCAGAGTATCCTTTTAATTACGATGCCAAGCTGTTTAAAGACATTACTGCTTTGTAAGCTGGAATTTTACCTAGGTAACTTCTGCTTCTTTTAAAAGTTAATTTACACTTTGACTGAACCTTTATTTTTTACGCGTTTGTTGAAGCTTTTTTACTGTGGTTTTTTCCAAATTTCCAGATTCGTTACTAAGCATTGCAACCAATTCATGAATATAAAATAAGTGGAAGTAATGTAATTAAATTATTAAAAAAATCGTTACGATTATTTCGATAGTAAAACAACACGATCAAGTATCTACCCGCTAACGATTTGCGGAAATTTATGGTGATCACTTCGTAATTGACTCAACATATCATTTTTTTCCAAATCCTCAAAACCAATATCAATATATATTTAACTTTTTTTGTGTATGAAAAATGTCATAAATGTTCCAAAATGTTTTTAAGAGTTAATAAATTATGATGACCACATTGAACAGTACATAATAACACACGGTGAGCTTGAAATACGTTATTATCGAATCACAAATTAATCCAAATTTTTTAATTGGAACTTATTCTACAGTGCAAAAGGAAACATTTCCCGTAAAAATTAAAATCGGTCATCTGCCCCTTTTGGAGAAAACCGATTTTTACCTTTTTTCAGCTTTTTATGATTTTAGCTCTTTAACTGACGTTCACTGCAAGTTTTTCTGACCTTGATTACCATTCTTAGTTTATTCTGTAATGTATAAATATTGTGTTGCCGTCCAAGTGCTTCAGTTTGGGCAATCCTAAAGGTCATGAAGGTCATCTATATACAATAAAACAAAGTCGGTTTTGTTATCCGCTTCTTAACTTAAGAACGGCTGGACAGATTTCATTGATCTCTGATTATTTGGATTTATCTTCGCCCCGAAAGTAACATAAGCTATAAAAATTTTATTTAAGGTGCATATATAGGGTGGCCCTTGCACAAAAATAATTTTAAAAAGCATTTTCACAAAGACCACGTAATCGTCTTTTTTTATTGCCCTGGATGTCTTTGCGAATTTTTATAATTCCAGGTACCCAGTCTACGAATATATTCATGAAAATACTGAATTGGTTCTAGTTTTCATGATATTGATTCTATACAACTCAAGAACGGCTAGACCGATTTTTGTGATCTCTGATTTTTTGGATTTTTCTCAACTCCAAGATTTGTCTTTGCCCCGAAAAATAGAATGTACTTGTTTTATTTGAGTATATATATGTATATATACTCAAATAATAACGATAATAACGTATTTCAAGCTCACCGTGAACAGTACAGCTCTGGTGAAAGTTATTTGTTACGCAAACTCCTTGTTCTTGGTCAAAGTTAAGCCTTTACGTTTGTTTCGTTTCATTAATGCTGAACTTTATTGCTTTTAGCTTTGCTACTTCAGATTGAAAATGCTAAGAATTTACGTATATTGCCAAGAAAAAAAGGGTTTTATCGGAAATAAAGCTTATTCGATCTCGTGGATATTCTTTGAGGAAACGACTAAGAACGTCTACATTAATTTGACTATAATGAGAATAGAGATCTTTCATGAATGTATTAAATCAGAGTAAATAGATAAATATTATATTGATGGAAAAGAAAACCCGTTGAAAGTAAAAAATTTATTTTTCATAATATTTTGATTAAAACTGACAGTTCGAGTCCTATTGGACTTTTACGACCATATAACTTAAAGTGCCTCGGGTACACTACCAACATTGTGTTTTTAAGTTGATAAGAAATAGTTTAAATCTTTCTTGAGTTAAATTTTCACTAAGCTATATGAGAGACACTCAGTTCTACATATATTACATGATGAATCAAAATCGTACTTTAATCAAGTAATGACTTTAAACAGTCCGCAGTTGCGCATACTGTACTAAAATTGAAATTCAAATACAGATCTTAAGTAATTTAAGAAATTGAAATTCAATCTACTCTTCGGAATATAATCAAAGGAGCACAAAATTTACAATTTTCCTCAGCTTAACATACTATCTTGCAACACAAAAATTTCAAATTGATAAAATTTAAATAAATATGCGTCACTTTAACTAACAATTTCATGTTTTCAGTTGTGTTTAGTTTCAAATTTGACCAACCAACCTGCCAACCTAATATTCAACATCAAAACAACTCGAATCTACTTGACTGTTCAAATTGCTGTCATTATACAGAGCTTCTCAATTAACATAATTGCATGACAAATGACTGCCGCATGTACTGAACAAAAACGATATACTTAGTATACCGAACACAACAGACGATAGACGAAGAAGGCACAAGTATTTATCAAAATCGATAAATTTGAATTACTCGGTTCCAAACGAGCTCTGAGTATTTAGTTGAATAACAACAGGAACAATAAAGACCAAATGAAATATTCACTTTCAGACAACTTAACAAAGAAAGTCATTATGTCCATATTAAAGAGCCTTTTTCAAGCTTTTTATTTCTTGGTGTAGAACTAACTGGCTAATGCACACGGTACAGAACTGAACAGAATCAAACAATCTAACACAATGCATACCATAGCACCAAATAAAAAATAGCTGAAAAAAAAAGGCAAAAGAGTCAGGACGAAGGATGTCTATCAATCATTGTGTAGGTATACGATCCATTAAACACGAGCTTTTTAATCAAAGCAAAAACACAAAAAAAAAATTAATATAAAAAGAACCTACACACAAAATAAATAGAGTGAAAAAGTAAAAAATGAGACAAAAACAAAATTAGAGCAAAACAAAAAAAAAATTGAAAAATAATGAAAGTAATATTTTGACATATTGTTAGCGTAGCATTGCAATAGAGACTTATTTGGAAAATAGAGCCGCCAAGAGGGAGTATGCTTTGTTGAAAGGTTTTTTGTTTTCATCACCTAACTCCACTGAAACTTTTCAGACGATGAGTAAACATTTCATTAGTCAGTGTACTTAAGCTGAAGGCAAGCCATAGGTTGAATTATTGTGTTACCAATTTTTCAAATGTATATTATATTAATACAGATATGCTGAGATAAAGTTTGACCAATTAATTATGAACCAAAAACTTTGTTTAACTCATTTAAAAAAATCTCTCCAAAGAGTAGATGCCAAACTATATCTGCAGTTCTTTCTCTGATGAAGTGGATCTATATTATCTGAGAAAACTTAATTGATTTATCTGAAAACAAAATATTGATAAATATTTTAGGCAATAGTTAAAAAAATTCTCTTAACAGCTTTGCTTTTGTCCTCGAAACCGATTTCCAGGGTCAATTCGAGATTAACTTTATTGAAGATTCGTTTAGTATGCGAAAAAATATAGTTTTTGTATGGAGATTTTTTCTCTAGGACTAAAATTATACTATATTACTCTACAAACCACAAGAGTATAGGCTCAACCCATTTATCACTGTCTAACTTAGTTTGCGAGATATGGATCTGGGAAAATTCAAATGAAGCACATTATATATAAGCCTGATCAGTAGTTTGCTATAAAATACGATACAGCAAACTATGGACTTTTTTAAGAAAATTATTTTTGTCAACATATTGATATGCAGAACTATCTTGTGTCAAACTTATGTTTTTGAGAATAATTTGCAAGAATACGAAAAGAAACAATGTCTGTTTGTCTGTCCAACATATATATATTGAATTGTACTGAAAGAAGGCGGATATGCAAATGTGAGCGTGCCACTTCTCAAAAATTGTGAAATTTGATTCTGTTTTACTCAAAAAAAGCAGGTACTTAAAATTTTGGAGACTATACTACTAAAAGCAGTCCTCCATACAACTTAGGTCGAAGAGCGTGGCACAGGTAGCCTGTGCCACGTTTATAATAAGAGAACTGACAACATTATCTTTATGAAATTTAAAATGGCAGATATAAATATTATATATTAGAACAATTACCTAAGATCTTGTAACAAAAAGTGGGCCATAATAGTGCATGTGGGAGTGGTACCTTACATACAAACCTGAGTCGATTTAGCAGTGTCCGTCTGTGTCTGTATGTTGAAATCACGTTTACTGAAAGTCAGTCAACCTAATTGAACGAAATTTGTCCCACAGGTCACACCTTTTCAGGATTACAAATGGGTAAAATCGGTTCACGGACACGCTTACCACCCATACTCTATGTATATGTATATAACTAAACCTATCTCATATATAGTTTCAACAATTTTGATGAAACTTGGCGATTTGGGGAACAAATAACATTAAGGTTTGGCTAGATTTAAAGTTTCCAAGAACTTTTACGGGGTCGTGGCTCAGTCCTAAGGTTTAACATTCATGACTCCATACCTCGCCAACCAGATATTGTGATGAAATTTGATAAATTGGAACATATCATATATATCTTGAATATTTCCGAAAGTGGACGAAAGTTGAAGAAAAGTCGTGACACTTTTCAACAATTGAACTTTTTGATTCTGTATGACTCAAAATTGGCACCTACGATTTTCATAAAAATTATGAGATGATGCCACTGAAAGTAGTCATCGATACAAGCTAAGTTACTTTACGGGGGACACTTTTTAAAGGATTTGGCGCAGCCTAAAATGTTTATAAACGTTATAATTAGAGAACTAACAACATAATCGTTATGAAATTTAATATAGCAGACAAACTTTCTATAGGGTGTTTTGTTACAAAAATTTGGCGCAATAGTACCTGTGGGCGTGGCAAGTTCATTCAAGCAAAAAACTTTTAATGTTGTAGCTAGTGTTCTATGAGAGTAGTCTACTTAAAATTTGGTGCAGAAGTGTTGCTTAGTGAAAGCTTTGAAATAAAATGAGATTTGACGGGATTGCATCAGCACGTGTGGCACCTCCTTTATTATCACAGGTTGTAAACATAATTTAAGTGAACTGTTGCAAAAATTGATATGAAATTTAAAGTAGGTGGTTTTCTATAACGTATATATGTATCAAAAGCGGGAGAAATAGCACCAGTGCGCGTGGTATCCCACTTAAAAGAAAAGTATAGCCTGAAGCAAGAATGCCTTTTACAAAAAGTTATTTCTGGATCAAAACCGGGCAGGATTGTGCGAGTGGGTGTCCAACCGCCCTAAGCTATACTACTAACTACGGCATATACTGCAAACTGTAGAAACAGTTTTTTTTGCAGAACTTTATGTTTAGTACTTTTAGTGCAAAAATGTCTAAGAAATTACAAACGCAAATGCATTAATTGTTAGAGAATAATTCTAACAATCGTAAAAGAACAAAAAATGGGCAACCAGCTGCTTATATTAGTTTCAATGACAGCTACGTCATATCTTCAGTAAGCTTTGTTAGCCGATGTTGAAGAGTCTGCAAACCCACCATATTTTATTTTTCGCATTGACCAGTTAAAAATCATAGCAAAAATCACAAACACATAGCGACAAAACTCTACATTCTTTCCCCCTTCACATGCAATTGCTCCTGCAGCTCTTTTGATATTACACATTTCTTGACGAGCGCTCCCGTTGAACGTCTTTGGCGATACGAATGAAGTTGCTAGTGCTATATGTAAATATCGGCGAGCTCACCGAGAAGTAATTTCCTTATTTGTGTTTTCTTGTTTTTCATTTCCTTTCTACTTTTTCAACACTTTCCATATTCTTATTATCATTTTCCGACATTTTCTACTTCTTTCAATTTTATTCAATATTTTTCACATTTAGATATATGTAAGTGCAGACATTGATAAAGATTAAGAGAGGTAAAACTTGAAAGAAAGTCAAAAATAAACTGTTGAGATAGTCGACAAAGTTGCAAAATATACATTGCATACATGTAACTTTTTCAGCCTTTTCAACTTTTCCGACTATTTTAAGAGTTGTTTTTTACTTTCTTTAAACCTTTGACTCTTTTTAATCTTTAGCAACCTTTTTTATCATTTCGTTTGAACTTTTTTGGCTCTTTAAACAACTTCTGATTCTTTTCAATAAATTTTTTTCTTTTCCACTTTATTTCGACTTTTAAACAATTTATAACTTTTTCATATTTATTCCATTTTTTCATTGATTTTAAAACTGTCTCATCAACCGGTTCAATTTTTATTTTTAATTTTTCAACCTCTTTCAATTTTATTCAATATTTTCAATATTTTTTCGAGTTTTAAGCCTTTTTCAACTGTTTTAACATTTTCAAACCTCTCGCATTGTTTCCTACATTTTTCATTGTTTTTCAACTTTTTCGACATTTTTCCAATTTTATAACTTAATATCTTTTCAAAATTGTTTAACCCCTAATCAACAATTTTTAACTTTTTTAACCTTTTTACTTTTAAATTTTTTTAAACTTCCCGACTTTTTTCGACTTTTTAGATTTTTTTCAACATCTTTCAATTTTATTCAGTAGCTACATATTTTCCCTGCTACTGAATATCTCTCAGATTTTTCCACACTTTTTCTTAAATCATAGCAGCAAAATGAAATTCAACCCTGGTCGATTGTTAGTTGAGCTAACAAGCTAGAAAAGAGTTAGGAGGTATGTTATAAAAGTACCAATCAATTTCTTACCTAGAAGGAGAAAATCTTTAATTTTATACGAAAAATCTAAATTTGACAGATAAAAAACCTGTGTATATAAAAAAATATAGACTCCTACATAAACAGTAACATCATTGAACCCTCCGATATTTCATAAAACTCCTTATTACTCATAGTTTGAAGACAAATCGATGAAATCAAGGGTGATTTTTTGCTATTTATTTTTTCAGTGTAAAGTTTTGATACCTCACGCGTGATTCGTAACAAGTGTTAACGCTAAGAGCGCTCAATAGGTTTCGCCATTTTACTTCAAAGAGACTAGTAATTGAGTAGTGCTTGCAAATCATTGAATTTTATTATCATAATTAGTGCACTGAAAATCGTTTTTTTTTATCGAAAAAATTTCTTCAGCGGCGAAGCTAATTCTCAACAAAGAGAATTGCCGAATTCAGTCTGAAGAGCACACAGAGGCCGTTCAAGAGCTGGCAATGCACCATCAACACTGCACTACTTGGTGCGGTTTGTGGGTCTTCGGTGTCATTAGACCGTACTTTTTCAGTAATAATGAAAATCGCAAGGTTACAGTCAATGGAGCATGGTACCGTTAGATGATTACCTACTTTTTTTTGCCTAAAATGGAAGAATTGGACTTTGTTGACATGATGCCACATGTCATACGGCACGCGATACCATGGACCTATTGTGAGACGAGTTTGGTAAGCAATTAATCTCACGGCTTGTAGCAGTCAGTTGGTCGCGAATAGCATACGATTTGACCCCACTAAACTTTTTGTGGGGCTGCATGAAGTCTCTCATGTACAACGACAAGCCAGCCACAACTGTAGTCCTGGAAGATAACACTACAGCTGGCATTGGTGAGATACCTGCCGAATTGCTGGGAAAAGTATGCCAAAATTGAAGCTAACGGATGAACCACCTCAGGTGTAGTCGTAGGCAACATTTACATGCAATGATCGTTAAAAAGAATTGATGTATCGCTCTAAGTAAATACTTTTTTCACTTTTGCAAATTTTCTGTCCTTTCTTTAATTTTCAAAATCCAAACGCTTAAAAAATCTCGCTTACTACAGAAAAGTAAATGAAAAGAATGAAAACAAACAGCGTGAAACATTTTCAATATCTTCAGTTTTTTAGCGAAAAAACAAAAGGACTTTATCAAAATCCATTATAGTCAAATATATGCGAGCGAGCTATAAATGCTTTCAAAATTAAATTAACACAAAAAGTCATTTGACTGAATCAAAAAATTCTTATAAATACCAACTTTTTCTTCTGTTCATTCTTTTAATCTCTCCTCATTTTTGATCTTTTTATCAATATATATTCTGTTAGTATCATCCTTCTGCTTGCTGGCTGTTTTTGTCATCTATTTGATAAATTCATATTTTTCCGTAATTCATAATGATTTTTTCAGCCTCAACTTGTGCAGACGCATTTTCGTACAACTGCTAACGCCAACTATTTTGTCACCATTACATACACTTTTCTCATGCCTTTAAGCAGCCTCCTTAAAACACACACAAACACAAATGTATGTGAGCTCAACACAAATACAAACTAACATTAGCACCAAAGTAACCGATCGCAATCTCAAATCAATTTATCTTTCCAACACAAAGTGTTGCTGATTGATGTCTTCAAGCGCTGTGCAAGCTCACGCCAGAGAGCAACCGCTGTATTATCTTCTGCTGTTGCTGGTGGTGGTGGAGGTAATGTCTGTATTGAATGTTTTGTTGAAGGGTGTGTGTTGGCAAAAATATGAAGAGAGTGGTGTGGGAACTGTTGTGACTATATATATTCAAGCTGGTTGTGCGACATGATAAACTGTCCTGCTAATTTCGCAATTTGTTTATCAATTTTTTTTTTCAAAAATACTCTCTTCTTTGGACAGATTCGATAACAACTTAAAGGGCAAGTGCAGACACTTAAACTAAAGTGCTGTAGTGGTCGCCAAATAAGATATTAAAATGCTTGTTAACAAACAAAGGGCGGTATTCTAGGTTTGAAACAAGAATTATAATGGACGTTATTGACATATATAGTAGAACATATACACATTTTTAAGAATATTGAACTAGCAATTGTTCGTACATATATTGAAAATAACAACAGTATTTGCTGTGAAAAAAAAAAAAAAAACTATGAAACCCAAAAATTTAGACATCAAAGTTATGTGATGTGATAATAATGTTTCTATGTATGGAAAGTATATGTTTCGATTCATAGTGTTTTAAAGTTCGATTATATCATAAAATTTTTTTTGATGGGGCTTCCTCTTGGAACCCTGAAATGCTTGAAAAGTATAATGAAATTAAATGAAGCTCATCTAACGCCGTTCAGATCCGACGTGATTTGTAAATTTCCATCTATACGTCATCGTTGCTTCAAGGATATTACCAGACATTCTCTATTTAGTTTGAGTTTTGCTTATTGTTTCATATTTTTTTTTGTCATGTTTTCAATAATGTTCTTGACCTGAACTTTTTTCCGATTCCACTATTTAAAAATTTTGTTTTGTAGGCACTTGAAACAAGTATGAAAATTTGAAAAATATGATTGAAACACATACGTATAATATCAAAACAAAGCAAACAAAACCACAACCATATTCAAATACTTATTTTCGCTTTGAGATAGAAGGGAGAAAGAGCAACTAGAAATAATGATACAGTTTCATACACTGAACCAAAATTGTTCTTGTCAGATAAGAAAAGCTTCATAAAAACCTAGCCAATGAAAATTTCATAAAAACCTAGCTAATGAAATATTTCTTATATCCTAAGAAAAAGTATTCATAAAGTTACATATCGATAATATTTTAAGAAAAATTCATTATATTTCAAGAAATGTCCTTAAGGTATATGTAACATTACATATAATTATTTTAAGAAACGTTTCTTAGAACATAACAATCTTTTTAAGAACATAAGAAACGTTCCATAGAATTATTTTATGTGGTATTTCTTAGCCTGTAAGAATTTTTTTTTTATATTTCTTTTCCCTTTATCCAATTGAAAAGAAAACGCACATTAAGTTTGCAGAAACAAATGTTTATTATTGCATTTTATTTCGAATGTGATAGCTTGTCATATTAAGATATTCATTAGCTCTTTTTCATAAATGTTTTGAATAGTCAATGCTTTGCGATCGTATTTGGGAAACAGATAGTTCAGTACCATCTGCAGATGACGGGCTTCAACAATTCGAATTAGACAGCACTGTTGTAGAGGCAAATGAATCTTGGCGTGGACGAACTACAAATTCAAAAGGGCAATATATCGACTTCCTCCATTCGTCATAGTGATGCTAAAATACAGCTCGGTCACCTATTTTCCAGCATAGATGTTTCAATATTTTTAAAGCGTTTACAGTAATTTTTTCCTCTGAAAATTAATATTTATGAGCACATCAAGACTTAAAATGTATTACATCGAGGTGTTTACTTTTGGACAATGTATACGTATGATCCAAACGCCAGCCTTCCAGATTTACAGTACCACTGTTCTCGTCAAAAAGGATTCTTTCTTCAGACATTTTTCTTCTTTTTCTTTTTTATTATATTGTTAAGTATTTCATTATCACGAAAATACTCCTTAAGACGAACCATGTGCAACCAACGACGTCTTCAAATTTTATTATACAGAAAGAGAATGACAAAGGCTGTGTTCGCTAAGAAAGTTTTGTTATGATCCAAGAAACTTTTCTTATATGAAAAGAACATTTTGTTTGTCGGAAGGGCAGAGAAATATATATTTCTTAGGATATATGAAAAAGTTCTTAGATTGTAAGCAAATGTTTCCAAATGTATGCTGAAATATAAACATTTCTTGAATTTTAAGAAAGAAACATAGATCATAAGCAAGAAACAATTCTTATGATAAAATTAATTTCATAGAACGTTTCTTCATTCATATGAACTTTTATTTATTGTGTATGTAAAAATACATAAATAATTTGAAGAAACTTTTTCTTAAAAATTTATGTTCATATTTGGTTCAGTGTAGAAGCTAGGGAGGGAATGTGACTAATTCGTACTTGCGAAATCGCAAGAAGCGAATTGTAAACGATGACATCAGCTTTGCCAAATAGAAAATTGGTTGATTTCAGGTTGCACGAAAATGCTCTATGCATTTGTAAAAACCCTCACCGACTGAAGCAATCACTCACAAACAGTTGATGATTTAATCTGTGTTGATATCAAAATATCAAATCAGTGTTTGCAGCAAAGAAATCTTCCAGCTCAATACTGC
Organism: Meiosimyza decipiens; assembly: GCA_963680825.1. Classification (NCBI taxonomy): domain Eukaryota; kingdom Metazoa; phylum Arthropoda; class Insecta; order Diptera; family Lauxaniidae; genus Meiosimyza; species Meiosimyza decipiens. Next base: position 55,035,384 of record OY804260.1, read on the forward strand.
GAAAGTTATTTTCACTCCTTTAGACCGCTAGATCTTATTTCGGCGGTAAGCGGTTCCTAAAAAAGGTTTTTTTTTCGAATAAAATGAAAACTAATTTCTATGAAAAGTTACGTTCCATGTTTGAGTCAGCTCTACATTATTGTGCAGCTTACACATTTCTCGGTTTAATTTTCTGCTGCATAGACCATTCTCCCCCACAAAACTAAAAAAAAAAATTACAAAAATTTATCACTTGCCAACCATTTCACATATCTGTTTATAGTGCAGTACTAGACTTCATACGGAAAACAAGTTGAATAAAAATTTGACACAAAATTACTTTGTTCTTTGAAGAAAGGAGTCTTAAGCCGAACAATTTCGACAGTACTAAATCACGTTAGGTTATCTTTACTCAAATTTCCAACAAGAAGTCCTGTAAAATCTCTAATTACCTCTTAATTATTCATTGGAACATTCTGTCGCAAACGACGTACAGATGGTTTGTATGTGCACACCTTTTAATCTCCTCAATCCTTTAGTTCTCTCCAAAATTTCCACGTACCACGTATTTCATGTTCTAGTGATCGTTTCTACGATGATTTAGAACGCTCGCGTTTCTTGATCTTCTGATATTTGATTTTATTGGGATCTGTTAATCTTTAACTATTGACAAAAATATAATTTACCTGATTTCGACATGGTTTAATTAGATAAGTTCTATCTTGAGTGTTTTGGAATTTTTATGTCGAGTATTTTTTTTTTTTGTCGCAAATTTGGCTTTTTATGTTTCACAAGTTATTTCAAAAATTTATCATTCAAACGCAAGCACAACAAACTTGCATGCTTGCAATCAGCAAAAAATGCAATGAACGACAGTTAACATGATTAACCACACCATAAATAAGCAAAATTATAACGATTAGCCAGGGATACGTTCCTTAAGAGAAACAGAAAATACAATGGAAAGCCAATTTTTTATTGCTAAGACTTTTCTTCTCATCTATTATTGCCCGTTTCATTGTGATTGCGTATATCCTTTTGGCACTTCCTTGACAATACTTAAGTTAGTTTATTTGTTGCTCCACTTGTTGTCACTCACTATTTGATGATGAGAATTTCAACTAATAAGGCAGTGATTCTCAGAGTGTTTTGGCAAACACAAAAATCTTAAGAACCACACTTCTCTACTATTCCACTTTACAAAAAAACTTCACCAGCTATGGAATCCTTAAGAACGCCACCGACAACATCACAACAATAACAACACAAATGAACAACAATAGACTGCGTAAACACGTTATCCGTCGCTTCATTGACGTTGCACAACGGAGCGTTAAGTTTTTTTTTTTTTTTGTTGTTTTGTAATGCTTGGCGTGTGCCTAAGTGCGTGTGTATTTGTTTGTTTCGGTATTGCATAGAAGAAAATAATCCAAGTGCCATGAAGAACTTCAACTAAGACAATGACAAACAAATTCAGCAGGCACTGAAAATAAAGGATATCAAGAAGGATGTTGCTAAAAAAAAAAAAAACTGAAATAGGTTGAAAAAGCGTGTCGTTGTCATCACATTATCGACTCTTATCAATCACTCAAATTTCCTGCGTACAGACACACACACACACACACGTTGCTCTTTTGTGATATTTCACACCAACACAGTCACATTCATGAGTTGAGGAGTGTTCAACGATTGAGTTGAAGCAGTTGGCAGAATATACTGAAGGCCCCAACGGAAGTTGAGGTAATTGAGATTGAGGTGACAAAAGCTTAGAAGTGAAATTTGATGTTGGAAGAAAAATTTAAATTTTTTTTGTATTATTTTCAGAATCAAAATACCGTTGTACTCTTCATTTTGTCTTTCAATTTATAAGATTAATTATTGAAATTTGTCCAAACTTTTATATTTGATTTACAAGTAGTTCGACAAACATCTTTTCTAAATCATTTTGCACTTACAAGAATTAAACTAAGCATTTGTTCCATTTTTTTTTACAAACAACTTATGGGCGACCACGCCGGTTCGTACGAAAATAGAGGACTAAAGACTAACGGACTTAGTGAGAGAGAAGATATGAATAATTAGGTATTATAAAACTAAGTTCAAAAATATATGTGCAAATCTGTCCGCCGCAGCCCCAGTTGGCATTCGGACTGGCTTTTTTACCTTTTTAGACCTAAATTGTTAGACCTACACTACAATAATTATATCTATTAAAGCTTACATAAGGTTCACTAGAGATTCTAAAAAGATTTTTGAAATTTTTTTTACCAGTCTGTAATGAATATGACTGATGGGTATAGGCTAGCCAGAATCTATTATAAAGATAACTCAGATCTATCCTTTGCCAATAAATCAGACGGGACATGGGTAGAGTCTACTTATGAAATACTAGTCCTCTTGGCGCTTACTCATTTGATTGCTGGTAAAAATTTTCGAATAATGCCTAGATGTTCAAATTTTATTTAATCATCTCCATCAGAACATGGATTGCTCTGGAAGAGTATGCTATTTATTTATCAGAGTATGCTAGCTTTCAAATAATTTTGCGAAATATACTGAGTGTAATCTCTTCATTGCTCGATAAAATCATTTTTAAAGCAAGTGATACTCAGCAATATATTCGGCTAAGCTGGAGGAAAGTCAGAATCATTTTTATATTCATAATGATCAAAGAAGGTTTTGAACATGATATCAACTGAGACCAAAATAATCTTTCGAAAATTACACAAAAACTGGCTTTTGAACGAATTGTATACCATTAGTATAAAACAATATATATGGTCATATTTTGACCTGTAGCGGCTCTCACACATATCATATTTCTTTATTGCTGAGTAACCATTATAGTTTTGGAAAATACGTTTCAAATAAGACACACATATATCATAAGAATTCAAAGTATAGCTATCATCTGGCAATGTTTGGAAAATCGATTCAAGTAGTGCTTCACCGAGCACCGGTAAATTTTGTCCGGATAACGACAATGATAACGAGACGATATCAAAAATGTTATTACTATCCTCGCATGACCGAGGACGAGAACGAGAAGAGTCTGGCCGATATGTCGTTCTCGGCGAAAATGTAATGTGTATCGTACGATAGGCATTAAGTTATCGCCAAGAACGATATTCAGCCAGAACTTTCATAATACAAAAGCAATTAAAACGCAATATCTTGGCACCTATAATATTGGTTGACCGAAAAGAAACCGGTGATTTTGCATACAAACGGTGTTGCCATTTTTTTTAACGGCTTGTGACTCTTTAATTGCATTCTTTCTTTTGTCAGTTATTAGCTGTCACTTTTAGCTTGCTTTAAAAAAAAAGTGCGCGTAATTTTGTTTATATTTGTTTGATTGGCGTCAATTTTAATAAGGAGCCCACAAAAGAGCATTTTCGTCATATTTTACTTTATTATTTCCATAAAGGAAAAAACGCAGCTCAGGTTGCTAAAAATTTGCGTGATGTGTATGGTGACAAAGCCTTAAAAACAACACAGTGTCAAAGTTGGTTTGTCAAATTCCGTTCGGGAGATTTTTCACTCAAAGATGAGCCACGTTCACGTCGGCCAAGGGAAGTTGATGATGAAGATATCAAGGCTTTAATCGAATCGGATCGTCATGTAACTGAGCGTGAGATTGGAGAGAAGTTGAATATACCACAATAAACCATACATGATCATATACGACGTCTTGGACTGGTAAAAAAACTTGATATTTGGGTACCACATGAATTGAAAGAAATTCATTTAACAAATCGCTATAACGTTTGTGACATGCACCTTAAACGCAATGAATATGATCCGTTTTTGAAGAAAATCATAACAAGAGATGAAAAGTGGATTGTTTACAATAACGTCAATGAAGCGCCACAAACCACTGCAAAGGCTGATATTCACCAAAAGAAGATTATGCTGTCAGTTTGGTGGGATTGAAAGGATGTGGTATATTTTGAGCTGCTTCCAAGGAACCAAACGATTAATTCGGATGTTTACTGTCAACAACTGGACAAATTGAATACAGCCATGAAGGAGAAGCGACCAGAATTGGTCAATCGTAAAGGTGTCATATTCCACCAGGACAACGCTAGACCGCATACATCTTTGGTCACTCGCCAAAAACTGAGTGAGCTTGGCTATGAACTTTTGATGCATCCACCATATAGCCCTGACCTTGCACCCTCAGACTACCATTTGTTTCGGTCTTTGCAAAACTCCTTAAATAATAAAACTTTTGATAATGGCGAGGACACAAAATCGCACTTGCTTCAGTTTTTTGCAGATAAAGGCCAGAAGTTCTATGAGCGTGGAATAATGAATTTGCAGGAAAGATGGCGAAAGGTCATCCAACAAAATGGAAAATATATAATTGATTAAAGTTCATTCTAAAATTTAAAAAATTTACTTTCTTTTAAAAAATTACCGGTTTCTTTTCGGTCAACCCAATAGCATGCGTTTTATAATGCGGTGCTAGGATGCACATTGTCTATGTTTAGAACCTCACGAAATCTGGACAAGATTAGACAAAAGGGCGTGGCACCATTTAGAGAACAAAAACACTTCAAACGCCATATCTTGGCATCTATCGCAGTTACAATTGTGAAACTCACAGGAACAGGATTAGATAATGGATCATAGCTTCTCTCATTCAACAAAAACCCTTACATTGCTATTCTTGGAACTTATATCAAGTTGTGAAATTTCGTAAATGGACCCAACTGTCTGCAGTAACGACTGCGTAAAATGTAGATGGTGTTGGACAACGGACAGTCTGCGGAAAAGTCGCTGGTTCAGCAAGTTTTATGTATATAAAAATGTGAGAATAACAGAGAATTATCAGCGATAACGAGACGAGAACAATACAGGTCAAAAAAGCGACGATAACCTTGGCGCCACTACGAGCACGATTCGATAATTTTCGAGGACAGTAATGGCAATTTAGAAAACTTTCTAAAAGTGACTACATTTGGCATCTCAAATATCCCACACATTGTGACTAACTATCTCAAATTGTCCAAATGTACCGAAAATGTACTGAAAATTCGCCAAGTGTACTAAAAATGCGTCAATATCTTGTTGAATGTACCGACGACGATTTTACAGTAATCAAAAGCACCGAAAAAAGTACATATGTACCGAAAATACTGTCACGTTTCTAAGCTCGTCTGCAAAATTACGTACTTCGATTTAGCAGTTGCCTGAGTTGAAATTTAGATCCACGGGGTCGGCTCCGTTGTCTTTTCAAAAGCTCTTGAAGCACATAATTTTATTTGGTAATTCGATTTCATAAGCCTGTTTCAGACAGAAATGCTTGCTGATATAGTGGACGTCAGCACAGAAGTAAGCACGCCTAAAGAATCAATCCTCTCTGTTGCTGTTGAATGATTGTAAAGTAGAAAGATCCTTTTGAGCCCTTCCCTGCATATAATCCAACTGGTTTGATTCTACAGTCGTAAAAACATATACTTAGTTTGAAAGATTATTTCAAACTTTCATGAAATAAAATAGAATATACGTTACATAAGTGATAAGCTGTTCCAAGCACCTACTATCCTTCTTTTAATACACCTCACTTGATGCACGTAATCTTCAGAGGAACTGGTGGAATAGTTAGGTGAACATTTTGAGATGACCATTTAAAAATCGTAGATTTTGAGGGATCAATTTTAATGCTTAAAAAAAACCTTAACTAAAACCTGAAACTGTTTTATGTTCTATTCAATCCATTGAGTTTCATTTATGAACTATTTTGTTACGCACTTCTATGTTAAGGCAAAAGGTTTGTATCTCTATTAATTTAATCCTTCATGTGTGTGCCACACTTATTTTCTTAAGCACGTGGGTAGGAGATGTCATCAAAAATTGACACATCGATTTCGGATGCATTCACTTAAATGGCATTTTTAACGGAATCTTTCACTTATTTACTTGTAAGGAAAGGGCAATTCTCATTTCACTAGTCCAGTGCTGCATATGTCTAGTATGGAGCTCACTTACCAAACTTGTATTCTCAATGTGGGGTTTTATATTATGGGTTAGTGCAGCAAGTGCATACTTATGTAGATATAAAAAAAATCTCTGCATCTTCGAGAAAATCTTTCTGAAAAATATTTTACTTCCATCTATGTACATTATTAATAGATTATTATTTTTCAAAAAAATTCATTTCAGCAGTTTTAAAATAACCTCACTATGCCATAAATGGCTGCAGCTGAAAAAAAAACATGCGTAAGTTTTTTTTTTGTTGCAATATTTTATACTTAAAAACTTAAGGATCTAATTTAAAAAAAAAAAATTTTGTTATATAAATTTTGCTTCATCCATTCGATTCTTCCAACCGACAGACACGTTAATAGGTTAAGGTACAGTTATCTTTGTGTATGTGATAACTCCTTGCGATTTCTGCTACAAAACGGATGCTCTTCTAAAATAAATGAAGCAAGAAATGGTTGAATAAAGTGAAAACTGATTGCTAAATGGACGAACACGTGTATTGGGATACCCGCATACCATGAAAAGAGAACATAAAACTAGCACGCACACAACCATATACACAAACAGACACACATTTACGAAGAAAAAGAAAATCGGTAAATTCAGAACATAACGGTATAACGGTCAATATAACGTAGATTGCATAAAACTTTAATACACAGAAAGAAACTTTGCACAGATTTTGCCAACTGGCTCTTGGCAAAGAAGCGAAATATCTTGGAGTCATTCACGATTCTAAGCTATTATGGAAAAGGAGCGTGGATGAAAGAGCTGAGAATACGCGTGTAACAGAATATTTGAGAAAAAATGGGGTGCATAACCGTACATAGTACATTGGATGAAACACAGCGGTTAATTCGCGGAGCGCTGTTGTGGTGGAAAGCTATCAACATCAAGTCACCACTTGACAAGCTTCGTATGGTACAAAAACTGGCCTGCCTTGGTATAACGCGAGCAGTGAGATCGAAACCACAGACAGGCTTGAAAATTATAATGCATATTTTTCCTATTGACCTATACATCAGGAATATGACGGTAAAAAGGATGCTTAGGTTAAAAGATTGCAACTTATTTCAAAATTCTGAGGGCCATGGGTCTATATTGCAAGATATGCAGCGGAAACTTTGCATTACGGCAAGTGATTACCGAGTACCAATACTTGACTTTGACACTGCATATTTCCAACAATAGAAGATTGAAACTCTGGCAAATTGAAGTTCGGCGCAGTAGTGGGTGTTTACTCTGATAATGGAAATGGAGATGTCTTTCAGACTACCCAATTATTGCAGCGTTTTTCAAGCTGTAATTTTTGTCATAGACTAAGTTGCACAGGTGATACGGAACTGGGAGCTTACTGCCGCCATCATTACCATATCTGTGGACAGTCAGACAGCGATCAAAACATGAAATCACTACGTTCAATCCCAGCTCTGCTGGGTGGCCGATCATAAGGATATTTCGGGAAATGAGAAAGCTGGCGAATGTGCCAGAATAAGATCAGAATAACTGGAGAATCAACAAGTGGTAGACACCACTGGCGTAACTACACGATCGGATAGAGGGCATAATCAAGAAACAAACGAACAGAAGCTGGAACTTTACCGCCGGATGCAGAACGTCTCGAAACATGTGGCCTAAACTGAATCTGGAAGAGGCGTAAACTCTCTTTAGATTCAGAAGAGTAGGGCTAAGGATTTTTGTAGGAATGCTGACAGGGCACAATGGTGTTCTTTCAGAGATTTCTGCACGAGCTGCGGAGATGAAAAAGAGGATGAGGTTATGATGAACACCTGCTCTGTGAATTCCAGGGGCTAATGAGGAAACGAACTAAATTTTTTTGTTCTGCGTTCCTTGTTGGTCTTGAGGAACTTGCCGAGTTGCAACTCACCAGCATCCTCAATTTCACCAAAGCTTTGTGAGGGTGATGTTGAGTAACATGACTCTAAACTCTAAAACCGCGTTTAATTGCATAGAAAATGGACTCGACATAAGCAAAGGGTACTTTTTAAGAAAAAATCTGTTCAACTTCCGTAAAAGAAAAATTCATTGATTTTGCAGAAAACTGGAGAATAGTCGATAGTTAAAGCCGTAATTTTAAAAATTTTATAAGTGAACTAACACTTAAACATGTATCTTGTTAGCCGGTTAGGCGGATAAAGACATGGGAGAAACTCGTCACCTATATCTCTCTCACAGATGTGATTACTGGATTCACATGTAAAATACGAATAGTTACAATAGAATTTTTTTTTTCCCTAATTAATTTTTTTTTGGCACTTGGGAGTTTTATTTTTTTTTACAAGTATCTGCAGATAATTTTAATGTGTAACAACTTGGATGCATTCGGGAGACAGTCCCACCCCATTTTCCCTGAGCTTGCACCGAGCAAAGACAGTTGTGCGGAACCGGCTCTTCGGATGCATGCCACAATGGTAGAGTTCGTTACAGCTTCTGGGTGGTTTGACCCCATTCCATAAGACAATTCACAATCACAATGGGAAAACTGCCGCCGAATGCATCTTGCTATATACAAGCAACTATTTTAACCTAACCTAATCAAATATTTAAAAAAAAAAAATGGTAAATGCGCTCGAGGCGTAATTATGAAACTTAAAAAATATCGTAAAAGTTGAAAATTTTGAATTATGTTGAAGAAACCGAAAAATATGATATAAATTGATATAATTATTTATTATTTTACCTAAACTCCAAAAACGAAATTTTACAGTGGAGCAAATTTGAATATCAGACTAACAAGATTATTTTTTTAATTTCGTAGAAAACCTACATATTTTTGGTGCTGTTTCTTAAAACGTTAAACTGCACTAGCGGACTAAATTGGACGACAATCCAGCCATAGAGACCAGAGTATACTTTGCGTTTATTAGCTTTGCTCTGTAGTATATTACACAGCGAATCAGTTGCAATAATAATATAATAAAAAAAAATATACAAATGTACATAAAATTTATTAGCTCAAACAATAAGTATTTACTCATATAGTTAGCAGAAACCAATCAAGGTTTCGTAACGATTAGGAATTGTCGAAATCGTATGAATTTCAAATCAAGCCGACCAATAACGAATGTTCAGCGCTAACGGTTAAACACCTAACACCATGGTCCAATGTTTAATGGCTTTTATTCTTCCAATTTGAACAAATAGGAATCACAATATTACCATCGTTGCAGTCAATTTACATTTTAAGACATGTCGTTAAGTCACATACGAAAATTTCAGCATATCATAAATTGAGTTTTGACCAAAATTCAGTAAAAGCAACTGCATAACACTTTAACACGATGCTCTTTAGACTGATTTGTTTTTCACTTCTATTATATTGTTTTAGATTGGAAAAATGTCTAAATTGTGTCACCTTTGTGCGATGTGTATTGGATGGAGAAGAATTTCAGTCTTTTATATTTTTCGTTAGAAGTGAACTTGTACGTAAAATTGCTATGGTTATATCGAATTCAATTTTATCTTGATCTCTGTTGTATTTCGTTGAAAGGTATTCAGTAGAGATCATTTCGGTGGTATCCATACTTTTTGGTATTGTGAGTGTATGAAAGGCTCTCATCAGTTGATTTTCGAGCTCTTCTCACGAGTTGAAATGCTTGATACTCCTTCGGACTTAAAGATCGAAACCAACTTTTTATTCCAGACAATTTTGATATTTTTTGAAGATATATAGTATTCCCACTTTTTTTTAAAAATTATTTAAGAGATTCAAAGAGTTAGGTACGTGGGAAAAAAAAATATTTTTATGTATACGACAACCGAAATACTTTCTAAATGCCCTTAAAATTCAAACGAATACAGGTGTGTGCATTTCAAAAAAAATATTTTTCTTAGAACAACAAGAAAGAGTGTGGCTTCGAGCTTAGTATGAAAGAATTGTACTGAATTACGCTACGCTCGTTATCGATTAAAACATTTTTCTGAATTTCATATACATAAACATTTCGAGCTACATTTTAATAAAGTAGGCGTGGCAGTTAGCTGATTTTTGCTAAATTCTAACTAACTGCTAAACTCAAAGTTTCAGGCTTAGTATCTGTAACATTCAGGAGTGCAAAAATAGATAGATCCATAAGATTTACAATTAGAATTGCTCCAACCTAAAGTTTGGAGAAAAATGGCAGCCAACTTTTTGGGCACATGCTTAAAAATATAGTAATATAAATAGTTTAATATTCATAGTTTTTAATTAATGTATATTTTATTGATACTGAAAGTTTTTTCTATGAAAATTACCTGGATAAACGAACGTTCAACGAACTTTTCTAAGTAAAACTGCTCAAAATCTACTTCATCAGTACTTAAATGTTATTGTATTTCACACAAAATGGCAAAGTTCAAAGGATAGAATGATTCTTAATTTAAACGAGCTCTAAGCTTCATGTACGATTTTTTTACTATATGTTCAGAAGCAGTCGCAGTTACACTAAGATCAATGAAGTCCAATATTTTTCGAAACTAGTTCTTGAATACATCCAGTCAAATCTGCATAGATACAATAAGTTACATTATTGCAAAGCCAAAAAGGAGAATATATGTATACCTACTCTCCTAGAGGACATGGGCCAAATATTTGCATGCGCGTTAGCGCAATACTCAAGCAGAAATATCGCAATCATTTTACCAGATATGAAAATTCTAATTACACACAGCGAAGAAGGATGTTTGAAAATATACCATAGTAGAATGACAATAAAAACTAATTTCTTACAAAGCTCACGTCGACATGTTGGAAAATATGAAAAACTAAAGGAATGCCGAAAAATGTTCTAATAAATGCAAGACATGTTAAAAAATTCGGAAAGTGTGCCAACAGATGAAAATTTTTAAATCAGTGTAAAAATGTTGAATAACTTGGAAAATATTGATAAATTAAAAATAAATTGATGAAGTCGAAAAAATTAATAAAAGCTGATATTATTGAAATGAATAGAGAGAAGTAGAAAAATATTGAAGAAATCGAAAAATTATGATAAAGTTAAAAAATTATAAAATGTTGAGAAAGTTAAAAAAACTTGAAGATCCAGAATAAGTCCATAAATAAATAGATTGAAAAATATTTGAAATTTTGAAAAAAATTGAGAAAATCAAGTCTATATGAAACATAAGATCTACTTTGCCGTCAATACTCGTCCTTCATACTCGCCAGTAAGGATGTTCCTTTTTTAAAAAATTTTGTGTTCCATTTATAATTTCTGCTAAATCTTTTATTTGCATTTAATTTAGAATTCAAATAGAAGTTCTTTCCGTGTAAATTTTGTTGGAAGAATAAGCAATAAATTCTAGCAAAAAGAAAAATTGTAAGGGTTAACAGATAAAAGTTTTGTGTTGAAATATTTGGTTGTACAAATGAAACATAAGGAGAATATATAAATGAAAAAAAAAAGAAAAATATATGAACATACATAATCCTAAAATAAAAAAGGGAAAATTTCGCAAAATAAAACTGAAACGAAATCAATATATATCGTAAAGTATTAACTTAAAAAAACCACATAGTTGATATGCAGCAATTCGAAATTTTATGAAATATTTAAACGTTTAAAAGCTTCCCTCTATGATTTTATATTAAAAGTTTTAAATATAAGAGACATTCACCTAAAAGTGTGCAATAAAAAAATGAAATGCGCTAATTTAAAACGCGCTCCAAATGGCGCCAATTTATAATAGCGGCAAAAACATATGCAGCTCACAGCACCATCTAAAATGTTACAATTTAATATTCCATTTATATAAACATTTGTCAGTCAGTATGTAGGTATCTGTAGTTTTGCAAGTCTGTATTAGGGTGAACAGTTTTTGTTTTTTGCATATTGTTTTTAAATTTGGAAAATTTGCAGTAAAATACGAGCATAAAAATTTGTCAAAACAATTTTTTGAACAATTGTGGCCTTATAAGTATCTGAAAAAACAAGATTTATGTTGTAGATTTACAGCTTGTGAAAATATTAAATAATCCAATAAATAACCTTTTCTCTAAAATCACCAATATTTTCTTCTTTACACTCAGTTTTCATCTTGTTCCTATTGCATGGAGTGAAGTTAATATTGCATATAGCTCTTAACACTTGTATACCTCGTGGGGAGAACCCCCAATGACCCAAAAAATTATATTTTTAATAAAGGAAAAATGAATTGAAGAAAGGATTGGATATGGAATAATGCTATGCCAGGATGCTATAGCCGGCTAAAGCACTTTTTGCCCACAACAAAATATTTTGAGGTGCATTGCTTCCCACTATTTTAGAGAGCAAAGATCCATATTTGAAAACTACGTATGTACAAATGAATTGCTCGGGGGTTTTAAAGATTGAATATTTGTACGGTATTACAAGTTTAGCGTTCGTCTCTTGGCGGCATGAGTCGTTAAAATTATCGTAATTGTGTTGTTCATAAGGTAAGAAAGAATTTCCGTAGACATTGAACTACATCAAGAAAAAGGCAAAGCAAAGTATTAAAAATATTGGGTGATTCGAATAATAATGCGGAATATTGTTTTCAAAACCACGAACAAAAATGCAGAAAACAATGCTATGAAATTATTTAAAATATTATGAATTGTTCGAAAGAAAGGTTTGACACGAAAATTTTCACTTTTCTTAGCCTTTCGCCCGGTTTTCCTTCTTGGAAATGACAAATTTCAAACAGAAGGTTTTTTGGTTCAAATATTGAGAAGAATCGACTAGTTAAACATAGAAACATGCTCTTAGACATTACAAATCAAATAGGAAATCTTTAATATAAAATTTCGACGTCTTGTAGGTTTTTTGAAAAAAGATGAGCACATTTTAGATTTGTTACCAAAATAAATAAAATTTGTCAAATCGATGATGACGTTGCTTGTGACAAAATACACAGCCGAAAGATCGTTTTCGACCTGAATGAGAGATTGTTAACTTACTTAAGGAGTATTTTGCACATACATTCTGTGCAAAATTAGACGTAGAACATTTGCAATGTCATAAACAAGATTTTGCAATATTCTGAACAATCTATATATTTATTCCTCGAAGGTAAGGCTTAGTTGACGCGATCTACAACAGCTGCAGCAATTTATTGAATAACAACAATGAAAATGTTTTATTAAAATGATAAAAGTTTACGGGATTCTAGATTAGCTACAGTAATAAGTAATACCATAAAATTTATACCTACGAGATCGTTTTACCAAAAGCTTTTTTATCAATTTTTTAAAAGAATGGGTAACTACCAACGCCCTGCCATAGCGAAGAGAAAAACACTCGCTGCTAGCTAAATAAGGTCACTTGGGTGATACATATCGGGGCTTACAGAAAAACGTTACAGCGTGTTACATGGTGAGGGGGTCTAAAATCTTCAAAAATTGCGTTACGTAATACTTGAACGCCCCCTAAATCATTAAAATCGAGCATACATGGGTGATTGTAAAAAACTAACTTTAAAGCTTAAACTAAATTCGGCCTTACCCTTAAAACCAATCTTCTTATATCTACTCTTGAACATTCCACCCAATTTTTAAAAAATTCTAACTGCATGTTTTAATAACCCTCGGGTGGATGTTTATGAGTAAAATGCCTTTAGCGTGTCATGTCCCAAGTGACAGAATTCAAGGAAAATTCAAAATAAAATTTTCAGAGGAATACCTTATACAAATATAAGGCTTAGTATAAAATTACAAATTTATAAAACAACAACAAGATTAAAATTGTCCCATGGACTTATGTAAAAATTGATTTTTTGTTTGAAGGAGGAAGTTAAGTGAAATATTTATCTTAATTCGGTAAAAAACAACCTGACTCAAGGAAAAAATTATTTATTTTTGTTATTTATTCTAATCATTTAGAACCGAGAAAAATAAAGGGACAAATTAGTGAGCCTCTGCCGTGATATGTGACTGGGCTTAGAATCAGTAAGTCATCTTTTTCGAAATTGAGTTAAACTAACGTGTCAACAAAACGCGGATATGTTTTTTCTACAAAAAAAATATCATATTTACTAAAAAACGAAAAAAAATTCCATACTTCTTTTAAAATCACGTATGTATTATTTACAAATTATTTATATTTAATATAAAGAAGCATAACTAAATTTCTTATTTCCAATGAAATCGCGATGCATTAATTAATATTTTTGTGTTTCTAGAAAATCGCCACCGGGACCGGGAAGGCCAGTAAGGGTTCGCCAAAAGCCAATTCTAAAATTCAGATCTTTTAGTGTGTACAGAACACACACCCGATTTTCGGGGGTTATCACTAGTAAATTATGATTACAATTGTGAATTGTATATTGTTCATGTACTTTTATGTTTTCGTAGTTTTTGATAATAATGCCTCTACAAATTAAATTTAATTTAAGAAAATTTGGCAAGTTTTGCCACCAATATTTTTTAGAGTCTCTGCCTCTCCAGGATGCTAAGAATAAACTGAAACAAAATTGGATTTGGCATGTGGAAATCCTGAGTATAGTGTGACTAGGCTAATCGTATGAAAAATTTTTTCATAGCTGCGGTGGTGAAACATGGAAGCTAAATAGTTTACCTTGACTTTGTATCGGTGACTACATGCGATCCAATATTGTTCTGTAGTTTCTAGAAATGTATTGGAGGCTTACTTTTTATTCTAAATTTCTAAAAAGTATATGAAGACATGTTTTAATCAATGTATTTGCGGCTTCATGCCCAGGGATCCCAAAAATGTTCACGTTTTTTTCAATTCCATCATATTATCTTTTATAAAAGAGATGGGATCTTTTTAGTTATTAGTGTATCTTGCGGCTTTACAGAGAGATGGGCTGTCAGTACATCTGATAAATTTACCTTTATGCACATTAACGATTTACATAAGATATGTCTTATGTAGTGTTAATGAACTTCTGACTTCCTATATCTCCAAAAAATCTATACCTTTTGGTATATTTCAAATACATTGCTTTAGTTCAAGTAAAACTTTAATTAATTTTACTTAGATTTCATTTTGGAGGATTGTTACTCATATTTTTTCTACAAGCGACGCTCATAGTCTAACGAACATAAGCCTTTGTATATAGGACTTCCACAAATCAAGCATAGGGAGCGACACTTTCCATTGAAGTAAAGCTTCAAATCATTTAAGCCAAGTGATGTAATGAAAGTTTGTACAAAGATACAATGCGTGGGACTGGATAAATGGAAGGAAGCTTTCAAGTAGAATTTCAGCACAAGGGAAAAGTGTGAAACAATCATTGAACGGAAGATACTTAACCTAAACCTCCAATAAAACCAATGCTTTATCTCATAGTCTCAACAAAATAGGTGCATTTAGAAAAGTAGGCGTTGCTCATTTTACAGAAGTCATAACACCAAAGTTTTCCAAAAAATATTTTATTAAATTGATATAAAGACACTTAATGACTTAAAAATTCTTCAGAAGGAAAGTGAGTGAGTTTAGCCGGACAGCTGTTACATTGCTCTTAGATATCTTTAAAAATTTTCCTAAGCATTCATAATGAAAATGAGTTTAGTTTGAGTTTTACCAAACGCAATCATAATTTTGGTAAACCCTAATATATGCGTAGTAAGTGCTTTTGCTGTTTTGTATGTATGTTTCTTATATTTGTATTTGTGCATGGGTATAAATAACCCGCAATAAAAATCGCGAAAGGCAAAAAATCATTTTTATTTATTATACATTTTCATACATTTTAAGGATATTTGTATGCGCGTAAGGATTGCCGCCGACACATATTTATATTTTTTCGTCTTTTTCTCGAAAAAAAAAATTGTTTCTTTTTTACGTTTACTTTAACGCCCTCCTCACTTTCATTCATTTTTTTATCATTTTTACGTTTAAGCCATAACTTGGTTTTATAGCGCTCTGGCAAGAAAAAAAAAGTGTGCATTAGAAGCTCTTAGCAGAAGCCGTAGATGAGAGCGTTATACCCGCAGTTCCACGCGCTTATATCTCGCATATATCAATGTAAGCACCCTCTGTGTTGTTGTTTTCTTCTTCTTCTTCTTTTTTAACTGGCGCAAATACAATTCATCTGGCTTTGATATAAAATTGATTACAATCAATCAAATTCAGTGATTGTATTTTGTGAGCGCTGCTTTGTTATCAACTCATGGGTTTGAGTATTTGTATTTGATCCCTGTAGGGAATGTTACTCAAATGAGTCAAGCGAACGTAATGTTCGTATTCTTCACCCATATCTAGATAGAGAAAATAAACAACCATATAAAATAAATAAGATGATTCATTTTATTACATTGTTTTTTTCGAAACCATCAAAGCATTTAGATTTTTCTATGGAGGATATCTCTAAGTAGATTCATAGAGAAAATCTTTTTGAAATCTTAAAGAAACTTTCACACTGACTTTACGCAGTGGCGAACTAACACCTGACGTGGCTCGGTGCTAATGTCGTTAGAAGCTTTTTTCTATTCCTTTTTTCAGATAAGCTCATCAGGAACATGTTGGGATTAAGGTTAGCCTCCGGGCGATGTCCAAATAATTTTGAAATTGAAAATATTTCAGTATGCTTATGATGTGGTAACTGATGGCAACTTTGGAGATTTTTTTTTTCTTAAAAGAACATGACTGAAGTAATGGAGCTCCCACGAAGTGTCTGCTAAAATGCTCAAAATGTATCACCCTTCTTGTTAGGATTAGTAAAGGTCTTCAAGAAATGAAAGTTACAATATCAGCTTAAATCATTCTATATTTTCACTGCTACGTGGGGCAGGAAAAGTATCAAAAAATTCTGTGAAATAAATGCCGCCTTAATTTGGTTGTCATCCAATTCAAATGCCATAAAAAAATGTCCACAGTTGCTCTTCGTTTTTGTCAGCACCGTATGGCCCCATGACTTGCTGATGATCGTTTCACTTATTGAAACGGATTCCACATATTTTATAAAGGAATTCTCTCTTCAAGAAAATTAAAAACCTTATTATGATAATTATTATAAATATTTTCTTTGTGTACATACTGGAATTAATGAGATTTTCTTTATGGTTTAATTAAGGATATTTTTCTGTACATAAAATCTTCCGGCCTTTGCTCTATTTTATTCAGTATTTTTTCTCTGTGCAATATTTGAAGGCGTATTTGATTTAATTTTTTTAATACGAACACATTGTTGCTTCAAAAAATTACTTTCTTATGCTGCAGTTTTTGGCATAAAATCACCAGCGATATCAAAAACATGCACAGGATATTGTCTCAAAATGTAATCGAATCTTATTTCCAAGTGGGTGTTCATTCTTATACATATTTCTATTGTTAAGTCTATATGCCATGAGTTATTAGTTATAATTTGGATAAATGAGTCAGCTTTGGTATCTGTAAATGGTGCTTGTAAGTACATCAATGAATTTTTATATATAAAAAAAATTAGTTTTCATTTGATTATTGCAAATTGGCGTATTTTTTTTTTTGCTTAAATTGATTGAATAAAATTACATGTTTTGATGAAAAAGTTTTATGACTAGCGATTTTTTCCCTTAATTGAAGAAAAGTTACATATGTGATTTTGAAATAATAGGACATATTTTCAATATTTTTCTTATTCAAAAAAGTAAAGAAGAATGGCTTGATTTAGAAAAAGTTTAAGTTTAATTTGGAGTTATTTGACACAAAAGTGAAATCTAATTTCATTCGTGTGATTTTATAACTGACATGAAATAAATATGCGAATGTGAAGCTCTCGTGGCCGTTCTTCTTTTACCAAATATTGTAAGATGAGTTGCTTTTTAGCTTATAAAGCAACTATTTTTAGAAAAGAGACCAAACTCAATAAAAATAATAACATTGCTTTTATGGTAAGAAAAAAGTCCGTTTAATTGATTTTACTTAAGCAAATTTTCCAAAATAAAAACAGAGTATTCAATTTTGTCGAAAAAATTGACAAAGTCAAAGTGTATTGAATGATAACAAATAACCTAAAGGGTTGGAGAGTATCGAAAACACAACGAAAAAAGCGGTATAAGTTGAATTTTATGGGAAAACATTGAAAAATTCAAAAAAGTACCGAACAATAACAAAACAAATAACACACATACATCTAACTTTACCGAGAAAATTAGAAACAAAAAAAAACTAGTAAAGGTGTTATCTTCGGCAAGGCCGAAACTCACATACCCTAAACAGCATTGAAAGTACTTTTTAAATTAATGTTAAAAAAATGTTGAAGAGGTTGAATAAGTCGAAAATAATGTAAAAAGGTTCAAAAATGTTGAATAGTGTTGGAAAAAACTGAAAATGTCAAAAGAATATGGGAAATATTGAAAAAAATAGAATAGAAATGAAAAACACGAAATATATCACGCCCACTTCACCAATTCCGCCCACTTTTGTTTCAATAAATGACATTCGTGATTGCGATATGTGCCGTAATTATTCTTAAAATTTAGGGCGGTGACACACCCATTGATGCAATCCACTCCGATTTTGATCCAGAAATAGCTTTTTATAAAAAAACTTCTTACACCAAATTTTACTATAATTGCTCATATATTTCGATAGTTATGCCACTTTAGGTATTTTAATTGTATGGGAAGTGCCACGCCCACTGTTGCTATTTCGCCAGCTTTTGATGCATATATACCTATTATCCAGTAAACCACTTACATCAAATTCCAGTTCGATTGCTCCAATAGTACATTTAAAATAGCACTTATAACTTTATGTTAATGAGGGAGGTGCCATGCCCACTGATGCGATCTTGTCAAGTTTCATTGAATTTCAAAGCTTATAGTAGTCGACAACTCTACACGAAATTTTATGAAGATTACTCTCATAGCACACTATCTTTAGCATTAAACGTATATCGCTTATACAGGAGGTGACACACCCACTGGCACCGTTGTACCAAAATTTTGCAAGAAGACACCTTTTAGCGAGTATATCTGCCATGTTAAATTTCATAGCGATTGCGTTGTTAGTTCTCTTTTTATAACGTTTATAAATATTGTAGGCTGTGCCACGCCCTTCAACAAAATTTTCCAGAATATTGAAGAAACTTGTATTGATAACTACTTTCAGTGGTATCATCCCTAAAATTTTTATGAAAATCGTATATGCCAATTTGTAGTTATACGAAATTCAAATTTGCAATTCCTAAATGTCCCACGCCCACTTTTACAATTCCTTCCACTTTAAGCGCAATACAAGATTTATATGATCTGTACTGAATTTCATCACAACATCAAGCACGGTTTACGAGCTATGGCGTTCTACAAGTTAAAATTTAGGGCTGTGCCACGCCCCTTTAAGAGCCTTTGCAAATTTCAAACCTAGCATAATCTTAATTTTGTTCTCATCTTCAACAAATCACCAAATTTCATCAAAATCGCAGCATCTATTTTCAAAATGGAGTTGGGTATATTTACATAGAGTATGGGCGGAAGGCGTGGCCGTTAACCGATTTCGCCAATTTTTATATGCTAGCAGCTTGCAAGATGGTGTGACCTGTGTGCCAAATTTCATTGAAGTAGTTTGCTTAGTTTTCTCGTAAACCTGATTTCAACAGACAGACACACAGACAGACAGACAGACAAGCAGACAGACAGATGGACTTAGCTATATCGACTCAGGTGGTGACGCTGATCAAGAATATATATACTTTTCTATACGTGCCACGCCTCCTTATATGCGTTACAAACGGAATTACAAAGTGTATATACCCTCTATGTAGGGTATAAAAAAAAACACAGAAAGAAACCATGAAAAAATGTATGAATGTCAAAAATATTATCAAGAACACATCAAATTAAAATTAACGTAAAAAAGACGATAGATTTCGGAAAATTTCGATTGGTAAGTAAATAAACACATTATTGAAATACCCTAATTCCAAAGATGGTAACAGTAGAATAATTTATGCCAACAGAGCCACCTAATATTATATTATTGTTTAAAGTTTAATATTCTAGTGTTAACCTTTTAAGTAATGTAAGAAGCAACACTCACTTCCCGAACTTGACTTGGTGGCTAAGGAGCTATGACTAAGCAAATTATAAGCTAGTTTTTTAATTACAGTGTTCAATATGAGCAGATTTTAAAAAACTTAACAACTAAAACTAGTGCTTCATGTGTTTATAATCGGCTTAGTGGCTTAGGAGCTATAAGTCCTTAAATATTTAAATGTGCCTTTACCAATTAATCTCTGTAATGATTTTTATGGCATTATTTAAATAGTGCAGAAAATGTCCAACTCAGTGTGCCTTAAATGGTCTTAGTACTTCAAACATATTTTCCTTTAGATTATGTCCCAAATTTATATTGAAAACTTTATTCAATCTTTTGTTGAAAATTTGATGATTTGATCTGCGATCGCAGATTTCAGTCTTTGCAGTGACATCCAGTTAGTGATTACTACACATTGTCTTGACAATTTGCAGAGCACTTAAATAAGCGAAGGATATCTGAATTATTCTATCACTTTACACGAAGACTGTCGAAGTGACTTTCACGAGGCTTTATAACCATTATTCTCTCTTGGTGAGAGTTTATTAGATTTGGTGAGACCCCTTTTCCTGCCATGTTTTGTCTTACAATTTTTAAATTTTGCTTACGCGTTAGTAGTGATATATTCTACCCTAGTGAAATATTACCGAAATCTTTCTTATATATATCATATGTAATGTTTTATATGCAATCATTCTGAAGTGTTTCTGAAAGATTCCAGATATAAAATTTCCAGTACATTTCAAACTAAATATAACTATCGCGTTAAATATGAAAGCTTTCATATATAATCACTCTAAAGTATTTCTGAAAGGATCCCGATTTAATGTTTACCAAATTTTTTCACTTAAATCTAAATATGACTTTCTGTGTGATGTTTTGTTTTATGTATTGTTTATTATCAACGCAAGTTGAGACTCGATTACGTTATAAAGTATCATCGCAAGTGAGATAAAATAAAAAAAAGTCTAATTAAAAATATTTGTATTTAACCTTAATTTTACAAGATTTTTATGACGTTTCAGAAACGCTGCAAGTGAAAGCAAAACTCGGTAATTGCTACATTGTAGAAATCTTTCTGAAATGAAAATGAAAGATATCTGAAACGTAATTGAAACTTTGTACAATTTCATGCGAAAGATTTTTAAAAGTTTGACGCAACATTGTATGGCAAGTGGATATGGACTTTATTTTTCTGTGTTATAAAAGAATACTACGCTTAAAGTACACTATAACGATTTTGATTAAAAATATAAAGCTAAAAATGCGTTCCTAGTTTTTCACTCACTTCATGGATATTTATGTGCTTCCTTAATTCTAATGATTAGCCACTTGGTATTCATGACATTTGATAGTGTAGGAAGACAGTCATTAAATGAATCTATCTACATACATCCCCCTCGTGCAGTAGCTTCAGTCTATTCATTGCGCACGGAATGCCAACAAGACGAAACACACGTACCAGCAAGGATTGATTTTGTGATTCCAAAGATTATCTGTTATTATAATTTTTATTCTTTGAATTAAGAAGTTGGCGCGAGATAGTTACTGACGCCCCTCCTTAAAAGCTGATAATTTTCTGTTTGAGCTTAAAACACTTTTAAGCTCTTTTGTGACACTTGAAAAAAACAAAAATTAATAACAAGTGCTTTTTCCCATGCGATAGCAATAACCCGCTGAGAATATGGTTTACCACAAGCTGAACCTTTTTATAAAAAAGCAAGGCACCAATTTTTAATAATATTTTTTTAAAAAAATTAAAAGATATACCAAATAAATTGGCATAAAAAATTTGAGTATCATTCAGTTCCATATTTGGTTGAATAAAAAAATAACGTGATAAAACATAGAATATATTGCCGCAATATATCATAAAAAACAACATGACGGCAGCGCTTTATAAAAAAAACATTGTTTTAGTAGACGGGTAGAGCTGGGAGCCTGAGTAATAGTTGTTTAAAAATTAAAACAATAACCGTAGTAAAAATGTTGTAAAATTGTAAATGAAATACAAGTGATATTAAAACAGCAGACAAACATTTTTCCAAACAAAATATAAAAAAACACAACAACATCAGCAATGATAATTACAACAATGACAGCTCTATATAAAAAATCGCTTCAGCAACACGTTTAATAATCACTAGCTATCACAATTTTCCACCAACAAAATAATGCGACAAAAGTGACAAACTGACAGCTCGATGGACATGCAATTTTTCCTGCCAGTGTTGCCACATAATGGCGATGCGGTTGTTCGTTGCAGGAGAGAAGAAAAAAAATACCTGAAAATACTGATGCGCAGCACTCAAAAAATTCAATTAAACTTTTATGGCATTACGTACGCGATAAAAACCCTAAAAACCAGATAGCATTAAAAGGATAAAAACCACTGTGTATATGGCATAAAAAAATTTAATTGACAACACTGCGCAAAACAACATCAGCTGTGCTGTCATTACAACGTTGATATTGCTCTGTTGCCGTTACTGTTGCTACAGCTGGTCAGTTTCACTGTGAAGTTCATCATTGGCCTATGTGCTAATGTGACCAAAGTGAAAGAAACAATTAGGGACAATGTTAAGACTTTGAAAAAAAAAAATAATCAATGAACTTAGCCTTAGAATTTTTTAGACGATATTGTTTGGTTGTAGCTTAGTGTGTAAAAGGTTTCATTAGGTGATGTTGAGATAAGTGAGAATAGGTAAGATAAGTTCAGAAAGTCAAAAAAATAATTGAATTATCTGGAGATATGTACGCACATAAATTGGTATTATAGTTATAAGGAACTGCATACACGTAAGCCTTTTGCATATAGTCAGATTCACTTCAGTCTGATGAAGAAAAAGTAGCACGGTCATTTGTTCGCACGGAGAACATGGTGTTAACGCCAATCGAGTCAACAACTGCATGAGTAGAAGAAGAAATCTGTCTGTCGCTATTATTCTTTAACTACATAGTTGTCAGCCTTATGTCAATTTAAACATTTCCTTTTGGAAAATCCCATCACATCTTCAACTCACTTATTAGACCTATCAGATGTTTTAATTGATGCATTTATTTTTCTTGATTTGATGTGTGTGGGACAGTTGCGAGTGGGAGGAAAACTTCGTCCAAAGCACAACACTAAATTTGGGTATATTATCTGATGATGATTTTCGATTTACAACATGTTAAATTTGTTAGATCACTGAGAAGTCGTAAATTATTTGCGAAGACAATTTAAGAATGTTCAGCTCGCTTTCACAGCTTGAACCTCAATTATCGCAATATTCGCTGTAGTTTATAACTCTCAATCGTATGAGCCGCTGAGTGATATAACTCAAAATTTTAAGATGCTTTAACATTTATTTGTGATATGGCCGCTAGAGACCATCGAAAAGTGATGGATCGAAACTGATACTTTTTACTTCAACGGAACATTAGCACAATTCTGCGCGGCCCATTGCGCTTGTTTTAATTCTTATGTTAGAAGTTCTTTCAAAAATTATCTGCTGTTTAGAGTTTAACCTAACCTATTTTGAGCCTAAGTAAACTGGGGCTATATATCCGCCTACCACTTCAAATAACGCAAACAACTTTTTGTTTATATGGGATGTGCCCAATGCAGTGATGCAATCTCGTCGAACTCCATTTAATTTGAAAAAATATTGTAACCCAGTCCAAATTTTATGAAAATTACTCTGAAATCGAAATTGGGGTGTTTTATTCACATCTACAAAATTCCTAAGTTTCATCAAAATCGCTTTTCGAAATAGGCTTGGCCATATACATATACATAATGTACCAGCGATCGGCAAGTCCATTAACTGATTACGCCCATTTTCAATCCTGAGAAGCATTTTTGAAAGTAAATGTTGTGCACCGAATTCAATTCAATTATATATATGGATATGGCTAAATCAACTTTGGTGGTGACGCTACCTTTCCTCTTTGTCTAGAGTGTAATAAATTAAAAAATGGTATTCTAATTTGAAGCACAATTTGTACAGCTTACTTTTTCAAAAATGATAATAGTTTTAACGAAAATTTAAATTTCAAACACTTGATTTTCGTGAAGTGTCGACACCTTGACAAAAACAAAAGTACTGATTTTTTTGGAATGGCAAAGTGTAAGGCGGCCCCTATTTTCTCATAACTTTTTAAATGCCATTCAAACTTCCAGATGCGTTCTAAAGACAAGCAGCATATTTTGATGGGTCTGCTACACTCATACCGGAAATTTAAAGTTATTTTGTGGAACAAGAGATTTTGAATTTATTTTCAATTGGGGTTTTGTGTGTTTTGTGTGCATCTCTGCTCTTAATGATTCCTGGTAGCAAAGAACAGCAGCGAGCCACTCATTATTTTTGCCATTCATGAATCTGTTGATCACAGAAAATTTTGTGAAACGAGCTACCATACCGTCTTATGGCGAAGTTTGAGAATGCCAGTGTGTTTCACAATTATTTTTAGGGAATGCCGTTTCATTTCGTTTCCTTTTGTATGAGTGT
Source organism: Meiosimyza decipiens (assembly GCA_963680825.1). Lineage (NCBI taxonomy): Eukaryota > Metazoa > Arthropoda > Insecta > Diptera > Lauxaniidae > Meiosimyza > Meiosimyza decipiens. The sequence continues at coordinate 55,059,790 of OY804260.1, forward strand.
ATGAGTGTTACGTGAGCTTATTATATAAGCAAGGCTTTTTTTCCTCCAATCGATAGAGAAAGGTCGAAAATGGATTTTGAACATTACTTAGAGTGGCTCCGGACCCTGGAAATCACCGTTTTCGAGCCATCTACGGGAAAATTTTTGTTGCTCCAATCGATAGGGAAGGTCGAATATGGCTTCTGGACTTCACTTAAGGTGGCTCCGAACCCTGGAAAAGACCGTTTTGGACCCATTGCAAACGAAAGATAGCTCGAAAAATAGTTTTAGACATAACTAAGGACCATAGCATAACATAACCCTAGAAAGAACTGTTTTGGACCTGAAAATGGGTTCCCGGACCATGGCATCCGTTTTTGACCCATTTTCGGGAAAAAACTTTGTTTTTTCAAACGAAAGATACCTCGAAAAATAGTTTTGAACATAACTAAGGTTGGCTCGGTACCCTGAAAAGAAACGTTTTTGCGTGAAAGTTTTCATGTCCAAAACTATTTTTTGAGCTATCTTTCGTTCAAGAAAAAACAACTTTTCCGAAAATGGGTCGAAACGGTCCTTTTCAGAGCTTGGAGCCACCCTAACTGTTGTCCAAAATCTTTTTTGACCTTTCCCGTCGATTTGCTTTACCACAGTTCAACAATAGTGGCTCAAGCCATTCTCTGCTTGATACACGCATTCACATCCATGAGACCAGAGCTACTTACACGCTCACCATTCATGAGCAGCATTCTCTATTTACGCATTCACTATTAGCGTGCGCAACTCAGATTCACGCTCATTATTGCATGCAATGTGCACTCTCATGTCTCATATTTTTAGAAGTGGCTCAAAACCCTTAGTGAGCCACTCAAGGTCGTTCTCTGCCTGATACCCTTAAGAACCCTTAACAGCTCCGTGGCTCGGAGTAACGGCCTCCTGTCTACTGTCGGAACTTTTATATTCGATTTCATAAGTAAACATCTTTTCGGGTGATTTTCACTGCTAGATGAATTCGTTCACACTATCGTGGCTGCATTAAGAGCCTTAAAATTTTGATTTTATAAGCAAATCGTATTGTAGCTTTACAACAACGGACAACCAACTGAGCTTTACATAAATTTTCTACTTTGCTGTCGTGCAGTTAGGATATCTAGAAAAGTACATTCATGCGAATAACTTCGTGCTATGATTTCAATAATTTTGCCCAAAGACCACTCACTAGCATTTTAGAAGACAACAATTTATTTTCGTGGAGCCGCAATCATTACTTGAACCGAATTAACTCCAATACTAGTCAGTTGGAGTACGTTAAACTGTTTTATTTTTCGCATAGTCAATAAATGCGTGCAATTTTTTCATATTGAACCAAAAATGGCCGAGCACCAAATGAGATAATTACTATCGAGGCGGGCATAGCTTAGGCACTTACAAGTATTTTTATTTACAGGACTTGGTTTCTGCGTACCTTTCTTCTATCAACCTTTAATATGCTTGCTTTGATTATATATATACATTTGCTTTGATACAAAAGCTGGTCGTCGTCCTTACCTGCTCTTACTAGGTTAAAATTTACATGGACGAAACGCTGTATAATTTGTTTAGATAAACTGTTTTCAGGAGGTATTGAAGTGGCAATGTGTATTGTCGACTGCAAATTAATTTCCTCTTGATCCTTTCCTTGATGGGGTGGTAAGATCTGGGAGTTCTTAATTGGAGCAGTCAAATATTAAAGCACGGTTGGATCTCGTTTCCTTCTGATGATTTTGTTGTTTCGACACCAGCTTTCTTTTAGATTGGTGAAACTCTGATAGTGGTTGTTGAACTAGATGTGACGAACCTTAATGTGCACACTCTTTGGCGCTGGTAACTGACTGAAAAACAACAACAGTTAATAAAAACTTATAACTAACAAGTTAATAAGAGAGTTTAAGAACCAAAAATACATATATCGAGACGAATAATATCTAGTTAATTGGTAATATCTGGTCACCTCAATATAACAGTAATAACTATGGTATTGCAGCATAGTTTTTGCTGCTGGAAATTCGCTGATCAGCATAACTGTCAGCAGTTGGTTTTCCTTTCTCCCCATTATTTAATGGCACATGTTTTTTGCTCATTTATCACACATCACTGTCATGTCAAGTGTCAGAACAATTTCAAGTATTCATTGCCAGAGAGCGTTGCATATCCTTAAATCAAACTTTCTGCTCAGTCCATATTCGTTCAATCGGTGTGATGCTACCCTTGCTGTCAACGTGATATTTTTTGTATATTTTTTTTTTATATATATTCCAATTTGCATTTGACAATGGCTTTTCTATCACTTTAGTTTAATTTTTCTCCAATGCTATTCATAAAGACGAGTAAGAATTTCATCATACTTAAACAATTTTACACCAGTGTGTCAGTTTTTTTTGTCTCAAGTTTATTGCTTAACCATTCCATTATAAGTCATCAATAATTTACTTATATATTGAGTTAGGGTCGGGTACTGAAGATTTTCGATGCTTCCCTTGTTATCATAAAATTCAAAGAGAGCCATAAAATGAATGCATCCATTGGAACGTCATCAATTTATAGTATAATATGGCATTGGATTGACATTTGCTTAAATTAGTTTATTTTTATGACAGCTTAAATTATTTATTTATAATTCGGTGTAAAAATTTTATATCAAAATTTTCGATTGCTTTTGTTTGCAATTGATGAAATAAATGAAAATAAAGAAGAAAAAGTGACGATTTTTATTCATAGAATACGTTACAAAGTTAATGTATTTTAAGTCATAGCCTTCATATCGAAGAAATTGAATAAAAAATTATGACATAATTTGAGGCATTTTTATAAGCATAAAATTTGTATTAAAAACTTACAGCAAAGAAAGCGTTGGAAGCTAAAAACATATTTTTAACGCTTTAATACATTTCATGCTTTAATTACAACTTCAAAGGCGCCTACAGTTATGCTACAAAGTTTTCTAAATTTTTTTTTATAATTATCATTTTTACAAGTAAAAACACAAAGCAAACAAACGATTAAAGTGATGTTAAACGGCAGCAAAAGCTGCCTGCTGCCGCCGCCAATGCCGCTTATGTTTTCAGTGTTTGCCACACAAGTGGCCGCTCATCCAAAACTAGCAACAACAAAAATAAAAAAAAAGGTATAAAAATTGCAAGTATGCAAAAAGTACTTCAAAATATGTATTACACGCCTGAAAGCACACAACAAAAAAGTCAAAAAAATAAGATGAAAAGGATGTCAGAGAAGAAACAAAGTGAATAGTTAGAGATAGTTACATACTATGGCAAACAACAACAACAACAGCAAAGGGAATATCAAGCAGCGGAAACAAAGTTCAAAGTAAGCAAAAGCAAAGAACTTGAAGAATTTTGCTGCTCCTGCTGAGCTCATAGCTGTTGATGACGATTTGGACTCTTCGCAGTGGGAAAAAACTTACTGTAATTTTTTTTATTTTTTTTTTTATGAAACAAAATCACTACTGTTACTATTCATTAAAGCAATTTAGCTTAAAGACTATAGAAATATTTATTTTATGCTTTAATTGACACGATCAATCTACATATCGCTGACTTACTTCAAGACTAGCATAACTCAAAAAACGTGATTTTTAAGTTAATGCTGTAAAAATCATAAAGCTGTCTTTCAAGGCTGCCTTGTGAGAAGAGCTTATACTTTTCATATTAAAAGTAACTTATTGAACAGTTGAAATCCGTTTTCCTCCCACTTTTAGTTTTTTTGTAATTTATACCAGTCTTGAAGTAAGTCAGCGACATTATTAAGGGGCTATTGCCATAATTGTAACATAGATACTTAAATATTGAATCACTTTAGTTATACGAACTCACAGTTTTTATACCACAAGCTACATCAATGTATGGATTGGTAATGCTTAGTAGTTTTAAATCTTTTGATAAAGCAATAATTTGTTAGTAGTTTGAGAGCTTCTACGTTGATGTGCTCTCGAATTCACCTTTCATCTTTTTGCCCAAATTTCTTCATGACATTAAAGACAAATTTTATAGTTAAGTCTTATTGAAATTATTATCAAATATACCACAAAGCCAGTGGTTGTTAAGAATATGTTTTTGGGTGTTGAACGTGTCATACCCTGACACTCTCAGAATGTTGAAATCAAGACCATTAATATGGAGTATGCTTACTAAATGATTTTTTTTTCAACATTTGATTTTTTACATTAGAAAAAGGGTGATTCTATTTCAATAGTAGATAGTGTTAACTTAAGCAAAAGTTGTTTATTACTCTAATTGAAAATTTTGAAATAGTTTTATATATAGAAAGGGAGTTTTTTTTAGAGGTTTGTTTTTCGAATAAAGATAAAACTGGCATTTTATGGTCAAATCTGGCAACTCTAATGTTATTTATGTTCAGTTTGGTTTGCCATTTCATCATAAATAGGTTGACAAAAGAATAAGCTCCATCGTTAAATTCAATTTGAGTTTGATTGCGCTTCCATTTTGACTCATGCTAATTACTTAAGTTTCGTAGATTATTTACAAATAATATATCGTCACACATGCTTACAATTTAAAAAGAGACGTCATTTTGCATCATTTTTCAACATGAAGCCCTTATCTCTATTTTTTAAATGAAAATAGCAAAAAAAACATATATATTTTCTTAGAAAATGTTGGTCATAAGCAGCTATGCACCGCCATGTGTTCAGCAGTGGCTCACATGCTCATAGTGTACATTGTCGGAAATAAAGAAATTGGTTGATTTTAACAGACAGATAGAAAGACAAGAAATGGAATTATTATGAAGTTGAACTTATTTAGCAAGTGCTTTATAAAATTATTAAAATTTTCGCCGCAAATTGAGGAAAATTTCCGAGCAAGTGAGCAACATTTTTTTGTCGGCTTTTCACAAGTTCCATGATTCTGGCGACTGATTCTTATTTCGATTATCAGCCTTATTTAGGTAAACAATTTCAAAAAACAAAAATCAATTGGAAATGAATTTGAAAAATGCAATGGACTAAAATGTTCTATTTCGATTACACGAGACATATACGAAACACTAGGTGTCGTGTGTCTCTTTGTACTGTACATAAAAAACTCTCTATGAAAACATGAGCCGGCATGTCTTTCCAGTGACTACCAGTTACATCTTTTTAATGTTCAGTATAAAGACATTAGTATTTATAAGAACATTGTTATGTACAGCACGCAGACATGCCACCTATTATCTTTATAATCAGTCTATTATGACCTTTAAAAATATCTAAGACATTTGTACGTCTCTCTTTATTATGGTCTTATATCATGTTTTGTCAAGATATTTAAAAAAAAAAATTGCAAATTAACTTTTTAATGCCGATACCACGCTTTTATAAAGATGTCATTGCTTTGTTAGCTGCATTCTTATTTTTATAAATTCCCCGTTGACTACTTGTGATATTATTTATAAGTTCCATGCACCATGCTAATTTATAGTGAGAGCAGATTGACTAGAAAAAATAGTTATTGATGTTAGCAGAACTGAAAGATCTAACAAAAGTATTGTTTTGAGTCAGTAAGTTATAAATTTAGGAGTATTTACGAAGACGAGTTCTGGGCAAATACAAAAAAGAGATCGACGGAAAAACTAGAAATCCTGCCCTCCATCATGGAAGTCAAGTCAAGAGCAAATGTTTTGACTAATCTACCCAACTCAAAATCTATTGGTTCTGCTGAAGACATAACAAAAATAATGATGATAATGATTCAAAACCTCTCCATGAAAAGTTCATACAATTTTTAATTCTAAAATAAATTAATCCATTCCCACAGTGCGACTCTGATGATAAGATGGATGAGTTTAATATATAAGTATTTAGATAGGAATGCGCGAGTGTGTGTGTTAAATGTGAAAATGAATGTGTATGTGTAAATGTTACCATGTCTTTGAGCATAAAGTATTTTTGGTGTGTAAATTTATAAGTACAAGTGCGAGCGTGTGATTGAAGGTGCTTAAGCTTTTTGGTGTCTTATGTATGAGATATGTTGGTGCCATTGCTGTCGTTGCTTATTTAAGTTGGTGATAAGTTGACAAGCATGACGTTTAAACTGTTACTGAAAGATGGAACATTACAAACATGCTCGTACGCACACCCACACGAATATATATACTCAAATGTCAACACTTTCTTCCATGATGCCAATAAGTTTGCAGTTGTTGTATTGTTATTAATTTAAATTTTTTCTCTCATCTCTCATCTCTCATTTTAAATAAAAAAATTGCCTTAAATTTTGCAGAATATTGAAAAACTTAACCGACATTTATTTTGAGCATAATTTTAAGAAATGAAACAACCTACTAAGACCAGGCGCAATTTTGTTTTCAGAAGCAAAAAGTGTTAGTCAGATATAACTGAGAGGAAAAGGATTCGCGATCCGAAGTTTGACATCTGGAGAAAGCTTAGACTGCAGCTTATACGATACGTACATTTTAGAATATATTATCGATGCAGGCTGCATTTTTTTCAATTTTCGAAAAATTCTCAAGAATCGCATTTTTTTCTCCAGCAATTTGACTCCGATCTGTATATATTGCTTAGCATCCAAAAGTATATTTTTACTTCTTCCCAATACCATGATTTATATGTGATCACGTATAATTTAATGGATTTGCAGGCGATCAAAATGGAATGAAAGTGAATTATTCGGTCTTTTATAAAACTTACTAAATTTCAATTGTTCTCTTTATTTTCAATTTTTTTTTTTTCACATTTTTAGGATAAAGATAAAAGATTGTTGAAGTCATTCAAAAAATAATGAAAATATGTACTTAATTTCTATATTTTCATATATGTATGACTCTAGAGGAAAGATGAATTTTGACTCGAGCATCTTCGTCTGTGTATCGTGCAGTCTTTGTGGGAAAACCATTTGCCCCAAAACAAATTGCCCTATGCTAAGAAGTACTTAAACTCATCTAAAATACACAAAATTGTTCTTTTGAGGCAATTCATTACTGTGAAGAATTGCTCAAATACAGAAAAGGGCACAACCATAGCCAGCCCACATGTCTTCAAAAGTTGTTATAACGCTTTTCAATTGTTGCGATGTCCTGGTTGAAAAGTTCCATTTGTTCATCATTCGCTGCAAATAAGGAAATTGTTCAATAACAACGAGTTCAACGAAGGCTTGACCTAATTCGAGATTGAAGATTAGGAGCCATTAGAAGACGTTATCCGTGGATTTTTGGAAAAAAATAGAAGCGAGAATGACCACCAACTGATCCTGAAATCGATGGATAGACTTCACGCCTTGATCACTCTCACTCCGTTCAGTACTAATGAATAGTACGCATGTACCAATAAGTATTTTTAAAAAGTAAAGCTAAATAATTCCAATTTCAAGTGTGCGCATGTCATTGACAGTACATTTTCTGCATTGGCATTTGAAATCTTTCCCTCCCGATTTGGGTGCAGCACATGTTATCATTGAAATATCAAATGAGTTGCTTACAAATTTTATAGAGGTCACTTGACTTTAAGTTCAAAGAAATGTGTTTTTAGGAACCTATCTTATATATGTAAGGTGATGTAGACAGAAGTGGGCCATGTATTTATTTTCGTTTGTAAAATGGTGAAAAATTCAAATTTTTAAAAAAAATTTTTTTTTTAATCGGTTGTGTATTATCTATCCATTATAAAGGTATACCTTGTCTTTCTTAGTTCCTGGCAATTGGCATGGCTTACATTTACAGACATTTTGTCTGTGCAGTTGTTGCTGTTTTCTTAAGCGCGTCATTAACATTTAATTTAAAGATGCTTAAACTTTGGAAAGTCGTTTAAAATTTTATTTTAAGTCTCTCGTGTGTTTGAACATTAAAAATAAAAGAGCGTAATGTGTTTACTTATTTGGGAATTTATAGCATACTTTTTGGCAAAAGTATAGGATTATGTAATATGTTGCGCGCAGCAAAAGTTTATAAATTTTTTGTTATGAATTCTTGAACTTTAAGTTTGACAACAATATTTTTATCGTTTAATGTTCGTACATAAAATATAGGCTGAAGAGTTCTATCTTCAATATATCATTAGTATTATTAACCTTACAGACATCTGCTAAAATATTTATTCTTATAACCTTACAAATCGTTCAATGTGATTTTCTTAAAGAAAATTATCCTGGTAATTAGCTGTCCGAAAATAACGCTTGGAATGGCCTAACTTTAACTCATGTAATGCCATAGTACTCGTTTGATTACAAAAAATTGACAAAAATTATTTTGTTCAAATTTCAAAACTATAAAAATGTTTTCATTAATTTCCCTTTTTAGCTCTCATGTCAAAAATTGGCATCAGTTTTTTTGCTTTCGCAAAAGAAAAAATGATAAGAGAAAGTGACGTCCCCGATGAATTTATTGTGGCGAGTTTTGCAACCTTTTAGTTTTTGAAGGTCTTTGGCCTGTCGGCCGAGTACAAAGTGCATTCAAAGAGTTTTATGAAGTTGGTTTTATGAAAAAAAATGGATTATATCTTTAAAACAAATTCAAAACTTAGTAATCATTTTTATAGCCAATGGAGTATGTTACTTTCAATGTGAGTGTACTCGCTTGAGTACAATGGAAGAAAGTAAATGCAGATTGTGAGTGTTTCTTCTATTTCACTAGGATAGAATTTTTCATCTCCGTTACATTTTTTTTGTTTGGTAAAAGCTTTCGTAGGTTAGCTGCCGCTGTTTCTGAAGCAGACTATAACACCGACGATGATAAATTTGACGAAAATTGCTTTTACTAAAGAGAGCTTGCGCATGATATTCCTAAATCCGTTGAGTTGATTTATGAGAGCGTGGAAGAATGGGACAGCGAAGACAATATTCTGTTATTAGAGGTCAAGAAGTAATGAAAGCCAACCATTCAACTGCCAAAAAGGTCGAAGAATCCATGCAACATGATAATGTCTGCGATCCAGAACTTCAAAGAAAACCAACGAACCATGAAAATTTGTCTAGAACATAAGTCTCCTTTGGAAGTGTTTGAGACCAATTTCGATACAAATGCTGTCAACATATGTGACCTGATCTATGAAGATGGGGCTTAGGTGTCAAAAAATAGTTATCCTTTTTTTGCTGATTCGGATAGAGTTTGAGCGTTGTTTACTTTTAAAAGCTGTTTTCTCGAAAACTTGGCATTAGATTCTTTTGGCCAAAATTCCGATACTTTTATAAAACTCTTTTGCTTAAGTGACTTTATAATGAAAAAAACCCGAAGTTCTTCGTAAATTGAAAATCATAACTAATTAATCGATCGCTTATAAACAATAATTTTTTTTTGTGTGCTTTACTCTATATAAAAATCTGACCAAAACTGTCGCTTATATCAATGTCCTAAAGAGTCTTTGGACATTGAGAAAAGTTACAGGTCGAAATATTTTATTTTTATGTTTCGCTTCGGCTTCTAAAGTGTTTCTGGCTGATTAAATATATATTTAGATATACACCTAAAAATATTATTAAATTGTGATTAAGTTTTTAAATAGGTCCTTTAAGTAAATATTGCAATTTAGCATAAGTTTAAATGGTCTCTAATATTCTACGGAATATTTTCAGCAATTTATATGTCAAAAATGGATCTGATGGATGCAAGTATGTAGCACAGCAGTCCTTATTAAATAGCCCCACCCATGACAAGAGCTTCACACATAAAGTGAAAGTAAATTTTAAATAAATTTCATGTCTAATGCTAGAAGTGCCTTAAAAGGATACTTTTTGCACAAGAAAAATGCGCAATAATGCGTATTTATTTAAGAGTTTAACATGCAATCAAATCTCAGTCACACTATAATATAAATTCACTTTATTGCTACCACTGCTGCTGTTACTGCTCCAACCAACACCCCAAAACCCCCATACGATGCCGCCCAAATGTATGCAAAGTTTGTTCATGCTTTCATTTTAAATCTCACACGTTCTTAATTTTTTATTATTTCTTTTACATCCGATTTGCTTTCGCATTTCCTGTGCATTTTGATATTGAGGGACTACGAAATAGCAGCAAGGAAAGACAAAAAGAGAAAGAAAAACGAAACTAATATAAAACCACAAAGGTATTTTGGGGATGAGTGAAAAAATAGGGCGCGTTTTCTCACATCCTTATCAATATCTGAATTTATACACATGCACACGCACAGCAAAAATAAAAATCAATTTTAATGCGACTATAAGAAAAAAAATAAAATTTTGTTGATCCTTCATCCTAAATTCTCCTTTTTTTACGTTAAAGATTATTGCCAAAAGCTACTTTGCATCAAATATGTACGACTATGCGAATTTAATGATTATGCAGATTGTTACCACAAATCGATATCGACGATATCACTGCTGATGTTGGTCGTTGGAAGCATACAAATAGTGTACTCAGCTAGTTGGTGGAGGAGGCAAAAATTCACTTTTATGGCATGTGTGGCTAATGTTAAAAATATCGAGTGAAAGATGTAACTATCAACAGAGATTGGAAGGCCAAATTATGTTAAAAGCTTTATATAAAACTAGCTGTTCCTGCGGCTTTGCCCGCGCACGCCCGTCGTACAATCTCGCTAATATTTGCGCTGTCCTTACTGAAGAAAATTGGGTCCATGGATCAAATTTCAAAACTTGGTATAAGTACGATGAATTGTAATTTAAGAGTTTTTGTTATGTGGGAGGAACCACGCCCCAATACACAATGCTCTTCATATTTTGCGAGTAGCTTGGCACAATCGCTGTACATCCATTTATCAAGTTTCTCAACTCTAGCTGTCATAGATTCATAGATGCCAAGATACAGCGGTTAAAGTGTTTTTGTTGTAAGGAAGGTGTCACGTCCCGTTGTCCTATCGCCTCCACATTTCATGAGTTTCTTTATATGGACAATATACACCATTGTTTCAAATTTAAAAACTCTTGCTACCATAAGTTACCAGATATACATATGTAACGTTTTAATTGCTTATATCGCATGGAAGGTGCCACGCCCCTTTGCATATTCCCGTCCATATCTTATGAGGTAGTTAGCATAAGCTATATATATATATACACACATCTTAACATGAAATTTCAAAACTATTGATAACACTGGCGCCAAGATAGAGCGTCTTAAGTGTATTTGTTGCATGGAAGGAGCGGCGCGCCGTTGTCCAATCCCATCTATATTTTGCGAGATGCTTTTCTTAGACCGTTTGCATCCTATCACCAAATTTTATGACTTTTGCTATAATAGGAGCAAAGATGTAGCGTGTTAAGTGTATTCTCGTTTGTAAAGTGCAACACCCCAACACTAAATTTCAAAGCTATTACTATGATAGGTGCCAAGATATAGCGTTTTAAGTGTATTTGTTGCATAGAAGGTGCCACATCCCTTATCTAATCCCGTCCATATTTTTTGAGGTGCTTGGCATAGACCATTTGCATCCTACTACCAAATTTTAATACTCTAGCTTTCATATGTACGAAAATATGGTGCTTTAAGTGTTTTTGTTGTATGAAAAGAGCCACGCCCCGTTGCCTAATCCTGTTCATATTTCGTGAAGTGCTTAGCACTAAATTTCAAAACTATTTCTATCACAAGAGTCAAGATATAGCGTTTGAAGTATTTTTGTTGCATGGAAGGTGCCACGTGCCTTATTTTTTATCAAAATAAAATAGAGCCAATGTTACTCAGACATGGTGTAGCCCTCTATTAATAGAGCAATTTTCAGAATCGGAGCAGTAGTTCCAGATATTACCCTCTACATCAGGGATGCACAGATTTTTAAAGCGAGGAACCAAATTATCAATAAACAATTTGGTTGCGGGCAAAATTAAAGCAAAAATGATTGATTTTTTGTATAAATATTTTTGTATGCATACATACATATACATATGTACATATGTTTAACGTTTTTTTTATAATTTTAGAAGTGTTTGAAGTCAGTTGAGTTGTAAACACCTTCCAAGTGTACGATCGTAGCTTGCTTTTCTTCAGATTGATTATACTGAAGTCTGACTCATAAATATAGGTCGAACCAAACAAAAAATGCTTGACGCGGTGCCATATCATTTAAATTTTGGTATTGCTCCTTATTCCATAATTGATAAAATTTGTCCTTCGCATCAACATTGTTTTTTTGGCTTAATATTTCACATGAGTGCAGATCTATTAATTCCAATTGCAGATGTGTGTGAAAATGGTATTTAGAAAGATGCGAGCCGTAAGATTCATCTCTGAGGGCCGCATACGGCCCGCGGGCAGCACTTTGTGCACCCATGCTCTACATACAACCACTCTATACAATACTATAGATAATGTTTTGACAGGAGAAAGTAAACAGTAAAGTTGCAAGAATTATAAATTCAAATAAATTTTAGTAGATACCAGGCCACATTTTAAGATAAGTCTTATTTGGCCAAAAAATATTAAATTCAAACTTTATTTAAACATATATAAGTACGTTAAGACTGCCTAATCTGATTTATGAGGTACCTTTTGTACGTTTGTATAAAGATAGAGTTTACTTAAGTGAGCGATAAATCAATTTTAATATTCCAAAAGAAAGATTCTTATCGTCTGATGCAGAGAAGCACATAAAAATCTACGACATCAGTTTTGACAAAAAACTAAAAAAATATTTTGCAAAAGAAATTAGTGTCGACGAAAGTGTTTTGGTTAGTTGCGGCAAGCTAATTCCATGCAGCAAAAAGAAAAATACAAAGCAATAGTTGAAGCAGCAAGTGAATTAAAAACAAAATCACACAAACAAAAAGCATGCAGCGATTGCGAACCGAAAGTTTTTAACTCGCGTAACGGAAAGAGCTGAACCGCCGACTTGCCTTGAAGGCAAAATTACTAAAACAAAAAGCATGCGGCAACAGCGAACCGAAATTTTTTGACTTGAGTTAGGTGTTGAAGGCAAAATTACGCAAACAAAAAGCATGCGTTGAAGACAAAATTAGAAAAAGCCTGTGGCGCTTAAGAACCAAAAAGTTTTGCGTCGAAAAGCGAAAAGAGCTCGATGTTTTTGTTATTGTTGTAAAAGCTAAGCGAGCTTCGAGCTGTGCATCTATGATCTGACATGGACACTTTGGTCCATAGAGAAAAAACCAATGATAAAAATGTTGTAAAACTAAATTTTATGTAATGATTCTTGAGGACTATTAAGTTATATCCTTTCGTTATGCAATCAAATCAGCTGTTCACAGTGCTGCTTATGATCAGTTTGGGATGTGATCAGTTTTCTTGGCAAAATGCATAGTCAGTGCAATTTGGACACCAAATTCAGCTTTCGCTTTATATATTTTAATTTCCAATATTTAACATGAAAATACCGGTACAAGCGGTTCTAAGTTAGAAATAAAAATAATGTGACCACAGCTCTGTTGATCGATTGTACACTGCAAAATTCAAAATGGGATGGAGTACAACTCCATGAAACCCATTGGTACTGCTGGTCAGAATATTATCTCAAGACAAACATGATTCGATGTATCCAAATGCCAACTGAAGCTGTCTGAAAACGTGCATGGTTTGTTTGATGCAACTACCGGTCTCATATTCTCCGATCAATTGTATCCGAAGAATAATATTGCTTCAAAAAAAAAGTTTCAGATAGTGTTAAAAAAAACTCGCAAGTAAAACGAAAAAATTCATTGATGAACATAAGCAAACCAACAGAATCCAAATTAGCTTTTATATTATTACTAAGTAGTTGTGTACTAGTAGATGCCAAAAAAAACTGCAAATCTGAATAAATTAAGGCCTGAACGGTTTCTATGTGGTAAAATATAAAAAAATTTACTTTTTCAAAAAACATCAATTTCCCAAATACTTCATCACCGATTTCAGCTTTTATAGGCTTAAAATTTTTAAACTATACAGGAGTATCATTTTTGAAAATTTTATCCATGTTTATTAACCCTATTTGATTTGACAAGCATTTAAAGTTAAGATTTATGATTTGCAATGTAAATTGAAACATTGAGAATGAAAGCGAGAGAATAAAATTTGAATTGATTTCAGCATTTTTAAAATCAAAATTTTCAGAACATTCAGGAGTATCATCTCTGAAAATTTCATTCATTTTTGTTCATCTTATTTCATTTTACAAGCTTCTAAAGTGAGTGTATACAGTGGAATATTTATGAAAGAAATATAACGGAATCTTCAAATTTTCTCGCTCTACTTCTCAATGTTTCAATTTACATCGCAAATCCTAAATCTTAAATTAAGATACCTGTAAAATAAAATAAGGTGAACAAAAATGAATGAAATTTTCAGAGATGGTACTCCTGTATATTCTAAAAATTTTGAGCCTATAAAAGCTAAAATTGGTGATGGAGTATTTGGGAAATTGATGTTTTTTGAAAAAGTAAATTTTTTTATTTTTTACCACATAGAAACCGTTCAGGCCTTAATTTATTCAGATTTGCAGTTTTTTTGCCATCTACTAGTACACAACTACCTAATAATAATATAAAAGCTAATTTGGATTCTGTTGGTTTGCTTATGTTCATCAATAAATTTTTTCGTTTTACTTGCAAGTTTTTTTTAACACTATTTGAAACTTTTTTTTTGAAGCAATATTATTGGTCAAAAAAATTTTATCGATTTTTTTTATATCTACCAAATTATAGACCAATCACTAAAAAAAGTTTCAGCCTATTTAAAAAACACGAGGGTAATGATAGGCCCATTATAGATGGAATGACCCGTATGGAAGATACAACCGTACCTTAGAAAGCCAAAAAATAAACAGCCTGAAAGAAATTTAGAAGCAAATAGGAAAAATATCATAAGATAATTTTTTTTCATCTTTTGATTTGATAAAATTAACTACTGGAAAGGAAGTTGACATATGTGAGAAATAGTAAAACATTTGTCCAGCGGATGTTGCTAATTTTCTAAGAAATCGCCTTATACTCGAATAATTCAGTATTTGCTTTCGATGATATCACAACTTTAGCTTCACACATCGGCCATTAAAATAAAGACACTGTTTTGATATATACGATGCACAAAGCAGCAAAAATCGGTGTCAATGAAGTGAAAATGAACCGAAGACTTTCTATTATTACAATTCAGCAAAAGGCTTGTAATTTTTAACCATTATTAAGAGTACTATTCTCAGTTTCGTTAGCCTAACTGAGCAGTGCTTCAACAAATTTACCTTGCAGGTTTGGAATTTGCAACTGTTACGATCCCATAACCGAAAATGAGTGTGTTTTCAGCGACAAATTTATTTGCAAGCCACACCGAAAACTAATTTCTTGATCTTGTAGTAAGCGTAATTTCAACAAAATAACTAAAAATTAATTTATTCTAAATAACTACCAAAGAAATGTTTTGTATTTTGTTTCTAATCGATGAAAAATATACAACAGACCAAAATGGTCCCTTAACGTAAGATTTGAAACTTTTTTTTTTTCTCCCTACCATTTTATATTAGATGCAGGATTTTTTGATAATATGTTTATCACATGAAAAACCCACATTAGCTGACGATTCAAGTCGATATGTTGTACCGTTCTAAAGTTAAAGAGAAAATATAAAAAAACTGGGCCAAAATGGTTCAAACCTAACAGCTGGGTTAAGAGGGTGCTGCTCTACCTGGTGACTTTTTCGGGCTCATAAATATAATCATTAATATAATCTAGCTTTTAATTTGTGTAAAAATATTAGTATTATTTTGAAATTGGCGCTCAATGCCACAATTCTTCGAATTATGTAATTTTTTATTAATAAAATTAATTAAAACTTTTTATAGATTTTATGAAATTAAAATATTAACACATTAGTAAAATAATACCAAGCAACCAATAACAAAAATCAGCAATTGTTTAGACACTATAAAAATTGCAACAGCCACAAAAGCACATGCAACTCTTGTGCAAAAACTGTCAATAATCTTAAATGAACAGCTTAAATACTCCGCTGTCAGGGTTCAAAGAATTGTTTGCGAGAGGGTATTAACATTTGCGACAGCATGGCAAGGCAACAGTCAATTGCTGTTTACCTCACGGCAGTCAAAAAAATGCAAAAGAAACAATACAAAGCAAATGTTTGCAAGAAGTCAAAACTTTCAGCTATGAACTTTTGAAATAGTTTAACAATTTGACAGCTATTTTTTTGACTCCTTTACCCTTGGCTACACTCTGGATAAGAGATGAGATATCGAAGAAATTGTATTGATATTTTTAGTTACTAAAGAATCAAATTAGATCTAAGTAAAATTTTTATTTTTTGAATATATTTCCTTAGGGATCTCCCATAAATGATTTTACAGTCTTATAACGTTTTTGTACGCCCCCTCTCTCTCTCTCTCTCTCTCTCTCTCTGTTACAATGTGACACAAATTTCGACCTCTATTCACTTTAAAATTTATAACTTGAGCTAGACAATTTTATTGTCCTTGGTACTAAATTAAGGGTAATAATATGATAAACAAACGCACAATATTGGATCTTTCCTTGAATGAGTGGTTGAAAAGATATCGATGAAAGCAGGCCAGATTTTTAAAAAAATTAAATTTCACTGTTGATTCTGTGGTAACGAAAAATATAGATATGTTGGTCTTAGGACCTAGTTTCTTTTCCACAGTTACCGTTGCTTTTTTTATCTTCTGAGCTATCGGAGGGCTTAAAAAAATTTATTTCAGTAATAAAAACACCCCAAAAACATTGATTAAACTCAAGCAATTCTAAAAAAATTTGATATAATCAATCGAAAATTATTCCTTAATTTTTGTGATCAACTGACTGTAATCAGCATCAAAGCTCAATTTATCAAAGAAATGTTTTTGTCCTTCTGTTTGAAGATTTCAATTCAAAAACCGAAAGCAGACTCCATGATGAATTATTGTACCGACTAATTGACCTTGATGCCGCTGCCAGCGCAATTAGCAAACAACACTAGCATACACCACAATGTACTCGTATTTAAAGATGTAAGTGACTTTGAGCTCATCTTAAAAGCTAAAAGAAGCAACGCCCTCACCAAATAACGATACAAAGCATTTTAAAATCTGTTTTCAAGGATATAACTATACACATTTACTGAGTTGCATTACAGGGAGTGCTTGCATAGAACGAGAAAAAAGTGTACGATGAAAATATTGCACATGTGAGTCACGAACCCATATGTGCACTGAGCTCCTGCTTGACGGATAATAAGTCAGCTGATGAAACAAGAAACGAATTCCACCGCCATTCACGAAGAATTCCAACTACATTAGATAAGATTAAGACATAGATCGATGCCTGAAAACTAACGCTACGAACCGCAATGGTTTATAGGAGAGGTTTAATACAAATATCGGATTTCATTAACTGATATCATACTTTGCTATAGTTGTGTCATATAGGATATGATATGGACTATTACGATTTACAAATCTTTTCATTGTTATCATCTCCAGGCAATTCGTTTTGGGAAACAATTGAAAAGAAGGTGAAAGAAGTTATGCTGGCGATCAACAAACACAAAAATAAGTAGATGCTGTCCAATCACCAACCATCATTTGTCCACATTTATAATATCAAAAAGTTACTTACTATTAAGTGAGTGTTTACTCCACATATGTCACCTTGATGTCCTGTTATGAAAGGACACAGTATGAATAAGAAGACAAGGAGTGCAGTTCTACACAGTTCAGCAAAAAATATTTGTTTTTGTGCACCTGTGTTGTCAAATAAGTACAACAGCAAGGATATCAGCCAAATCCCAATTGTGTTGTTTTAGCTTGGAAGAATTCATAATGAGTTTTTAGTGGCAACCTGACAGCACGTCGCGGCGTCCATGCCAATTTTTTATGCCTCGGTTTTTTTTTTTATTTTACATTACTCTTTTTCATCGATTCTCAAAAGTTTTCAATTTTTCTTTTACTCCACGCTACCCCTTGTTCGCTTGCTCCTGTCTTCAAAACCGATATTTGCGCAATGTGCTGTTGTCATTGTGCTGTCACAGTAGTGGTTCTAGCAGTTATTTTTGTTGTTGTCTTTATAGTTTACTTTCTTATTGGACACTGTGTCATATTTTCAATATGGCTTCCTTCCGGTTGTCAAGCTGCTGCAACTAAATTGTCTTCACAGTTGCATTTCTAAGTGAAAATGTGCGAAAATAGAAAATGTGATAGAAAATAAAGAAGTGAAGATAAATAGACCAAAAAAAAAAATATTTTTGAAATTTATGATAAATTGATCGATATTAGTTTTTTAATGGAATTTCTTTGTGCTGTTTCTGCTTTCTATTTATTTTTTATCATGTTGGCCGCAGCATTTGTTTTTACCGCCAATGACAGCTGTGTGTGTTCTATATGACGACGTGTGAAGGCATTTTGCGGTAATTCGTTTTTCATACTTGGCACATGCTCCTAGTGCGAGTGAAAATTTGTGCAGCAGGATGTTTCTTGATTTAACGGAGGTCAAGAAAAGAGAATTATTGATTACCGATTTAGTTATTTTTATAGTAAGTAAACAATATATGTCACATTAATTCCGTTTGTATATTTTTATTGGCTCAATTGTAAATAAATTGGCTAAATTTTAAACGCACTTAACAAGGAAATGCATTTGAAAGAATCTCAGCTTCTTTATAAGAAAAAATTGCATCCGTTGGCTACAAAAACAATATACGCTCCACATACATGGAAGACAACGCTCAACGCTACATGTAAGCAAAAGTCAATGCCACGGCGTCACAAGAGGTGGGTCTAAAAATCAGCAAATGAATAACAGAAAGCATGTTCATTCGAAAGAAAGAATTGCAGGCTTGTATTGATCATGTACATTGGAAGAATTTTTGAAATACCTATGCTCCTTGTGGAGGTAAAGGACACGAGTAAGGAAAAAAAACATCAAAAAATTTGTGAGTCGAAAGAGAAGATAAGAATTGAAAGGATCGCCTCTCACTTTGCCGAAATCTCGAAAAGCTTAGTGTAAATATGCGTAAAAGCCTGAGTATCTAATTCAATATTGATTTTCTCGAAACATAAACATCCCTAATTCGTTTCTATAACTAAACAAAAACAATGACGACGCTGTTAGATCTATTTTTACCTTTTTTTATACCCTACACACAGGGTATATTCACTTTGTCATTCCGTTTGTAACGCATAGAAGGGGGCGTGATAGGTATGGAAAAGTATATATTCTTGATCAGCGTCACCACCTGAGTCGATATAGCTATGTCCGTCTGTCTGTTGAAATGAAGTTTACGGGAAAACTCAGCAAGTTAATTCAATGAAATTTTGCACACAGCTCACATCTTCTTGCAGGCTGCTAGCATATAAAAATGGGTAGAATCGGTTCACAGCCACGCCTTCCGCCCATACTCTATGTAAATATACCCAAGTCCATTTTGAAAAAAAGTTGCTGCGATTTTGATGAAACTTGGTGATTTGGTGAATATGAGAACAACATTAAGATTAGGCTAGGTTCTAAGTTTGCAAAGGCTCTTAAAGGGGTCGTGGCACAGCCCTAAACTTTAACTTTTATAACGCCATAGCTCGTAAACCGTGCAAGATATTGTGATGAAATTTAGTACACAAATACAGAACATATGAATCTTGAATGGCGCATAAAGGGGGCAGAATTGTAAAAGTGGGCGTGGCATTTCTTACAATTAAAAAATTGGATTTCGTATAACTCCAAACTAGTACATACGATTTTCATCAAAGTTTTAGGGATGAAAGTAGTCAACAATACCAGCTACGTCAATATACTGAAAAATTTATTTTAAGGGCGTGGCACAGCCTACAATATTTATAAACGTTATAAAAAGAGAACTAGCAACGCAATCGTTATGAAATTTAATAAGGCGGATATACTTGCTAAAAGGTGTCTTCTTGCAAAATTTTGGCATTAATGTGAAGGTGGGTGTGGCACCTCCCATATAAGCGAAATACTTTTAATGCTATAGATAGTGTGCTATGAGAGTAATCTTCATAAAATTTTGTGTAGAGGTGTCGGTTACTATAAGCTTCGGAACTAAATGAAACTTGACAAGATTGCATCAGTGGGCGTGGCATCTCCTTCATTAACATAAAGTTATAAGTGCTATTTTAAGTGTACTATTGGAGGAATTGATCTAAAATTTGATGTACGTTGTTTAATGGGTATTAGGTACATATGAATCAAAAGCTGGCGAAATAGCAACAGTGGGCGTGGCACCTCCCATACAATTAAAATATCTTAAGTGGCATAACTATCGAAATATATGAAATTTGGTGTAAGAGGTTTGTTTATAAAAAGATATTTCTAGATCAAAATCGGACTGGATTGCATCAGTGTGTGTGCCCCCGCCCTAAATTTTAGGAATAATTACGGAACATATCGCAAACTATACAAGCTAGTATTGTGCTTAAATTTGGTTGGTTTATTGAACCAAAAGTGGGCGGAATTGGAGAAGTGGGCGTGGCATATTTTGTGTTTTTCATTTCCATTCTATTTTTTTCAACATTTCCCATATTCTTTTGACATTTTCAATCTTTTACCTTTCTCCTTCAATTTCATTCGATATTTTCTTTATTCTTTCGACTTTTTCATCAATTTTTCAGCATTTTTCATACATTTCGACTTATTCAATTTCTCTCAACTTTCTTTAATGGTTTCCATAATTTTTCAACATTTTCAGTTTTTTCCAACACTTTCCAACATTTTTGAACCTTTTTACATTATTTTCGACTTATTCAACCTCTTTAACATTTTTTTAACATTTATTTAAAAAGTGCCTTCAATGCAGTGTAGGGAATGTGACTTTCGGCCTGGCCGAAGATAACACCTTTACTAGTTATTATTATTTTTGTGATCAACAATCTATGACATAACGCCTGAGTTTTCACCAGATATTTATGTGCTCAAAGTCTTGAAAAGAATGTCTACATTTTAAACGCAGCCTTAGTGCAGTCAATTCGTTGCACATTTCGTTTTAAAAAATTCAAAATACAATTCAAAACCAGATGCAATTTATTTCAAAAACTCAAATAACGCTCAACTTAATAACAATATGTTCTTTTTTAATTTCAGGTAAGTTATTTATTGATGAGAGCATATAAAATATTTTAAGGTAAGTCTGCTAAAAAATAGGGTTATAGATTTTACGTGCAGCCCAATTTTCATTTACGTCAATCTTGAATTAAGATTTTTGAAAAAACTTCCACACTGGCATTATCGCATTATTTAAATCATACTTAAGTAAGTAGTACTTACTAAGTACATAAATTAATAAAACTTTGCAGGATAGTTTTTTGTTATATTCAAGAGTCAAGCATTCGTCTCTCCATGAGTTGTTTTTTGTAGAATTTTTAATGTTAATTAATTGTATGTTCGTTGTATCATGCCGTTATGATGAATTGCTTTTAAAAAATTCCAGTAGCGTGTTCTTTCGAGAGACCTTTAAGTGTCCTCTGTCGGGAACTTTTCACAAATATTTGGTCACGTATCTCCTTGTAGTTACGTTCTATTCTCGAGTCACTCATGTTGATGTCTTTGGAACTTTGCGTTCTTCATATTTTGTTTTTCATATTAATTGTTCATGCCCAATGTGGCAGTGGCCTTCTTCTTTGACTCTACAGTTCAAGTTCTAAGGCCGTCACTGACCAAATGTGATCAGGAGCAATATTTCACGTAACAGAAGTGAGTTATCTGACCCATACTCCCTTAAACTCCTTTACACTTCGTTTGTGCGTTCTAAGCTTGAACATGCGTCTTTCATTTGGGGCCCTTATCACGCTTGTCATATAAATCGTATTGAACACATTCAGAAAGTTTTTATTCGTTTTGTCCTTCGGCCTCTGCATTTTCATGATCCAGTTCCTTCATATAATTTTTGTTGCATGCTAATAAATTTAAAAACATTACAAAACCGGCGAACTGTACTTTCATTAGTCTTTGTTTTTGACATCATTCGAGGTGAGGTTGACTGTCCTTCCTGCCAGAGCTCTTCGAAATTTCGATACATTTTTTGTTGGCTGTGTTAGCACGAACTATGCCCTAAATGCTGTTTTTATGAGAGCATTAATTGAATTTGATAATATTTCTAATTTATTTTAAATTGATTTTTCTGCTTCTAAAAGCTCTTTTATGAATTTACTGAACTCTGTTTATAATTAAGCTTAATTTAAATTTTAATTAACATTCTAGATTAATTTTCTCGTATATCTGATTAAGGATACTGTATTCAATTACCATGTAAAGTTAAGTAAATAAACAAATAAATACGAGATTTTTAATTTTTCGCCTGATAAAGAGCATTTCATTCGCTCAGGTAATTTTTTTTTAAAAAATAGATATTTATCTACTTTCTGTATACATAATTTAGAGACAGCTTGATGATACATTGCAGATCAGAGAAGTTTTAGTATCGTGGTTGGAAAGTTCTGACGTAGTTCGGTTACAACACTTGAAATGTGACTCAGGTTGGTAATCTCATAAGGGATGAATTTATATACAGAACATAAGAACGTAAGTTTGTGGGTCATAGCACCCTTCATTTGACTTGGAGTGAAAATTTCTTTTGAGAAAATTGAACACTGCAGATTAATTTTTTGCTTTGGAAATTTTTTTTATACACCTGACTTACACCATACCAACTTTCTCAAATATTTGAAACGAAAAAAAAAACATCTTTTTTTGAATTTTTGTTAAAATAAAAGATTGTCTCTTACATTTCATGATATATTATACAAAAAAATGCACAAATGAAAAAAAAAGTTTTAATAGTACATATGTAGTTTGCTGTGCAGCACTGAGAGTGATAAATTTATTTATTTTTATATTTTTTTCATTAAACTTGAGCGCGTTTTTTGCCAGATTTCACAGAAGCTGTTAGTATGCATTACTGTGTGCAGTTGCACAAGTCAATGTTTGTGTGTGTGTGTCTGTGACAAATTTGCATAAATAGTACGCAGTATGCATACCAAATTGTTGTACGTTGTATATATGTTAATGTGTGCGTGCCACAATGTTTGTTTTCAAGCATTTAATTTTCGGAAAGTTTATTTTTTGTTTTTAACTCTCCTGTCTCCTCTCCTGACATGTATCATGTACGTAAAATCTTTTAACGAGTTTGTGCGCATTCTTTACACTACTCCAAAGTGACATTATAATTACTATAACAGCGCTATTATCATTATTATTGTTACCATCATTATAACCATTAAAATAACCACAGTTTTCAAAGTTTCAATCAAATTTTTCTTAATTAAATTTTATTTTGAAAATCACCTACACAAACTTCATCGAATTTAGCGTTCCTCTTTCCAAAACACTAAGTCTTTATGCGATGGCTTAAAGGTTTTTAAAAAAACAAAAATTGAAAACCGAAATCCGCCACAAAAGATGTTAAGCATTTTAGTATTTATTTTCATAAATTATATAAAATAAAATATTTTGACAATGTACTAAATAGTAATATTTATATTAATTTAACAATAATTTATTTTTAATAATTGCACAATCAAACTAAGGACTGTTCCAGAAAAAAAATTTCGTTTTGCTTTTTAGTTATAAAAAAATACCCAGTAATTTTTTTGATCTTTTTTCGTTTTTTATCAATAATGGCTAGTGTTCAGAATATAAATAACTAAAAACTAAGTAACAATTTTTTTTTTTAAAATTTCTTACTTTTTTCGTAAGCCTTCATTAAATTTTGTAAAGTCGTTTCATCGACAGTACGCGAATAAATGTGCGAAGACGTTTTCCGAATGACTCGTCTACATAAAATTTGGTATTCATTATACCTTGCGTAACAAAGACGCTGATTCTGAGGCCATAGGTGCATATGGCCTGAAAAACTATATATGAAATTCTGAAATTTTTTTAGGCACATGCGCCTTCTTTGGTGATATTTAATATTCATGCCAAGGTAGCTGGTTAAAATCTGCTCTAACGTAAGTTTTGTCGTTCATAACACAGCAATCAAATTGAGTCATACAATTTTCGGGCTCGCATCTGAGCCATCAACTGCTTTTCATCTTAATGGTCTGGTACTTTTTGAACTCTATGTATATGTTTTCAGCTTAGTTTCGTCCTTTATCTTTTGCACAGTAGATTTTGATGTATCTGCTCTAGCCGCCATATCTCGCACTGAGGTGTTGGGATTTTGCTTTAAAAGGCGCTTCACCTTCGCCGCTACCTTTGGGATAAAAAATTCTGGTTTTCTGCCCGAAACTTTTTTTCGTGAAACAGGTAGACCCTTCTTATAATTAAAAATAACCGCAAAGACAGTTTTTTCTAATGCACCATCTAATATTTTAATTTTGGACTTTGTAGGTATGTGGACAAAATCAGTTTGCGGACTTTTTGCTGCTTGCTAGACATCTTTGTCGTCAAAAGTGATATCTTCAAGTGTTATACATCGTATTAAACGTCACTTTATATAAAACAAATATTGTGTCATTTTAGACGTATAAGGTTATCAGGTAGAGCATAATACAAAAATAAAAAACGTAAGTTTTTTACTACTCTACTATGACCTACAAATAGGCCACTATTTGTGCCTAATTTAACAAGAATATATTTTTAATAATAGCACAATGAAACGACAATTATTAATACTAAAGTAAATGACCTTATAGGAACACTATACAAGCTATATACAGTCGTGTCTGTATATAATGAACTAATTTTTGGCAAGACCTGTTCACATTTTTTGTTCAAAAATTCGTTTTATTTGCTCAAAATACACATTTGTATATGTAAATGAGTTAATTAGAATAAATTCTTTGGAAAATAGTAATGTAATGTTTATTAAACGAACTAGCGAATATAGCAAGAAGTCCAGAAAATGACTTTGGGTCTTTTTAGAGAACACCATGTAAAAATTTTGGTGTTCACCATATCAAGATGTTCACTATATAGGGTGTTCACTATATCCAGACACGATTGTATTTACAAATTTGCATTGGTTTCTGATTCATTAATATTTTTTCTCGTTGTTTTTAAAAGAAAAAAGGGCAAGAAACACATTTAATCACACCTTCTGATTTTTTGATGAGATAAAACTTATAAAGTTCTTAAGAGCTAAGGTAAATTAAAAGTAAGGATGACTTCGGCCTTGTGCCGCCTGGCAGGTTTGAGTGCCAATAAGCTATTTAGAGGACAACTTATGGCCCTCTCCAAGTTGACCGCAAAAACATCTGCATTCATTCAACTCATTTGTTAACTAAGCCAGCCACCAGTATTTATTAACATTTGCTCGGTCATTATTACATTTACATTCTATTGCGTTTTCAAAATACTTTAGCTAAGGATATAATGCTCCCGAAATGAATGAGTTTTCGATAAATTTTGCACTTGCAAAATGATTTCTCGTTAGATTCTCGTAGAATGAAGTTGTCTATTCTTGGCAGTTTTGAGACATTTAAGAGTTTCTCATTAGCTATTAAGCGTCTATAATTTGAATGTTAACTTTTATGAGGGGCTAATATTCCACCAAACTGGGCATGCGCAGGTTAGAATTGGCCGAAAAAACGCTTGGTAACAGACGATTTTAGCATGACTTTGGAGGTGTCATGAATAAAACAGTTTTTTTTTGCGCTATAAATGCTGATCTTATTTTTTCGAGTGTCACCGTAACGTGCTCATTATAGTATTTAAATTTGTCCAAATAAACACCTAGGTATATGAAAGATTTCTTATTTGGAATTTGAAGACCACCTGTAATTATTAACATTTTCCAATTATTATGTAGGTCGTGATTTCCATGCATCAGAGGTGGGCGAAATAGCATAACTTCACATTTTATGTAGCTAATTTTGAGTTTCCATATTTTGCAGAATGCTGGAAAGTTATTTAAATTGCGTTGTAAATATCTTTCAATTTCATATATTTTTTTACCATGACCGCACAATACCACGTCATCAGGAAAGGCTAATGATAAATAAAATTCCCTTAGTATCTTAGAAATATATATGTTAAATAAAATTGGAGCAGTAACTGTGGAAGGCCATTCGGTACATCACATAGTGTATTTATTGTGATCTTAGTATTCGTTACTACGAATTTTTCCCCTTTGTCAGAGATATTATTATTTTTATGAGGTGTTGAGAGACGCCGTATCAAAACCTTTTTAATGCATACCATGCAAGCCGCTGTATATATTTAGCTATTCAAATTCCAACAAATATCTGATGTTAATTTATTTATAGGCCACTAATAAAACTATCTATTTCGTCTACATAACAAGATAATTTAATATTAGTTTTAACCATTTATTGTTTTCTAGTCATACAACATAGACTTTGATTTCCTTAAATTATATATGACAAAATAAAAAATTAGTAAAATACCTTAGAATCGAAATTCATTACATTTCTTTCATTGAAACGTACAAAACTCGACTAATAGAGAGGACAATATTTTGCACAACACCATGTGTGACTTCTGACTTCAACGCTGCAATAGTAATGTAATATCAGTAGTAGTTGCTGTTGCTGTTGCTGTTGCTGTTGCTGTTGCTGTTGCTGACTGCTGTTGTTGTTGTTGTTTTGTTGCATATGCTGACATTTATTTGCAACAAATGTCGCTGGCTTGTTAGCAGCTAACTAATAAATTTTCATTATTATTGTTATTATGATGTTTTTGTTCATGTACAATTTGTTGTTGTTAAAACATAACAATACGCTTGTAAGGATTCCTACAGCAACAGCAACTTAATGAGCATGCATGCCACGTTTTACTACTGCAACAGCAACACTGACAGTGTTTTGGTAGCAACATCAACCAACTTGTCAAACAATGTCACAGAATATCCTTCTGCATAATTACAGTAAAAGAAGCAAAACAACAAAAGCGATCCACAAAAGTGTCTTCACAAATATTTTGCTGTCACTGTTGTTGCTGTAGTGCGTTCCTACATCCTGGCAACAGAAGAAAAAGTTGTTAAAAAGTGAAATTCGTGATGTAAACGAAGTTAATTCTATGAGGACTCGCAATGACAGAAAGAAGAGGAGAGGAAAGTGTAAGCGAGAGAAAGTAAATATTGCATTTTTATTAAAAGGTCAGAATGTGAACTTCTGTTGTATGAAAGTTTTGCCAATGTTTTTTTAAATGTTTATTTGCTTGTCGTGTGTGTGTGTGTGTATGTGTGCGTGTGTGTGATTGCTGGAATTAAAAACTTTTTCCTGTTTTGGTTGCTGCTCATATTTGTGTTTGAATTTAAGTCGTATTTTGGATTTATTACGAACTTTGTAATAAATCATGCAAGATACTACGTTTGATTGAACTAGGAGTTGCTGCAGTCAGGCAAAATAAAAAAATGTATGTTATTTTTAGTATTTTATTGGAAAATTTTGGCACCTTAAGGATATTTAGTTTCAATTGGATCAGTACGATCAAGATGAAGTAGATAGCTGTTTTAACCCATCAATTGGCACACAAATCTTTTTACTAAAGTGAACACATCGGGTCAAAATAGACTCCAAATATTTTTTTTTAATTATTGTTTATGGATAAATAGTTATGAAATCAAAACTTAAGATAACTATTATTTCTAAATTATTTCTTATTAATTCAAACATAGCATATAAAATTCATTTCTTTTAAAGTTACAGAAATATTCAAACTTTTTATATTTTCTAATAAAAAACACTTAAAGTTTACTTTTTCAAAAATGTTCCGACCCTCTGCGCCCATATATCAACGGGAAGTTTGTTTGATTTAAACGTAAAAAATAACTACGCGTAAGTGGACGCATTATCAGCTTCGCAAAGTAACACTCTTTCCAAGACAATCTCCATGATTTGACGAAATACTTTTAGGTGGTATCGCTCGAATTTTTTTTCCGAATATTATTTTTAGTTGAAGTATATTTTCTGTCTTATTGCAGTATACACTTTCCTACAAGTATTCCCGGAGCGAGAAATCGGGAGCGGTTAAATGTGAAGAACATGGCGCCAATTGAAATCGCTGCTTTTTGAAATAATGCATACGCCGAAAATGTCTCGCAATGTGGCTCCATTTTGTTGAAACCATATTTGTTTTTGCTAGTCCAAAGCTGGCCTCAAGAAATTTTTCAACATTGTGCAGTAATTGAGCAGCATTAATTGTGATTGCTGCATCGACTCCGTGTGGCGTAGTTTTTGGATTTTGGTGCATACTCTGCTGCATTCGCTGAATATTTTCGTCAGTGTGAGCGACTTGTGGGCTTCCAGTTCGAGAATGGTCACGGTCTTGTTGTCGAAAAACTTCTCGATACATTCTTTGATTTAGAAAGAAAGACTAAGCCAATTCGTATGTGAGAATTTTAGGCTCTTCAATAGCGCTTTTAGCATATCGATAATTCCAGACACCAGATTAGCTACTTCTGCAAGCGACATGTATTGAATAGATATTGTAGGGCATATTTTCACAGCAGCTAAAAAAAAAATTTCTTCAAGTGTAGATGTAAAAGTTCAAAAGATCACTCTATTAAGTTCTTTCGTTTTCCACGATTTTACATTCAAGATATCTGCATTTTCTGGTCACATTATTGTTGGTTGCAGGAACATGCGAGAAAAAAACTGGTGAAAAAGGGGCTCAAGATATAAATACGTACTGGTGGCTCATTGAACTTATTAGTTTTCAATATGAGTTACATTGAAAAGAATGCTTTACCAGACAGCTTCGTCTATATCTCGTAAGGCAAACACGACCAAGCCCATTGGAAAAACATAAAATTTTAAAACAAAAAAAATTATTAAATAGTTTTTTTCGTGAAGAGAACATTTCGTCAGTTTATTAGCTTTCAGGGCAAAGGAGTATTTAGAAAATTGAGAAAAAAATATATATCTTATTTAGTTTGGTTTTTCCCTGGAAAATTTGACAGCATCAAACAGACGGTTCTAATTCAGTATTCATTGTTAATGAAAATCCGTCAAGACGTGCAAGCCATAGATAGGTCTCCGCTGACAGATCGTAAAAAAAAAATGTTTTGGTCCTCTCGAGCGCTCTATTGTACGATCAACTAATATATTAACTTATATGAGGGAATTTTTGAGATACTTCAAAATATCAATTAAATAAAAAATGCACTGCAAAGGAAATACCGTAAACAAATTTTTCTAGAGACGATATATAAAAGAGATGTGCAAATGCCTGTAAACAAAAAGCTTTGAAGCATTAAGTAATTGGTAAAAATCACAATGACTGATAATATGTCCAAAAATTTTCAACATTTGAAATCATTTATGCATTTACCGTGACTGCTTTGCCATCTTATAGTTAGTTAAAAATCCAATCACAAGTAGTTTTCTGAAGAATGGCCACACAGTATTCGAAAACCAATGGGCTTTGAGCTGACTCGAAAAACGTTTTTCATATGTGACCACAACACTTACACAAAATATTACAAAAATTGCCAAGGACTCAACATTACAAATGTCTAAATTCCAAAATTATTGCACTCACAATTACTAAATTTAGTTTCTAGATATTTTCAATTGCATAATTCCATCCGAAGATATTGCATTTTAAATTTGAGATGTTTTTAAGTCATAAAAATACATTTAAGTCTTTTGTATGGAGGTAAGAAGTCATTATATCAATGAAAGCTCTCTCGGAAAGGAAACATTTTACTGAAAGAGATGATAGCAATGATATCTTGATATCCTTACATTGAGGGATGAATTTGTTCCCAGATTCAAAAACCAACTAGGACCTGGTGGGTGTTAATCCAACTATTGGTGCCGTGGTAAAAATCTAGTTAATTTTACCAGAAATCTAGTTAATTAAAAACTATATGTAGTTAAACTTAATTATGGTTTGTTAATAATATTAATCAGGAATCTATTTAAATTGACTAGGAAATTGCAAAAGTTTAAAAAAAAAACATTTTATAAGCCGTTTCTAGGACCAATCGATTCACACTCCTCCTGTCCAAATCGGACCAATTATTGAAATAAAAACTTTGGTCATCGAGCGATTCGTGAAATAGAGCTTCATGCCATTAAAATTTCGGTATGCAATTATAGGGTTAACTTTGAAATATATATATTAAACCATTTTTATTTTGATAGCAACTTAAAAAACTCCAACCAATAGCCTGCTCTTCATATCTTTTATAATAAGACCGCTTTTCTTATCTGATATCCACAAAATTTTTCAACTTATCGTATTTTAGTGAAATTTCTTCAAAAAACAAAAAACAACTTTACCATAAATGAATGTTATCTGCTCGTGTCATATCATTTTTTTCTACTTTTCGTCTTAAAAGTCTTCCTTACTCATGGCAAAAAAATCATTTTGAGCTCTGAGATCATTTTGGCTTTTAACAAGTCATTCTGCAGTGTATTTATACTGCACTTAAAGCTAATTAAGGATTTAGTTTTAATTTGCAACATTCAAAGAAACTCCTTAAATGGCAAAAATTGTCGAGTAATAACTGCCGCCTAATCCTATTTAATATTTTATTATAAGAAGTAAATGATGAAAAGTCTGCACAAGTGAAATTTTATTCCAAAGAAAATATTTATATTTTTCAAGAAAGGAAGCGATTTATTTTTTCTAAGAGCTGCTCATAAAGTATTTAGCAGCATTTAAAGGAAGACAGCAAGCGACATTAAAAAAGGATGAATATGACAAGAGGAAAAAAGGTTGCAAAAGGATTATAAATCATTTAATGCTTTATGTAGCATCATCAACATCATCATCTTCATATTAAGTCTGATTGTGAGCAAAAAGTTTACCTGTGTTCGTTCCATGGGTGGTTCAGCACAGAAAGTCAACAAAGCTCTGGCTGCTACCACTCGTGATACCTTAAGAGTTTTAAAGGCTTTTGAAATATTAAAGATACATATAAAAAGAAATAAATATAATTTAAGCCCTGGCAAATAGAAGTAAAAGCAAAAAGCTTTTAGGTATGGGTTTTTTCTCCAGCGGTATAAAAAACGAGTTAAAAATAATTTAACGCAATTTAGTGGCATAAAGGACTTAAGTAAGTAATAATTAATGTGACGATAATATTTTTTCATAGTATATTATTCAAACCTTTTTTATCATCATTTTGGGTAGTATTTTTATTGAAAGGTGCCCTTAAAGTCTTAGCCCAATTAGTACTGAAAAGTTTCAATGAGGAAAGTAAGGGGCTTTGTTGATATACAGGTTTTTTTTTGCGTAAGAAAATTGCTTTATAACACACTAAATCAACGGTATCGTAAACGACAAGCAGAGTTGTATCCGATTTTAGAAGTCTAAAATTATTTTATGGGCAATGTATGAAAACCAAGAAAAGTTATTGGCTTCTCTGAAGACATATTGACTCAATCAAAAAGAATTACTTGTTCTTGTTTAAGAAAAACAAGTTTTTGTAAAAGAAAACATTATCTAATTGTTCATTTGCCCACAGTGGTGGGTCTAGGCGAATGACTATAAGAGCTAAACCGTCATGAGAAATGTACACTCAAAAATATATATCAAGTGCTTGATGTGGAAGTACGAACATATATATTTTAAAATTTAAGCTGAATAATAATTTTAGAGTTTTACTATCCTTCAAAAAGCTGTAGCGAATCTTCCACCAGAATTTTAGTTTGCTGGTGTCTACAGTTAAAAAACTGACTGCGCAACAAATTTAAAACGATTTGATACTGTGTATAGGGTGTTTTTTATTTAAAGATTCCGATTTTAAATTGACAAGATAGTTCATTTGAAAGCTGACAGATGATTTGCGTTCAGTATATTTTCATTTCGCCATGAATAGACTTACGCCAGAACAACGCTTGCAAATTGTAGGAATTTATTTCGAAAACTGGACGGCAGTTCGGAAATCTTTCGCTTTGTCAATCTAAAGGTGGACGGATATTTTTTTTTTAAAAATTATGTAAACAGCCAAGGTATGTGCTGTATTGAAATGATAATTTTATGCCTTTAGGACTTTGATTTGACATTATTCCGGGCATAGGGGCACAGCGGTTGAGTTAAATGAAGTGAAACTGGAAGTTAAATTTTCTACCACTTTATCAAGGACGTGGCGCACGCTTAGTTTATCAAATCTCTCTCAGCTGTCAAAATAAGTGTAGTGTAAAGCTTCTATCGACCGGATTAAGGCAAAGGCGAAGCAAGCGACCTTCTACGAACGTAGGGCGCCAAGAGCAAGCTTTCACTTGTATCTGAATTAAAGACAGTTCAAACGTTCTCGCGGTTAAGCATGAGGCCTCTAATGGTTACTTCTCTCCATTAGTTTCGTAAGTTATGGTTTTTTTCTGGTGTACGCAACATTCGGATAGCCTACAAATAAACACTCTCAATTGTTTACTTTTGTCATTGAATTTTTTTGAAGTCAATCTTGTAAGTAAGCAACTTCAGAAAATAACTATCAGTTTCGAAACAACTATGAAACTAATAGAGAAGGTGAGATGCTTCCTGAAAAATTTAAGATCAAAATAGGTTCTGAATAGCGTTATTACTGATGCCAAACGACTTGCTGAACAGATTGATGCGAATTCTGATTTTGAGATTGATACGAATATTCGCCCAAAAGAAAATCAAATTCAATTTGATTACGAACAGTCAGATGAAACAAGCACTTCAGGGAGAAATCTTTTGAAGTCAATTTCTTCTATTCAGTGCTGGATGTAGCTATCGTATCACTTGACGACAGATTTCAGTAAATGGAAAGTCATAGTGGTAATTTCAGTTTTTTATGTGATAAAGTACAACTCGAAAAAAACTACCTAAATCTACAGAAGATTCTCACACATGGAGGAGGATATGTTATCAAAGGACAAGAAATGCAACAAGAACAAATTTGTCTTTCACTGATGCTGCCATCTGGAACTACTACAATAAAACCTCTAAGCTACAAGAACGATGAAATGCGAAATTTCTAACTAAAGATATGAGTTTTAAAATAATGAAAGGAGGTCGAACAAGTGAAAATAACCACAATATCTCGAAAGCTGTATTATTTAAAAATATTTTCTTATCATTTTCAAATTCAACAGAATAAAGTACGTAAAGAACTAACCTCCATCAACGTAGAAACATGAAAAAAACTCATTTTTTAAACTAGTGCTATTCGAGTAAAATTTTTTTAAATTGCTTAAAATAATTTGTTTTTAAATCTGTATACACGGGGACTCATTTTCTAGATACTTGCCAATTTCATTAATTATTTAACTAACAGCAAAGGGAGGGGGCTGTGCCAATTAGCTTTTTCCTGTAGCTTAAATTGACCCGTGTCCGCCTCAGTGTAGAAGAGCCAATTTCACTCCACATTATCTAAATTGAAACGCCAGCATTATCTAAGAGGACTTCATACAAAATATATGCAGAAGAAGGTATTTGTAAGAAAATTGACGCTAACGTTAATTGTATCTCTACAATTAGCAGTATCTCTATCTGCATCTTTACTGTTATACCGTTATCGTCGTATTGTCGCCATTCGTATTTGAGTTTCATTTCATTTTCTTAGAAAACAGTTCAGATATTAACATAAGAACATTCAAGTGATTTCTCTATGGGCAGTACATTGCCCACATGTCGTGATAATTTTTATTGTGAATAAAGTGTAAACGTCTTAGGAATAAAGCTAAAAAAATTATATAATGTATCTGGTAGGTTCTTCGTGATGCGCACACATTGACAGATTGAGCAATAATTTTATTTTTGAGGCATTTCATACCAAATCGCCAACTTGTTTTGGTTATCCTCTGCGATTTTTCCAAAAATTTTATGTTTTTCAAACTGCTATTAAACGCCTTTATGAATTTTTAAAATGTTTTTTTTTTTGAACATCCATTTTAGAGGCAAAGCTTAAGGCTTTGCGAAAAAATTTTCATAAAATCGCATGTTTTTCTTTAAAAAGCATGAATTTAAGAAAAAAACGACCCAATTCAAGGTTTTGAGCTTTTAAAAAAAATTCATATCATCTAAATCGAGGGCCAAAAAATTTTTAAAAAACTCTTGAATTCGTTTCCTATCAGTCTGAAAAACATAAAATTTTGACAAAAATCGGAGGAGATGACCGAAAACAGTGGCCGATGTGGTATGGAATGCCTTTTATTTAGACATAAAGATAGTTAAAAAAAAAACGTGGCCGTCATAAAGCTGGTTCCCCTACTAAAAACTTGACTACAACCCATGAATATCTTTTGTTTGCTGTTATACACAGAGTAACTTGCTT
>OY804260.1:55094045-55176954 GCA_963680825.1 Meiosimyza decipiens
CCTGCTGCCACATTCCAGCGTAAAATACTTTACTTTTCTTATCTCTGTTGCAAGTCTTACAATGCCGCTTAACTTAATCCTTATATTTGCATAATTGAAAAACAGCAGCAACGGCAACGCATACCAAACGACCGCGACAAGTCGACTATACCCTACGTACTTTAAGTTCCTTCCTTAAGCATATACACACCCCCGCCAGATTCCGTATATACGTTAACTTTATCGTAGCAGTTTTAATTTTACCAGAGTATTAGCTGTGGCTGTCGCCTGCCTGCTTCAACACCTCATTTCACCCTTTGGTGATTTTTCTTACTGATAATCGCAATTTGTGTTAAGGGGTGGGTGGGTACAGATATAGCTCTTTGGCTGACTGGTGGCATGGGTATTTGCAAATTAATTATTTACGCCTTTGAGCCGCATCGTTGACGCTGAATTTTCAATGAAAATTTTTAAGTCTCCATAAAGATTATACGTGGGTGAAATTAGTTAAAATTATTTGAATTTTGTATTAAAGAGATTTTCGAAATTTTAAGAAATAATTTCTACCAATAACATTTTATTAAAAATATTTTACTTTGACTGCAACATCTTACGAGAGAGAGAGAGAGCTGCATAGAGCAAATGTGTTTTAAAGATTTTGGTGGATTTTTCGAACATATTCACTGTGTTAACTAGAGAGACGTGGGAACAATCAGATAATGACTCCAAAGTCTAAGCAGTTCCGGGTTTTACTTTTTCTTTTGCAAAAGAGCCTAAATTCTGAAGCTAAATTTAGCTGGCATATGATTAAATTAATTGAATAATGAGTATAGTTTGGCGCTGAGCTCTAGCAGGCGAGTTTGACCAGAACAAATTAAAGACTTAAAATTCAAGTAAACAAACTAAGTATGTCATGCAGAGGCTTGACTTCAAAACATGTAGTTTTGCAAGCGCATTATTTACTTTACAGATTGCATGCATACAAAGAAAGCAATTTATGAACGCATTTTTGTGTTGTTGCTACGTCTAGTTCCGAGGAACAACATCGCATGATAGGGAGTGGATACGACAAAGAAAAGTTCGCATCATATCAGGTTTTTTGCAAAAGAGTTTCCAGCGATGGCATTTGAGCGGTAGTGCTATTTTAAGTCAACGTTTCGCTTTGACTACAGCACACTGTATGACAAAATTGGCCTTAGAAGCACTATTAAATCGTCAGAACCCGGTAAAAATTACCGTGTATAATGATAAAGTTTTCATACATTGCATATGCTAAACTATATCATCAAAAACACATTGCTTTCCTTCACTCAAACAAAATAATAAATTGGCCGGCAACAAAACAATATATTTCATTGTCTTGTTGCTGGCCGATTTGAGGAGTAGGCGAACAGAATGATACATATATGTCGTTGGTCGTTCGTTTTGAGCTTTTTGTGGAAATTGTGTCCATTCTACAAAGCCTCAAATAATTTCAATCTCATGCTTTTCAAAAAAAGAATATTTGTCATACTTTTTTGATTTCAAATAAAAATATACTCATGTGAGGCTATTATGCCTTCCCACAGCGGACGTGCCAGAAGGCCTGATACATGTATGAGAAGGCAAAGTAGAAGGACTCCATTGATATTAAGGCTTTTTATGTATTTTTTAGATTATGTATTGCAATGTTTTATGATTCGACATTACTCTTTCGTTATACGCATTGTGGATCGACGCCAAAAGTAAATAAATATGTAGTTAGAAAATCAGAACGGTGTGCATGTTGCCAGGCGGTGGCCTTCTATTCATTATATTATTCACTACCATATTATAAATTACGAAACGCAACAAAAAATAAACATTAAAAAACAACATTACAAATTAATTAATTCAAAGTATTACCGACGCACGGTGGAGTACTCGATACGAAAATATAAGATTAATTCAATATATAAAAAATAAAATACCTGGTGAAAATAAATAAAGTTCTGCATCAGCATTTCAAGTATCTGAGTATCACAAACTGATTTAAGTTTTGTGAAAAAAAGTTTAGAAATATTTTAATTCATTTTTTGTTCGTAAGCCCAAAAATAAGTGCATTTTGACCATATACATTGAGATAAAGTTTTGATGAAGTTGAGAAGGGACGAAAGTGTTTCAATTTTAATGAAGCTTGAACATATATGCAAAACTTTGAAAAAAAAAAAGTTCGACCTTTTGAGATATTTTTCTGAAAAAATTATATGAATAACTTTTAAATATAAATTTTTAAGGGGCCAACTTAACATGATTTTTCGATTTTTTTTTTTGCGGATTTTGAAAATAAATTATTTCGTAAATATAGTGTTAAAATTTCATAGAGATTCGAGCTCTATAAGTATATGTTTTCAAATATTTTTGAAAGTTTCTCTCGAAATTACTTTTTTCATACGAAACTACTGAGCCAATTCTGATGAAAATTATCCGCATATTCGTCACATGTAAGGAAGTCGCATTAACGAAAATCAAATCAAAATTTTGATTTATTGTTTTAAGCCTACAAATCACCTAAGAAATCCTAATTTTTCGAACACTTTTGCTTAAACGGCCGCCATTTTAGCACTTTTGCATAAAATTTAATAATCATCGTTCAGATAATAGTTTTTGCATTTCACAAATTGTTTTTTTATGGCTATGTAGATGTCGCTATTTGATATATATGTTTTAAGGTTGAACCAGTGTTTCCTAAGCCAAACTAGTTCATCCGATGCGTGTTAGAAAAAACCAATTTAGCCTAGATGCACTTAACTATGTATAGCACGGGATTCTCAAACACAACGGCGTTAAATAGACTACAGTGAGCCACAGTCAAACGCTAAACTTCAAACCGAAAAACTAGTTTATCCTAAAAAGTAGTTTTGCTGGTGACATATACTTATATAAATATTATTAAAAGTGAAAATAACTTAATTCATATCTACTACTGGGTGTGACATAATAAATTCTTAAGGGCAGCTTTTTTTGCAGCTTTTTTTTTTAAATTAGATAGGCGCCCGAATTTCTGCCTTTAATGGGTATATAAAATAAATTGTTCCACCGAGCAATATTCAATTTATAAGTTGCCTAATTTTTTATGTTAACCAAAAACAAAGTTTTACATTCATTTATGATATGGATGAATTAACCTCATGTTTCACTGTGCGACATATTAAAATTTAATTTTTTCCAAATACTTCTATCTATGAAGGCCTGTCTTAGCGGGAAATTTCATATAAAAAATACGGAGGGAAAGAAAGGAGTTGGGAAGGCCCTCTAGAAGCGATGCTTGCTCTTTCCCTTGCAGTTGTTGCACCAATACTTGGAAGCGACGTTTTGCGTGCATGTTGATGCGCGCTAATATCATATGGTCTTATGCGTTAGAATGCTTCTGAGACTGATATAATAAAAATTTTGCCAAGGAGTTTATTATTCGTAACAGAAATGTTCAAAAATAAGGCCACCAGGTGACATGAAATATATAAGGGCATTATTTCATTGTAGTAGTTTATTTAA
Source organism: Meiosimyza decipiens (assembly GCA_963680825.1). Lineage (NCBI taxonomy): Eukaryota > Metazoa > Arthropoda > Insecta > Diptera > Lauxaniidae > Meiosimyza > Meiosimyza decipiens. The sequence goes on from OY804260.1 coordinate 55,097,538, forward strand.
AAAATAAATTTATTTGAATAGAATAATCTATAGAAGTAAAAATATATTTTTTAAAATACAGAATATGTATAAAAACTATTAAGACTTTAAGCAATTGAGAAATGTTCTTGCAATAACTATCAACAATACATAAATCATGAATACGCATTGGAAAAGCTCTGAATACTGCATCGTTCATAACAGCAAAGGTTGCTTGTTGTCTCCCCTGTTTAGTGCGATGTGCTTCGATCTTTGGATTCAGTAGGACTTTTGTGGTCATCAGTAAGAAATTGTATACCCTTTTGATATCGCCTAGTTGCGATATCGTCCGATATAAATGGCACCACGAAATTGCTGGTCAGCTATTAGATAGTTGTTGGCTCACGTATTAACACTATAAAATCTTATTAACTTGAAGAACGCTTTCCTCAAAGCTTAACACAGACGGGAACAAAATAAGCATCATTATCGTTCTGCTATCATGGCAGCATTCTCACCATGAATAGATCTACAACAAAAAATGTGGAAAAATTACAAGATTATTCTATACAAGAAACCCCATTATAATATATGGGAAAATAAATTTTCAAGACATACCAAACTACACTCATTCAAATGAAATGTTCAATCAGTGCAGTTTCAGTTTCCCTCACGAACACACTGACGCGGCCACTACAAACCTAACTAAATTTTTGTTTGAGTTGAAACGAAGTGTCATGATATAAAACAACGTGTCATTGAATAAAGTAGCTATAAAATTTAATTCAAGCCATAAGATCTTGATGAGCTTAAAGATATTGGTAATAAGTAATCATAGCCACCACTGAGAAAATTTTGAGCCTTTGGAGTACCAATAATGCTTTGGAGCTCTCCTGTTGAAATATTAATTTCGATTTTTCAAAATGAACTTAGTGCTGAAATCTGCCCACCTGAACACAATTTCCACTTAAGTTCCAGCCCATATCTCACACAGCGTATGCTTATCGTAAAATCGTGATTCTTAAGAAAGTTTTTGAAGAGAAGTTAGGAATTTATTTTGTGAAATTTGTTCCAGAATCGAATGATGCCATTATTTTTTTGTTGAACCTTAAAATATAGATCCACTCCAATTTTTTATTTTTTTTGTCCAACATACTCCTTTATCGAAATGTACCCCTCATTTCAGATCTGTGTGCAGCGATACGCTTCCGACCCTAAATATGAAATCAAAGCAAAACCAAGTATCGAGTATATTATATTCCTTATCTATGAGAATCGTTACGAACGTCTCTATGCCCCGGCACCTATATAACATAAGCATTCAAAGTTAAAAAACAAAATTCATTCCTATCTTAACAGAATATATTTCCGATCTTCAAAGAACTCCAATTTCTAAATTTTATTTTAAATAAATGTCTTGACTGCTGTTCATTCGTTGCAGAAGTCTACAATTTTCTGCATTATTAAGGAATTTTCGTTCCTAATTTTTCCTCTACTGCTTTAACTAATGTTATCATTTTGTGCGCAAATAACTTAACATTTTCTTAGTCGTCGCAAGCTCTTGCCAACGAACGCTTCCTTAGATACCGCATTATAATTCAAACTTTATATCCTCACATTAGACAGCAAAATAACATCCTGTGCGGTAACAACGACATACGCTGTCATACGCATGAACTATGATTCTGCTGCAAGCAAGCGAGCAAACAGAGTAGCAACATCAACAGTAACAACCATGAGGGTATAACGACAAACTAAACTGGCGCAGAACAAGGACGATAGTGTCATTATGTCTGTATGTGTGTGTATTTGTGTCTTTAGATTTACACATTTCCAGCATTGAATTACTTCATCTTTTGTGCTGCACAAAACCTTATGAACTGCACACAACGCAAGCATGTGCCGTGTGTAGGCCAATTGGAAAAGGAGACATTGTAGCAACATTATAACTATTTTTCTATGTAGGCTTTTCCAACTAGGCACCTACTTACTTACACCATAAAACAATGTGCAACCTTGCTTGCATTTAGCTCACGCTTTTCAATATTTCTGCAACGTAAACGAGCGAATATAGTAGCAGCATGTAACTATTGCTGCTGTTGCAACGGTGTAGATTTCATTTGTAAATTATGAGCTTATCTACGGGAGACGCAAGCACACAGTCAATCTTTCGCACACACACACACACTCTTGTAAGAATGCAAACACAAATAGGAAGTTATTACAAACGAAACTGCAGTGGCAGCAACAACAACAGCATAGTATGCAATGAATCTGCATTCGTGCTGCAGTAGCTCATGATACTGAAGCTTTGGTCGCATCTGATGCAACTGCAAAGTTTAATCCATGTTGCAAATTCACAACAATACAAGCTTGTGAAAAGGATGCAGCAGCATCCTGTTAGATGTTGCTGATGAGTTTGCATGCATTGGATGCTGCTACTTGCTGTTGTTTGTGCTGCTGCTGCTGTCAATGCACCTTCTTCTTGTTGTTGTTGAGCCTTATATATTTCTTTGTGGATACTTCACAACGTGTTTTTGCGTGTGTTGTGTATTTATGCATTGTGTGTGTGTTGATGCTGTTGCCTCATTGCATCCTTTCGTTCGTTCGACTCATTTGTCTTTCATGAAATAATGTTCGCTTGATAATCGTCGTTGCTGCACAATGACGCTTTTTCTAGTTACCACTTCGCGCCAGGTGTTTTGTTTGTAGTCATCAAAGAATTGTTATTTTTATGCAAGTATGCGTAAGCAGAAGTAGTGTTTGTGTGCTTGTTGTTAACAGCATCAAGTTATGTGGTGCAATTGGCAATTTAATGCTCGCTGCATATTCGCTGTTTCGTATTTTATTGATTTTTACTGTCATTCTTGACGGTCTGTTTTTTTTTTTGTTTTTGTTGCCCTTATGCTCATAAAATTCACGTTCCAATTCAGAAATGTGAAGTTGGCATTTTAAACTGCTTTAAAAAATTTATAGAGCTTGTTTCATAATGAATAAAAATGAAGCGCAGCGCAAACAAAAATATTGATTGCTTATTTGACGACCAAAAAAGGCATCAACCAATTTAAAAAGAATTGTTCGATTCTGCAGTTTAAAATATTTCTCAATAAAAAGCCCAACTTATTTCATAACTGAGGAGTAACAAGTGACTAACAGAACATTTACATCTGAGTTTCATTTTAGTAATGAGCAAGCCCGTGCGCAGGGAGCTTGGGGATTCTGAACCGTCCCCATCGGAAATTTTTTTACATAGACTTTTACTGACAATATGTTCTCTTTTACATGAAAAGCAATAAGACTTGCGCCTCTTACGAAAAACAAAAATTCAATTTTCATAAAGAGAAATAAAGGGTGTTTTTGTTTAGAGATTTGTTTTTCGAATAGAGATAAAACTGGCATTTTATGGTCAAATCTGGCAACTCTAATGTCATTTATGTTCAGTTTGGTTTGCCATTTCATCATGAACAGGTTGACAAAAGAACAACGCTTGCACATCGTGCAAATTTATTTCGAAAATTATGGTTCAGTTCGCGAAGTTTACCGCAAGCTCCGTCCATTTTATGGTCGACATAATCGTCCATCAGAGCAATTAAATCGGTTAACCATGGATCGTTTTCGCACTACGTTTACTCTATGTGATAATACGCATCCGCAGAGACGTCGAACAGTGCGCACCGAAGGAACAATTGCCGCTGTAGAGCAAAATGTTGAAGAGGACCCGAATGAATCGATTCGCCACCGTGCACCGCAATTGGAGCTTTGTCCATCAACTTTGTGGAAGATTTTGCGCAAAGATCTTGGCTTGCGACCTTACAAGATCCAGCTTGTGCAAGAATTAAAGCCGCGAGACCATGCATTGCGTCGTGATTTTGGTGTATGGGCCGAAAATGAGATTGATCTCGATGCTGATTTTCATCGCAAAATTTTGTTCAGTGATGAGGCTCATTTTTGGTGGAATGGCTACGTCAACAAGCAAAATTGCCGCATTTGGAGTGAAGAGAATCCACATGAGACCCTTGAGACGCCATTACATCCACAAAAACTGACTGTTTGGTGTGCTCTATGGGCTGGTGGAGTCATTGGGCCATACTTCTTCCGAAATAATGCTGGAGAGTCAGTTACCGTTAATGGAGACCGGTATAGAGCCATGATAACCGACTATTTTGTTCCCGAATTGGATGGCATGAATGTGGATGAGTTGTGGTTCCAACAAGACGGCGCTACATGCCACACAGCGCACGTCACAATCGATTTATTGAAGGAAACATTCGATGAGCGCATAATTTCGCGGAATGGACCTGTCAATTGGCCACCAAGATCGTGTGATTTGACACCATTGGATTATTTTCTTTGGGGATATGTGAAGTCGCTCGTCTACGCCAACAAACCAGAAACGTTAGGGGACTTGGAAGCCAACATTCGTGGCGTTATTGCCGACATACGGCCCCATATGCTCGAAAAAGTGGTTCAAAATTGGACCTGTAGAATTGGCTTTATTCGAGCCAGCCGCGGCATAAAATTATCCTTCCAATAAAGCCAAATTGATGGACATTAAAACGATTTTCTTGTGTTTTATTTCAATTCGAAGCTCTATACCTCTAAAAAAAACACCCTCTATTAAAAAATTTATGAAATTAATAAGAACTCACTTTCATACGTGTAGAAATATGTATAAAAGGTTTTAGAAATAATACATAATAATAATGCGTTGAATTTTTGAATTTTTTTTTTCATATGCTGATCGTCAATGCAACAACAAACTACAGCTGATTTAAAAATCAACGGTAACGATTAAAATTTGAATTCCTTTGGTTTGGGTCAACTTGATTGTTTTATTGGTTTTTTTTTTATATTTCTTTTTGGAGGAGTATTGACCAGTATTTTTAAATTGCACTTAAGTTAAGTCAATTTTATTTTTTAAAATTTTAAATTTGTTGCAAAAAATGTGGCTACTTAGTTTTTTGTGAACGCTTTTGTGGGACTGAAAAAAAAGCATCAAGTGAACTTTTTCCGCATTTTCAGCCACACGAAAAACGTTGGCGTGGATGTCACCTCCCACACAACCAAATGTCTTAAACGCTATCTCTTGACACTTAAGGGATACTTTTTCAATTTTTGGTAAGCCAGTTTTTTCGTAAGACTAACGAAATCGGACACAAACTCTGTCCATGACGTTTACACCTTTGAACTATGAAGCTGAAGTTTTGTGACAGTAATTTTTAAGCCCCATGCTAGTACGTATGCAAAAAAATAAAATTTATCTACAAAATTTTCAAATTAAACACCCTAGTACACAGATTACACATACCATAGGTGGGCATAGTTTTAGATACAGGAGCTACTAACAAAAATTACAACATCAGCACAAATAAAACCCAACCATTAATTCGATTTTGATAGCGAAGAAAAATTCTGCAATAAATCTAATGCCAATTCCATGAACCTAGCGAGAACAACATGAGTGTAAAAATAAAAGTACACTGATCAAACGAAACGAGTGAGACTGCCATCAATGTACGCATCGTTGTGTCCTTGTTCACTCGCTACGGTATTATGCGATAATAACATTACTAAAAATCCCGTGCATAGCGCGTATATAAAAAACCATTACCATAAAAATATGCCTAATAGTGGTGAATGGCATGTGCTCGTTGTTTTGGCTATTTTTCTTAAGAAAAATTACGTTTTTGTTGTAATGAGCTAAAATTGGCTCATCTTTTCAATTTTGCCCATCGCTGATTCATACGACGAACATTGCGAGCTTGAGTGATAGACAATTACACATACGATATATCTTGGAACTTAGTAAGAAGTAAGCTTTTAGAAAAACTATCGAAAAATATGAACATGGTTAAGCTTGTTGAGTTACAGTGAACTAAGTCATTCAGTTTTTCATCCATTTGTTTGTTAAATTTTTTATAAACAGCTGAAATAACCATTAAATACTGACAATGACAAAGAAAAACAAAAAAAAATATGCTTTAATACTAAATCTCGTCTCCCAGGCGTAACAAGAGCGTATAACTCAGCACGTTAACACGAACGCAGGCTTTAAAATTTGCAAGCTATAGCGAAATATCATGGAAAAACTAAATTATTGCGCTTCAGAGGTGAGCATTAGCATTCTAGCGTTAATCTCAAATATTTCGAAATCTTAAGGCGACCTAAGGTGATAGATCGACTCGGAAGTTAGAGTCAGCCCAAGAACCTAACTCGGAAAAGCTGAACCCTTAGCTTCCTAAGAACATAACGGGTGATTTTTTTTCTATTTGGTTTTTTAGTGCAACGTTTTTGACATCTCAAGCGTGATTCTTAACAAATGTCAACGCCACAAATGCTCACTAAGATTTGCCATTTTGCAGTAAATACACTAACAAACAAACATCATTGAATTTTATTACCAAAATTCATGCTCTGTGAGAAATGTGTTTCGCAAATTTCGTCATAATCGACCCATCAAGCAGGCTATTCAAGCTAATGTGATCAAATTTTGCATCAATTTCACTTTATTGGACACTAGTCCATCAACACGTATGCGGAGAGTGCGTTTCGAGGAGAATATTGCTGCTCGATCGGCCATTGTCAATGAAGATGGCGATACGTCAATCGCAACGTTAAAGTCAATGGTGCGAGGATTACCGACTTTTTTTTGCCCAAACTAGGACTTGTGGCTTGGTAGACATGTGGTTTCAACACGGTGCCACATTGCACACGGCATGCGATACCATGGACCTATTGAGAGCCGAGTTTGGTGAGGAATTAATCTCACGATTTGGAGCAGTCCAGTTGCAGCCAAGATCATGCGATTTGACTGCACTAGACTATTTTTTGTGGAGCTACATGTAGTCTCTCGTATACAGGGACAAGCCGAATTGCTGGAAAAAGTATGCAAAAATTGGAGCTTACGGATGAACAGCAACATTTACATGAAATAATCTTTAAAAAGTAAATGCTAGGAATCGATGTATTGCTCCAAATAAATATTGTATTCACTATTGCAAATTTCCTGTTCTATTTTTAGTTTTCAAAAACCAAATGCTTAAAAAATCACCCACTTCTTTTCAAGATTTCTGGGGGATGCTTGCTTTATAATTCATAAAGCTAATGAATCTTATATATTCTTCTTAATAAAATTTGCTGTTAATTTTTAGTTTCTTTGTGCTCTCAACTCTTTTGTACCATGAGCAGGGGATATTGGTGTTTTCTATGTCTTAAATAAGGATGCCACAATATTGGGTTAAGCTAAAACATTCAGAGATGCTAGTTTGGCAAGAATGATACTAAAATCACTTTAGTGCTTAATAAGTATCTAAGCTTTCGGGAAAATCAGTAAAAAAGTCGTTCAGTCGATTTTTTCGAGAACTCTTTTAAGCATATGACAAAAAACAGCAAGCGTTACAAAAAGTTAAAATAATAATAATTTTATTGAAAAATCTACATAACTAATGATCAATTTTTAATTTCTATTTGCTTGACACTCTCCATCATTTAAAAATAATAATGCACTTTCTGAATCTTTTTGATTCACTTTATTCCACAATCATGTTACATAAGGCAACCTTTTACACTTTTTTCTAACAACACTTTGTTAGCATAAGTCGCACATGGAATAGCGTTGTTACAATTTTACACTCTTTCTGCTGCACCAGTTGTTCACCAACAAACAGTGATGCCACCTGCCATCAAATTGTTGAACTATCAGTCTAAGAGCAGTTCTAGGAAGGTTCTTTATAAAAGTTAAGCGTTCGTTTTATAGTGTTTTTATTTAAGCTGATATAGTTAGCGCTTAATGCGCAAGATGTGACCTTTTAAAGAAGCTTAGAAATGACTTATGGTCAATTATTCGACAAGTAAGAAACAAAATAAAAATCATATTAAGTTTGAAGTTATAAAAGACATAAAAATTTATCGATAATTTGCTCAAAAGTCTCTAGACGATAAGAGACTAATCGTTCTATCGTTTTAAAATTTCTAAAATTTGCCATTTAAAAGACTTCACCTGAGCACATCGCTTAAAAGTTTTCAATCAAAACTAAATTTTTCGAAAAAATAGCTAGTTCTTTGTTGAGAAAAACGGTGCATGTAAGCTTGTATCAAGTTACTGAGCAAAATCCATTTTTCGACCTCTTTTTGTCGTCATATAATATGAAATAACAGTTAAATAGCTTGTAGATCTGTGTAATCGTAATCAGTTATGGCTTACATAGATACGTACAGTAAAACTGACTTTTGGCTTAAATCTAAAACCTCCCAAAAAAAATTCTCTGTCTTTATGCCACCATGAAAGTTGAATCAAAACGCAACGACCCGCGACCAACAAACCAGCCAGTCAGCCAGCCAAAGAATGACGCGACGTTAAGGTGGAAAAATCAATTTTGTTCTCCATTTGCAGTTTTTGCAATTTGCATAATAAGGACATTTTTGCACAATTTGCATGTGAATGTAATAAATTCACAGAGCGCGGTATGGCATGCAAACATATTTGTATACAAATAGGTATATCTGTAAGTTGGAAGTTATGTGAAGAATATTTGTTTTTATCAGCAGCGTCAAGTTAGTGTTGTGCAGCTTTAGTTACACCATTTATAACACTCCATTTGTGTCAATTATAAAACTTTACCTTACTAACTCACATTTTTGATATTTATAAACCATTAAGTAATTTATCTTTAATCCTCCATATTTCTCAATTCTGTGTGATATATTTCCGGTTTACTAGAGTCAGTAGACTGATATTTGCTATAATGTGATGTCTTACATTTACGTTCGATCTATCTCTTTCTATCACAATCACCGGATATTAGTTGCCTTGCCTTTTGCTTTATTAATCTGGCCTAATGCAATCAAGAGATTTTAAAAATCTTCCAATTAAATAATATCCGTCATATGATACGCCAGCATAAGGATTTAAATACTTTAATGAAAAATTCTCTGTTAAACTCACCGTGGTGTGCCGTGGACATTCGGCTACCGGTTCGAAGTGTTAAATTGCCGCCAACCTAAAATACAATTTTTTTTTTGCTCGTGCACCAAAAAACATTATTTACTAAGCCCTAGAAGATATAGTTCACATCCAATTCCAAAACCAAATTTTACACAAACCTTTAATTTAATTAAAAACTAGTAAAGGTGTTATCTTCGACCAGGCCGAAACTCACATACCCTACACTGCATTGAAAATACTTTTTCAATAAATGTTGAAAAAATGTTGAAGAGGTTGAATAAGTCGAAAATAATGTAAAAAGGTTCAAAAATGTAAAAAAGTGTTAAAAAAAACTGAAAATATTGAAAATATATGAAAACCATTAAAGAAAGTTGAAAGAAATTGAATAAGTCGAAATATATGAAAAATGCTGAAAAACTGATGAAAAGTCGAAAGAATAAAGAATATTCCGAATGAAATTGATGGGGAAATGTAAAAGATTGAAAATGTCAAAAGAATATGGGAAATGTTGAAAAAAATAGAATAGAAATGAAAAACACGAAAACATGCCACGCCCACTTCTCCAATTCACCCCACTTTTGGTTCAATAAACAAACCAAACTTTAGCACAATAGCTTGTATCGTTTGCGATATGTACCGCAATTATTCCTAAACCTTAGGGCGGTGACACACCCACTGATGCAATCCAGTCCGATTTTGATCCAGAAATAGCTTTTTATAAACGAACCTCTAACACCTAATTTCTGTATCATTGCTCATTTGCTCTATTGACGTAGCTTGTATTGTTGACTACTTTCAGTGCTAGCATCCCTAAAATTTTAATGAAAATTGTATGTGCCAATTTGGAGTTATACGAAATTCAAATTTTTAATTGCTAAGAGGTACCACGCCCACCTCTACAATTCCTTCTACTTAATGCACAATTCCAGATTCATAAGATCTGTATTTGTGTACCAAAATTCATCATAATATCTTTCACGGTTTACGAGCTAGGGCGTTATAAAATTTAATATTTAGGGCTGTGCCACGCCCCTTTAAAAGCCTTTGTGTTTACTTAAAACCTAGCCTTATCTTAATTTTGTTCTCATCTTCACCGAATCACCAATTTTCATCAAAATCGCAGCTACTTTTTTTCAAAATGGACTTGGGTATATTTACATAGAGTATGGGCGGAAGGCGTGGAAGCGAACCGATATCGCCCATTTTGATATGCTAGCAGCTTGCAGGAAGCTTTACCTTTCATTGAATTGACTTGCTTAGTTTTCCTGTTAACTTGATTTCAACAGACAGACACACAGACAGACAGACAGACAGACGGACACAGCTATATCGACTCAGGTGGTGACGCTGATCAAGAACATATATACTTTTCCATACCTGCCACGCCCCCTTCTATGAGTTACAAACGGAATGACAAAGTGAATATACCCTCTGTGTAGGGTATAAAAAAGGTTAATATAAGTTGGTGGCTACTTACAAATTTGGATTTCATTTTGCGAGGACTGTTTTGCCGTCCCCCTAGGTACGCTAACGTCTGTATTCTCCTGACTCTAATGTCGTATACATGCACATATATATATATATATATATATATATACATATATGTTTACGTTGTAAATAAGATAACTTCTGCCTAGATTCTAGGGAAAAGGTGTCCAACTAAAGCCGACGAGTGTGAAAGAAAACAAAAGATCAGACGTTTATTTAACATATCAGATGATACCAAGTACTGGTCCTGGTAAGCTGGAGATATTTCACACAGATTCGAGAAAGATGGTAGATTAAAGACAATGGTTTAGAAATTAGTCTAATAAAGTGTCAACAAAACTCCTGTTTTGGCTCAAACGCAAGAATGTTCACTTTGTATTTTACATGAATGAAGTTGCAATTCCACAATATAAACGCTTTTCTAAAAAGCTAAACAAAAATTTTGATTGGGTGAGTTTTTTCCTTGAAGTCACGTTGTGTTTGACTGCGAATCTTAAATAAAAAGTACTAAAGTTAGTCCAAACTATTTTCTTTGCTGTGTGAACAAGCGGTGGTGTGATGACAGGTTTTTAGTCTGATCTAGAAAGCGTCCAAGTAGAGTTAATGTCCTTTGAAAACAGTTTGCTCCATTTGCTATGAGCGGGATATGCTCACGACAATGTTTGGCTTTTATATAATGGCACTTTTCTTGTAGAAAGTTAATAATTACATGGAGCAAAAAACAGACCTAGTGGTACTCGCAGTTAGTTGTAGCTAAACTCAAAACAAAATATTTTTTTCTTCTTAGTAGTACAGACATATTTCTAAATAATAGTAAATTTTGCTAATATTAGGTAATTGCTTTATGCACTAAGTCAAAGTTTTCATTAAATGGCTTTTCCTCGTTTTTAAAGCAGCAACATTTATTTTTAGTAAAGTAACGGGTGATTTTTTAAGCTTTAGGTTTTTAAAAATTAAAGAAAGGACAGAAATATTGCAAAATAAAATACCGTAAAGTATTGAAGTTGGTGATGGGGAGGGGAAGAATGTGTAAAATAAATATAAAATGGAGATTTGACGTTAAATGGCGACAATTGGCGGGATTTTATTTTTATTATAAAACGAAAGGGATAATTTGGCCATGTGATGTGCATTAGTACTTTTCGTAATGTTTATGATTGTTATAAAAGTTGTCAAGACGTAGTGCTAATTTAAGGCAATCAACTTTTTGCAAAAGTAATCGCTAAAACAAGATACTGCATTTTTTCACATCAAAAAGTCTTGTTGTTTTCGTTCAACATTAATTTGAGAAAGGCCTTTCCAATTCAGCCGCACATAAAGTAAGACGGCGTGATGCGATTGTTATGAATTGTAAAAGTGAGTTCAGCCTCAGATATAGCCACTTTCCACACAATCTAAAGTGGGACGATATCTAACCTGTATTACGAAAACATAGTTTATGTGTGAAGAAGTTTTAGATGTTTTTCAAGTTTTAGATGAAAAAAATTATTTAAGTTTTATTTTCTTATTATAATGGGAGACTTTATAAGCGTTTGGTTTTTGAAAATTGAAAATGGAACAGAAAATTTGCAATTGTAAATGAAATATTTATTTGGAGTGATACATCAATTCTTTTCATTTAATTTTTAAAATTATTTCATGTAAATATAGCCCGCGGCTACGCCTGAGGTGGTTCATCCTTTATCTACAATTTTCATTATTTTTGAAAAAGTTTGGTCCAATAATGCCCACAAGCCGCATCAAATAGTGCATTTTTTTGGGTTCATTGGGCCAAATTTATTATGACGACCATAATTTGGACGTAATTTGCGAAACACATTTAACAAGCGCTGTTCGTTTGTTGGTTTATTCCGTCAGTTTTGGCGCTAACACATGTTACGAATCACGCGTCAAAAAATTTACACTAAATAAACAAATAGCAAAAAAATCATCCTTTATCAAATTAATTAAACAGCTTTTCGTTATATAAAACAAAATGTGTGTAATTGTTAATAATGTAAAAATAGAGATGTTATGTTTATGTTGTCTCAACTACATACTTCAAAGATAGAACTGTGTGGCCATTGGCTTATGGAAATGACATATAATTGATATTATTGGAGAAAATAAAAATTGTGCAATTATTTTAATAAGAAACGTTTCTTCATTTGGACATTATTTCAGCAATATATATATAGTTGTGTACTCGTAGTGTCACATGTTTCATTGGGTCATTGTTCTAATAGCATGCTGTAGTTCAATCTGTTGTGCTTTTACCGATAACTAAGAAGGGCTTCGCGTATCTTTTCCTACTCATCAGCAAGAAATTATGTTTCTTCAACAGTTTATTTTTCAGATTTTAAAACCTTTCAGATGTAAAAAAAAAAACTTACAATTGCTAATATTTCTTGCTTTGAATATACGACTCAAATTAATATCTGACCAGTAAAATCATTTCTTTTAACCTGCCAAGTTTTTAAAATCTCTTTTGAACATAAGTAACGAGGGAACTCTATCGATTTGTTTTAAGCTTCCTGGATTTGGTGTTTTTACTTAGTTATACATAGCTGATATACGCTTTAACGATTCCATCTTTCTAAATTATGTTCAAATAGGCACTATCTATACAAGAACACATCACTAACTTACCCTGCAGAATCATTTGCTACTTATACGATTATTTTGAAATGCACTCAAGTGCATTGATAATGAGCAGCTTATGTCCTTATTAGGAAATTTATTACATAGGACTAGTATTTCTGTATTGTGGAAACTCGCCATATTGACAATAAATGACTTAGAAGTTGAATATAAATGGATTGAGTAGACACAACACTTATGCGAGAACTGACATCATATGTAATTGTACTCGTACGTATGCAATGTCTATTGTACATACGTACATTTGTATGTACGAGTAAGTGTATGATTGTCTAAGTGTGGAATTATGATCTATGTTGGCTTTTAGTAAATATGTAATTTTTTTTTCTTCCGTTACTACTGAACGTTTAAATAAGGAACTTACATCAAAAGCTCTTAGGTAGGTAGTTAGAATAAAAAAGGAAAACAAGAAAGAAGCCCTATAGTGAGGAAATTTTATTTATGCGCTTATATGAAATGTTTCTAAGGTTGACTCCTGTGGTGACACAAGTGACATCAGTGTATAAATTATAGTTCACTGAGAAAAAAAATTTGTTAAATAAAATACTTCAAAAGTTCAAAAATTACGAATATTTTCAAATGCATTTTTCACGATACAACTTTAAAATAAACTTTTGAATGCACGAATTTAAAGCGAAACGTATTTAAGTCAAAAATAGAAAATTTTGAAAACCTTCAGCATAGATGGTTTTTCGATTCATGTAATTTTTAAAAATGTATAGTATATTTAAGATCATATTATTAGCAAGATTTTCAAACAATTAAAGATGAAGTTATATTTTCCGTTTTATTGGAATCACAAATCTGGAATATGGTCAAAGTGATTCATTTGGTTGTTTTTTGTCATTTTCTAGTGGATTTGTTTTTAAAGATTTTGTTTTATTTTTTAAATTTGTGCTTAGTTTAAAATTTATATCAGACTAACCCAAAAAGTCTCCCCTAGGATTACTTGAAGTAAAACTATAAAATACATTTTTTAATTACATTATGACGAGACTGTTATCTTTATCTTTTGTACACTGCAAAAAAATTTAAGTGCATACAAATATTTAAGGTCAAATATAAAAGTATAACTAGTTTTTCAAGAATGGTAGATAAAGACAATTTTCCTAGAGTAGGTAAATGCATATAAAATGATCAGTTATAAGTCGAAAAAAAAATGATGCAGACTTTGGAAAGGTTCAAGTGCGAGAACATATTTTCGATATATTCTTGTGTAAAAAGTATACGGAATTATTAAATAAAAAATTTGTTAATCAAAAATGCAAGAGATAATTATTTATTCATCATTCATGCTCACAAAGAAGGCCATAAAGCTTGTAATACAACTACGCCAGCACTGATTCCAGGCCTCCATATATATTTCGTGGATTGATTGAGGAAGAGCTTTCAGCTCGTACAACAAATTTGCTTTATGGTTACAACTGACTATAAGTTCGATCATCGAAGTGATGATTATAGTTGCGGGAACAGGAAAAATTAAGATGAGATAATATCAGCTAAATACGGTACTAAGTTGATGACATTCCTTTAGTTTTGGCCAATAGTTTTTATTAAATAGGATGGCGCATTGTGGATTTTTTGTGAAGCTAAGTGAAAGTTCTTGTGCACAGGGACAAGCCAGACATGATTTCAGCCTTGCAAGACAACATAACCATTGATAAGATACCTGCCGAAATGCTGGGAAAAGTGCCAAAATTGTAGCTTACGTGTGAACCACCTCAGGCGTAGCCGCGGGCAATATTTACATGAAATAATTTTAAAAATTAAATGAAAAGAATTGATGTATCACTCCAAATAAATATTTCATTTACAATTGCAAATTTTCTATTCTATTTTCAATTTTCAAAAACCAAACGCTTATAAAGTCTCCCATTATAATAAGATAATAAAACTTAAATATTTTTTTTCATCTAAAACTTGAAATTCTACTTCTGCACACATAAACTATGTTTCCGTAATACAGGTTAGATATCGTCCCACTTTAGATTGTGTGGAAAGTGGCTATATCTGAGGCTGAACTCACTTTTACAATTCATAACAATCGCATCACGCCGTCTTACTTTATGTGCGGCTGAATTGGAAAGGCCTTTCTCAAATTAATGTTGAACGCAAACAACAAGACTTTTTGATGTGAAAAAATGCAGTATCTTATTTTAGCGATACCTCAGGCATGACCCGCATTACTTTTGCAAAAAGTTGGTTGCCTTAAATTAGCACTACATCTTGACAACTTTTATACCAATCATAAACATTACGAAAAGTACTAATGCACATCACATGCCCAAATTTACGCTTATCCCTTTCGTTTTATAATAAAAATAAAATCCCGCCAATTGTCGCCATTTAACGTCAAATCTCCATTTTATATTTATTTTACACATTCTTCCCCTCCCCATCACCAACTTCAATACTTTACGGTATTTTATTTTTGTTGGTTGTCATTTTTAACAGTGATGCCAACTATGCTCGTAAAAACTGTCATTACAAAAATTAAGTTCATTCATTCCAAACAATTTGAGTACAAAGCTTAAATGATTTTACCGAGTACACAAAGCCAAAAACACAAAAAATTTAACCCAATGCAAAGCAAGAAGCTTGGAGCAATTTTTATACGCAGCACAAAACTTTGCCTTTGTTGAAGTACCAACTAAAATCTGAAATTGAAAAAATAAAAATTTGAAATTCCGCCACTCTTGCCAACTTAACAAACCCATTACAATAACAATAGCGTTCGGGCAGGCAAGTTGGGTTAACAAAATACGAACAACAAGAAGAAGACAAAAAACGTAAGAGAAAACAATAAAGGCAACGAAGGGGTTGAAGAAGACCACCGTTTAAGAAAAGATCGGGCAAAAGACTTTGCACAAAATTCGCCTCATATATTTTAATGCTACAAATTTTTCGTAATTTTTAACTTCTTGACAATTTTTACAATTTTACTTTTTGTTTTTCCCCTCCTCCGTTCTCAACACATTTATTTTTTTAATAAATTTTTATTTCTCAGATGCTGAAAGCTTCGTTAAGAAATCAACGCAAGTTAAGCTAGTGATGTAATATTGAGTTTTTTGGAAGCGGTTATCTAGTTAAATGAATTTTCAAATAAGTAAATATACATATTAGAGCAACCCCTTTTAGGGAAACGGACTAATTTTGTATACATGCGATTTCAAGACCGATAAAGAAGCAGGTGTAAGGGATTTCGGGAATAGCGATAAAAATGTAATACATATATATACATTTGTAAGCATGGTATTTGGTAACAATTTCGTTCCAGAGAGGATAAAATCAGTGACTGTAATAATATGAACATATACATTAAGATTGATGATTATTTTGCGGCTTTGTGTCCGTTAATTTTCAGATTCTCAAATTAAGTTTTAAGAAAAATGCTCTTCGGAACCACGTGTCTGTGGTGAATTCCGAGTTAGCAAAACTTCGTTTGAAGTTGGCAAACTATCTATCCTTCACACGTAAATGTTCAAAAATTAAATATAGTCATGCAACTATAAAAGCAATCTGTTCTGTTCTGTTGGTACATTCAGACCTTGGTGTTTATATTGAAACATTTAATAAAAGTATGGGAACCATTTGTACCAAAGCGTCTGGTATACTTGGTTTTATAAAAAGTTGGGCTAAAGGATGCAGCAAGCCTATCATAATATTACCTAAGGACTGTCCTAGAAAAAACTTACGTTTTTTATTTTTTGTATTATGCTCTACCTGATAATCTTATAGGTCTAAAAAGACACAAAATTTGTTCTATATAAAGTGACGTTTAATATGATATACAACACTTGAAGATATCACTTCAAACGATAACGACAAAGATGTCTAGCAAGCCACCAAAAGTCCACGAACTGATTTTGTCCACATACCTGCAAAATCCAAATTTAAGAACGATAGGTTCAAGCAGAAAACCAGAATTTTCTAACCCAAAGGTAGCAACGAAGGTGAAGCGCCTTTTTAAGCAAAATCCCAACACCTGAGTGCTAGATATAGGGGCCAGAGCAGGTACAAAAAAAAACTACTGTACAAAGGATAAAGGAGAAAACTACGCTAAGGACATATAGAGTTCAAAAAGTACCAGACCGTTCTGATGCGAGCCCGAAAATTGTATGAAAGGTCCCTGACTAAATTTGATTGCTGTTTTATGGACGACGAAACTTACTTAAGCAGATACCTGGGCACGAATATTATACATCACCGAAAAAGAGGCATGTGTCTAGTAAATTCAAAGAAAAAAAAATTTCGAAATTTCCGAAGCAATATACGGTTTGGCAGGCCATATGCACCTTTGGTCTCAGAAGCAAATTTTTTGTTACGCAAGGCACAATCAATTCCAAAGTTTACGAGTGTATATGCGAGTGCCTCGAAAAACGTCTTCTACCATTTATACGTGCACATGAGGGTACCATGATGTTCTGGCCAGATTTAGCAACCTCTCATTACTCTGAAACTACGATGGAATGGTATGCAAGTAAAAATATCAATTTTGTACCAAAAATAGCTAATCCGTCCAACTGCCCAGAGCTTCGCCCAATTGAAAGATAGCGGGCTCTAATGAAATAAGATTTTCGAAGGAGTGGTAAGAATGCAAAAAATTCACAAGACTTCAGACTTAAGTGGAAAAAATCGTACCATACGATGAAACGACTGGACAAAATTTAATGAAGGGCCTTACGTAAAAAGTAAGAAATTTTTATAAAAAAAAAATTTTTACTTAGTTTTTAGTTATTTATATTCTGAACACTAGCCATTATTGATAAAAAACGAAAATAGACCAAACAAATTACTGGGTATTTTTTTATAACTAGAAAGCAAAACGTAAGTTTTATCTGGGACAGTCCTTATACGTATATCTCTATGTATACGTATGTCTTCACATGTCCTGAGAGGGTATGTTGTGAAATTTAGAAAAAGCTAAGAAAAAATTATATAAAAAACAAACATAATTCTTTTATGATCTCAATTTATTTTATAACAAGATTTTAGCTTGACTTAAAGCTTCAAGCTAGATAGCTAAGAAGGTTAACAGCTGTATTAGCTAAACGTTTTTATTATAAGATTAAGTTTATTTAACTTTTGTTTTACTTCATTTTTTCAACATCTTCAAACATTTCTAAAATATAAGTTTGTCAAGCTGCTACATAAGTGGAATGTTTTCCGATAATCAATTTCAATTTAATGTAATTTTTATGAAAGTTTTGCACTAAAATAAGAAATGATCCAAGTTTTCAAGTCATTTTTTAAAAGCGTGGCAGTTTTTTGCATTTTGCGTTAGATCGATAAGAGAATGTTCACGAATATTGCGCGCATCAAACGCATCTTCCTTGAAAAAGGGGGACGTTTTGGAGTGCTTTTGATAATGTTTTGTGGCTCTATGCCACTCGGTCTATACGTATTTATCATTTTTTTTTAAATAATTTTTAAAGAAAGCCATAACCCCACTATTAAAAATAATCGGTTACAGACTGTTTTCAAGAACCAAGTATCTAAATATCTTAAGATCATCACTATTTTGAAAACCATAATCAGTTTTTTTAATGCTCGGAAGACAAAAAGTTGTGCAAAGTCAAAGCAAGAAGAAATTACAAAAGCAATGCAAGGAAATTGTGGGTGCAGCCAAGGAAAGAAAAAACCAAAAGAAATAAAAAGAAAAATACAAACCCTTGCCTATAAAAATGGCAACAGCGAAAATTAAACTCGAATGAAAATTAAACGATGCATGAAATTACTTCTTCTTCTCCATCTTCTTGGTATTTCTCATTTATAACGTCGACTTATTTCTCTTCCTCCATTTATTTCTTCTTTGACTTTTTTTGTAGACTTTTGTCGGAAGGTTTTTAAATTTTTTTCCGTGCGCGACTTTTACACAATGAAACAACAAAGTAAACGCACACAACACACCAAACAAAACACGCAGACGCTGCGTGTGTTGACAGCCAAAAGTCAGTGACATCCAGTTGTGCAATAATGCTGAATGACAAAAGGAAAAACGGGAACAGAGATGGTGAGAAAAAAAGTGAAGGTGTGGGATTAAAACAGAAACAAACAAAAAATCAACAAAAGTGGACGCAAAAGGTTGACAACACTGAAAAGTTTTTCTTGTTGCTTAATGCAACGTGAAATGAAGGGCGAAATGCACTTCTGATGAGCTGAGTGCAACTTCCCGTGAAATACTAACAATCCTGAGTCTTGTTGTAAATTCATTTTGCTGAATTGACTGTTGATTTCAATGTACAGTAGAATCTTGCTAATCCGGATCAATTTAAACCGGCCCCAATCCGGATTATGAGGAGATCCGGTATACCAATGACATATTAAAATTATTAAAACAGCGTTCTTAAAATACCAATGCACTATAAAAATGAAAAAAAAAATCAACTTTCATTTTTCTTTTTATCAGAAATTGTAGATGTACCGTTATCATATTTTTCTGCAAGTACTAAATTCTGTAATAGTACTAAAACCACTGTTTAGTGAAACTAAAATATTTTCTTTTTCGGCGAGAGTTAATGTTTTATGCGACCTTTTTGATGCCATTTTGATGAACAACTGACTAAAAACTTTCCTTTTGTTACATTTCTCACGGGTGATTCCCCTTTCTGCGAAATAAGGTGTACTTGCAAATCAAGTACAGTGTGTAAGAGAAGAATATTTGGGAATACCCCGAGCTTCGTACTCATGCATGGCAAAAAAGTATGTATATTGTCATAGTTCAATTTTGTGGGAAGCATCAAATAAAGTGTACATAGAAATAGGTGGAGTAAAAAGAACAAACGAATATAAAATAAATCGTGGGAATTTAACATAACTATACGTGTTACATTTCACTCTATTGTTGATTAGCGAAACTAAGGCCGGTCCGGATTACAAGAGACATAGTGGAAATTTTTACTTTTTTCACACTGTCCGGATTACAGTATGATCCGGATAAGGCCATAGCCGGATTGGTGAGACTACTTGTACATACAAATGTATATGAGATCAAATACACAAAAGACTCTGATCAACTTAATTTAAGTGGCATCAAGCGTAGATTGCCTAGTTCATTCTTTTAAACTGAGCTTTTATAGTACTCCCTCGCTTTTTTTCGCAAAGCTATGCCCATTAAGTGATTAATAGCTAAGCTAATTTCCAAATTGCTTAAGTATTTTTATAAAAGGAAAATCAACCATACATATATGTACTAGGGTGGGTCAAAAAAATCAAATAGTTTTTTTTTTGATCCGACACACAAAAACTAGTTCCTAGGTACCTCTAGAAAGTACTTACCAAATCTGAGCTCTTACTATTAACGGGAAGATTATGCTCATCATAGTTTTCCATTTTTAATTTAGTCTCATATAAAAATGGTCTTATCTTATCACCAATAGATTGCTAAACCAGTTGCATTGTCAATATTTATAGGAAATTAAACGCTCTACAAAAATTATCTCATTAATCTTACCATTTGAAAGATATTCAAGGTCAAAGATTGAAGTATTTTAAGGAAAATTATTTTTTTTTGTTTTGAGTTTTGTAACTTACTAAAAAATAATTATTGTCAAATGTGTTTCAATTATTTCTATAGGAAATGGCTGGAAAAGGTTTTACACCTCCAAATATGTAAGGTGCTACGTATTCGAGATATCTCAATAACCATATTCCTGAAAAAAAAGTACCCAGAGCTCCCTTTTTCTAAAACGTTTCTTATATTCGAGAGTATATTACACCGCAAATAAATTTTTCTCTTCAAAGTATAAAAGCGTATGAATATACTAATGTTCCTTTTCAAAACTTACTTTGTTGTATTTCGATAGCCTTTTTCCTTTGAAACATCGTAAATGGCGTAACGCCACAATTTCGAAGAAATAAATCGTATCATATCTTAAAACCGACGTTTTTACAAGTTATGGCACAAACGGGAAATGACAAAATTGATGACAGATAGTGCATTGTGCTATGGTCAGAGTCCCAATTGCTCAAATGTTAGATCAGTTGTCCAAATATAATGCAGAGCACGATCGGGGTTCAAATCAAAGTACAACATTATCCAAAACTGGCCTAATGAGCCACTGTAAATATGTACATATATGTGCATGTATATCTAAATGTGTTTATGTATGTAGGAATAGCCGGAACATATTGTTCCATCTGTTGTCTTTGTAATGTTTATTTAAGCAAGAGCCTTAAAGGTGTGACACTTCATCAACAAACAAAACTATAAAATGCTATACTCAAGATCCTATCAAGCTTATGAAACCAAACTTAACACAACTAGTACGAGTGCCAAAGCAAATATATATTATCGAAAAAGTAGGCGTTGCAGCCCCATAACAAACCAAAACCTAGTACTGTGCTTAAATAGCTATTTCATTAAATGCAACCGAAAATAGCACGGTTGCTAAGAGTTATTCCGAGAAGAGCTATACAAAAATTTCTCAATTTTGAAAAAAGGGCATGGTCCATTCCATACAAGAAAATAAATAAAAAGCACTACATGCTGATAGGACTCTTTTAGCTTATAAAATCAAACTTGATATTGTTGCCAGAAGTGGTGAAGGAAAGGAGGTAATCAGCTCTATAAAAATGAGCCGCAACACTTCTCACTCAAGGAAGAACTTTAAAATTATGTCAGTATTGAGAAGCAATTTCAGTGAGTAAAGCGAAGTACAATATGCATGTTTGGCATAGTACTATATTAAACACGTGGTTTATACTGATTCCAGAAATAAAATTACCAACTTCATCGTAGTAGTAAGAACTTTACTGAAATTGCGACAAAATTAGGCTTTCGAAAATGCAAAAATTTACTCAATTCGCAAAATCATCAGCGTCAAATCAAGGGGCGGTTATTACGGGCACAACGGCTTGGGGCGACAAAATGGTCCATGGTTTTAAGCATATTTCATTAGTTTAGTGGACAGTTTATTCATTTTCTTATAAAATCAAAATAGCTATGTGCAGAGGCTTCTTGAAGTTTTGAAATTTTGAAAATACCTAATTTTCCAAGGATATTTGGAATGCGAAAGCTGACCTTTTTCAACAGTGAACATTTTTTTAGGTACGGGATGGCAAATTCTATCCTTTGCCGGGCACCAAATATGCATGGTACGCCACTGCTTCAAAATAATTATTTTATAAGCTAATAACCTTTTCCTGCGCATCGAATACTTATTGGTGTGGAATTCTTAAAATTTTGCGTTTGTTTTGCAATTGACGTTTTGGAAGTAAACGCATTTTCCTATATGTATGTACATTCAGGTGCTTTTTTGAAAAGAAATTTTTGAGATAATGCCACTTTTTTAGAACGTAACTACAAAATACACGCAAACAGTATGTTCGAAGCAGCAATAGAATTTTGTACTTTTTATCAATTTTAATTTATATAATATGAAATCATGGCAACCCTGAAACCTATGAACATTTTGTAACTGCACTTAAAGCTTTCGCATCAGCCTATTTTTCTAACATGTAAATTAAAGTTAGTCAGTCTTAAATTTGAATCTAACGAGACACATTGTCTACTATTAAAATAAGTTGATTAAAAACCATACGCGTTTTATTTTTAGTTTCGAAAATTACTGGTAGCAAAAACGCTTGCTATCGACAAATCCACAGTATATTTGTGCTTACCACCCACGTATCTTATCACAATGTAGAATGTGCGACAAAACTCAATAACTTATAGTATAAACAAAACAAGAATTGTTCATGAAATAAGCCAAAAATATTTTCGAACCCAACTTAAAAAAAAATCTGTGGGAAAGAGAAGAATTTCAACTGTAGATCCACGTAAATATTTAAAAAGAACACTTAGCCATAAAAGTTTGAATTTTTACAGAGTTTATGCTAACGTTAACGAACCCTTAAACTTCTAAAAAAATTTGCAAGATAGATACATAAATATTTTGTAGCTAATAGATGTAAATAAGAGACGCTGTATAGCAAAATATAACAAAAAAATTTGTAACTTAAGGAAAGTTTTCACAAAATTACAAAACTAAATGTAAATTTAGTAATCGAATAAAAATCTCTTCCTTTCAAACATAAAACTTAAAAGAAGACTAAGAAAACTCATTTTAAATAAATTCAAATTACACTGAAACGTTGCCAACTTTCTCTATGCACAGAAAAATACACGAAAAGTTTCAGAAATTTTTTGCATTTCATCAATGACTATCAAAAAATTAAGAATGAGAATCAATATTTCTTTCCAGGAGTTACCAGAAAATAACTCAATGTTCAGTGTATACGTCCAAAGAAGACAAATGCAATATTCTAAGGAAACATGCGAGTACTTTGTATACATCACATTATTTCATAATCAAAAAGAATTAATAAAGGTTATCAGAAAAGGACATTTACTCTATATGTATTTGATATATTCAAGGATAGCACAATTTTACAGCTTTTAAATTTAACTCAATCATATGCATTGTACTCGTACTCGTACTCGTACTCGTAGTATCCAACCGCATAGTTTTCGTAGTTTGCACTTTTCAATTAAATCAGTTAAAAGTCCATCAGTTCTTCCATTTGTTTGTCGGGAAAATTTGACTGTCTATCAGCTGCTGTTACTTCTTTGTGCAATTAGGCAACAATGTAAATTGAGTGGCGACGCCTTTACTTCCAGCTATTTTAACACAGTCACCGTCCCCTCTTTGTCTACTTGATGGTGTAACTAATTTTTTGTTCACTTATTCACTTAAAAGCCTTTGAGTCTATCTATCTATGTATGTACCTACACTTGTAGGATTTCATTTTGCTGTTGCAATGGCTAATTGAAAAGTTACTAAGTATTTAAAAAGGAGTAGGTTAAGGGCTCTTTCAAAAGAAGAAACTTTGGAATTAAATTTCTCCTTACCTTTATGATGCAATAAGTGTTAATTGAAGAATTAGTGACTTCACTTCATTGAACTTCAGCGTACATTCACTATACAACTGCAAAATTTGAAGCAAAAAAAAAAATTGGCAAAAAAAGAACTGCATTGAATAATTAAAAACTAAATTAGAACTAAGCCGTTTTCATTGTTTTAGCAAAAATATTTTATCAAAGATTTTCGCTTAATTTTTTGAAAACAACGTGATGTGAATTAATGAAATGTCAAAGGTTTTTTGTAAACAAAACGGTTGTCTTCCATTTGGATTATGAAATTATCAAAGTACCTGTTTGCGAAGTTTTCAATATTTGATAGATAAACACTGCTGGAGTATGTCACACCCCATCTCATTGACCGTGTTACTATGAAACTACGGAAGAAAATATGTAGAAGCTCTGAAGAAATTTTTGAGGAATTACAAAATAAGGCATTCAGCAGATGATCTTTTGAGTGCTCTGAGTAAAAAAAGGGGAAAACAAAATAGACCTGCGCCGATTGCAATCGGTTAATTTGCGTGTGTAACTAGCTTTCATGTATATCGTCACTCAATAATATCTTTATAAAATTATTATTTTGTATTTTTCTTAGTAAAACTTTATTGAAAATGTTCCTCATTGGATGTGTTACATTTCCAAATCTCAAATTTTGGTCGAAGTTTTTTTAGAAAATAATGCGTAAAATTAATTTCCCTGTAAAGGTAGACAAAATTGCGAAAAAAATAATCGCTAAAGAAATAGATGTACAGTAAAGATGTAATATAAATATGAGACTAAGCGTATTAATATTGGATTGATATTGGGGGTCAAGACCTATACCAAGCAGAGGTGAAGTGATGAGTTTTCTTATGCGCCTGTATGAGACACGCTTCGTTATTGCTTTTGGGAAAATGGTCTTAAAGAGAAAGATTTCAAAAATAAAGCAGCAAAAATCACAAGTAGAAGATTCTATTAAGGGGACAGTACACTTTGAAAATGAAAAAAAAATTTTTTTCGAAATACTTTATTTTTTATGAAGGAAACAAGATATCTTATTAAAACTCTGCACATATATTATATAGTTAAAATAGTATACAAAAATATTTTTTTTTTCCGGCCTGTTTTTTGGCCTGTTTTGTTGGCCGGTCTTTTTTGAAAAAAAAACCAAAAACCATGGCGGGCGTAATTGCGGCTCTCTCGATGGTGTGAAAAAAAAAAAATTTTCGTTTTAATCAGCATCGAAGCCGCTATAGAGTGAACTACGATGATTAAATTTGAACCAAAACAATAAAAATGGCGGCGTTTTTTCAAAATTTGACTATTTTTGGCGCCAAAAAACCCTTGTAAATCAAAAAATTTATGACCGATCGTTCTAATTGTAGTTCACTCTATAGAGTTACATGTGTACAATAACATACTAAAATTTCAGAATGATCGGATTAAAAGTTTTTTTTTAATTACGCCCGCCAACTCAAAAAACGTTGTTATGAGAAAAATCTGCTGCAGCCAAAAAACAGGCCGAAAAAAAAAATATTTTGTATACTATTTTAACTATATAATATATGTGCAAAGTTTTATTAAGATATCTTGCCCTTAAAGACAAAATGATATTTTTCAAAGGAAAAAATATCAAAAGCTCAGGTTTCCTCCAGAGACAATTTTTCGGGAACTTTTCTATGAATTTTTGGTAGACTTTAATGTTTCAAAACGGTTTTTCAGAAATAAAAAATAATTTAAAAACATTTTATTTTAAGCTTAAAAAATTATCGGTCTACTGCAAAATGACCTGTCTCAAGTCTCAATGTATAGTTCTTAGAATATGTTGTAGAAAGCTTAGTTCAGATATAGAAACAACAAGGAATCTTGAAGTTTCTGAATGAATGAATGGCGAGGAGTGCCTGATATTCAAGTCAGTATATTGGGTGCTACATAATTAGTGAATAGCATGTGAATGATCATATGTTGTTAGTGGATGTTGCTGATAAAGTTAGGGAGATAAATGATCAGTTTGCTCTCTTCTACATAATCTTTCACTAATGAATTTAATGCTTCTTATTAAATCGCACTGGCAATCCAACACTGTCGCAAACCCAAATAACGTGTTTTCTAGTTATGAAAACCGCTGTAGCTTTATATATGGCCATCTTCAAATTCAGTGGAAAATTTCAAATTGGATTAATCAAAATTTTCTCAAAACTTAAGGTTTTGAGATGTGACCCTGTTAATCGGACTGTACATGATATTACAATTTTTTAATAAAAAAAAACTTGAAACAACGTATTTGGGAAATGCGTCATCGAAATCGATTTAGAAAAGAGTAAGTAGGTATTTTGAAAACATAGAATCACCTTTCTTTGATGTGAAAACTAAAATTTTGTAGTCATTTCCAATATTCATTATTATTATTTGACTTGTTTGACATGACATGAGTTTCGGCAAAACATAATACCACCTAACTGGCAGAACATAACGCAACCGACCATATTTTAGTTCGATCACACAAGCAAATCCAAGACTCACAAGATGCAAAATTTGCAGAAAAACAGACCGTCGGACTGATGAACTGGCAGATTTGATATTTAAGTGCACGTGTATGTTAAATATTTCAGTATCGTTGATGTACATATGTATCTATGTATCTGAAGGGGTGAGCCTAACTTACATATAATAAAAATGTATATGTACATATTATATTCCGAATTTATTGCTTGCGTGAGTAAAACATGGCTATAAAATTTGCCCCAAGCGACATTGCTAGCATTTTTGGCATTGAAAATATTTATTTTTCTTAAACAAAAATATTTTTTGACATTCATGACTTCAAAATTGAACGCATGTTTCACAGAAAATACCAATTTATGTGCATGAGCTTATGCGGATGTTTTAAGCGAAGCGCCTAAGATGGAATAATGTTGACACTGCATCGAAACAAATGATGACTGAAGGCGATTAATATGGAATGGCTAATTGAAACCTTAAAACGATAATCATCAGCTCTAATTTTTCCTTTTTTTAATAATGTACCTAAACGAATTTTATTTAATCTCCTGCAAACATGCTGACTATGTAAAGGTTACTTGTCTTTAACTTTATTTAAAGTATTATATGAGATGAAGGGTTGAGAGAAGACAGGTCAGAAAGGCATTGAATCCTTGGCTGCCTTCTCATTTTTTTAGTCGTATAATATGGCTTATAACTTTCCAACATATCGAATCATATATTGAGTGGTAATTAAATTTTCGTTTTCGGAAGATTTTTCTTCACTCTATGAGTGAGCTTTGGTTACAGCCGATTAATGGATCCAAAAAATATTTGAAAAATGTGATATCACACATAAAATCTACATCCGGTATATCGATTTCACTATTTTTCATAAAGATATCATAATCATATCTTACTCTCATTACATCCCTTGAAGCGTGGATTCTTTTATATCAATTATTATTCCGTTTTCTTTTACTTTCCACTGATATTGAAGTGCTGTCCTCTAATGAAGGTATAATTTAAGGATAAAGTAAAAGCTGTTAGATGGGAAAAAGTTGATTTTATGTTCGATTAGTGGTGTATTATGTTTTAGTATATGTTAATTTACTCGAAAATTATTACTTAAATAAAAAAAATATTAAATGACCCTCAAGCTGATCATACGAATTTTATTTAATTTGTCATTAAGAAAAATAAACACAATTTCACTATATTCGTGAGATAATTTTGGACGAACAATTTTAGGGTTTTTGAAAAAATTTAATTTGAGCTACCGAATACTCATTTTCTAAGTATAAAAAATATAAAAGTTCCTTCAAACTGACAGGAGGCACAAAATTTTCAAAAAGGTAATTACCTACACGTCACCGATGCCTTTGATCAGCCAAACAATTCGGCCAATCGACCAAGTTCCATATTTTTTCGAAATTTTTGATTTTAATCGTTATTTTCATAACAAATTTGAAAATGATATAAAATTTTTTCTGAACTATGTAACTATGAGATTTTGAATTTTGAAAAAAAAAATCATTCATTTACCAAATATCAATTTCTGTCTGATAACAATACTCTACAAGAAAATTTGCGGCAAATAAAAACCACCGTTTCTATAGTATAATTTTCCGCTCAAACCGAAAATCTTAGCAGTTTTGCTGGATCAGGTCTGATTTTTGAGATAAACGGCAAAAGTCAAAAACATGCACTGTTCCGGGAGGTAACGCCATATAAGCTCTATTGAAAATGTTATTTTAGATGATAGTCATTCCAAATTTTTTTGTTTCCTAAAAGTAGAGATCACGACAAAAATTTGTAAGCCATATAAACACACAATAGCACCACTATTTTGGTCACTACGGCTAAAAATAGTTTACGCAAAAATGCAATTTTTCAAAAAAATTTTCAAATTCGGCACCTTATAACTCGAAAAAAATCTATGGAACTTAAAAAGTTAGCTTTCTTATCCTGTAGTAAATTGAAATACAAAAATTTTAAGTATAATAAATATACATAAGTTCATATTTGGGCTTTATTTTGTATAAGTTAAGTCAAAAAAACTAAAACAATGTAAGCGTCGATTTCTTTAAACAATTGACATTTTATTAAAATCTAAACTATACAATAAGTTATGCCTGGTTCAGATTTGTATAAAGAGTTTATATGGTTTTCTAGGCAATAATAGAGTAGATAACTCTCAAGAGATAATAGCAACATTGCTTCAGAATAATCACAAGATAGGAGCCAACATGCCTCTGAAAATGCATTTCCTCCATTCTCATTTGAAGTTTTTCGCCAAAAATCTAAGCAATGTAAGCGATGAGCAGGGAGAAAGATTGAACCAGAATCTGATGTCTCTGGAAAACAGATATCAAGGTGTCTGAGATGAATCCTCGCTCGTAGATTACTCTTGGGGAATCATTCGTGAAACTATGCATATTCCTCATTATATCCATTAAAAATAAATTTTTGTTTATAATTAATTTTCTTTCTTGTTTTAGATTTCTTAGCATAACTTTCATAAAATGAAACTAAAATATTGACATATTTTACTGAAAATATTTGTATTTAAATTAACTACAAGATAGGATTGCTAACTTTTTGAGTTTCACAGACTTTTTCGAGCCATAAGATTCTAAAGTTGAAATTTTTTTGAAAAATTGCAAAAAAACTGAATTTTTGCTAAATTGTTTTGAGTCGTAGTGGTGCTATTGTGACATATGGGTCATTCCATCTATAATGGGCCTACCATTACACTCAAGTTTTTTAAATAGGCTGAAACTTTTTTCGTTGATTGGTCTATTGTAAAATGAAATAGAGTGAAAAAAAATTAATGAAATTTACAGAAATGGTACTCATGTATGTTCTGAAAATTTTGAGCCTAAAAGGCTGAAATCAGTTCAAATTTTATTCTCTCAATCTCATTCTCAATGTTTCAATTTACATTGCAAATCATATATCTTAGCTTTAAATGCTTGTAAAATCAAATAGGGTGAAAAAACATGAATAAACTTTTCAGTATGTTCTAAAAATTGTGAGCCTAAAAGGGTTGAAATCGATGATGGAGTATTTGGGAATTTGATGTTTTCTTGGAAAGTCAATTTTTTTATCTTTTACCACATAGAAACCGTTCAGGCCTTCATTTATTCAGATTTGCAGTTTTTTTGTCATCTACTAGTATACAACTACCTAAAACTATATAAAAGCTTATATGAATTGTGTTGGTTTGTTTATATTCATCAATGAATTTTTTCGTTCTACTTGCGAGCTTTTTTTAACACAATTTAAAACTTTTTTTTTAAGCAATAATACTGGTCAAAAAAGTTTTATCAAATTTTTTTTATAACTTCTACATGACAGACCAATCACTGAAAAAAGTTTCAGCCTATTTAAAAAACATGAGCGTAATGATAGGCCCATTATAGATGGAATGACCCATATGTATGTAACTTTAAAAACTCTGCCGTGATCTCTTCTTTTAAGAAACAAAAAAATGTGGAATGAATATCATATAAAATAACATTTTCAATAGAGCCTATATGGCGTTACCTTCCGGAACACTGCGTGTTTTTGGGGTTTTCCGTTTATCTTGAAAACCAGATCTGATAGATCAAAACTACTATCATTTTCAAATACCGCAGTAATATTTTGAAAAACTTTGTAGACTAGTGTATTGTGCAAGCGATGGGATCTATCTTTTTTGCGACTTTCCATTATTCATATTTTTAAAAAAATTATGCCTGTGTTATTCAAATTGCAACATCGATATATTATGTTACTATTCCAACTGGGTTTGTTATAAGTGAAAATGGCTAGACTTTATAGCATGTGTGTGAGTGTGACAGTAAATTTAAATTAAATTTTTGACTGGAGAATGTGACAATTATGAATGCCTTTGACTGTTTGTAATAGCTTTAGCTTTTGACTTTATATACAAAATGCTTTCAACATTTTAAAAGCCTTTAGTTTTACAATTCCAAATTATGGAAATTTTTACACAAAGTCGTATGAACATTTTTGATTAAATTTTTGTTAGCTTAACAGCTTTTATTCTGAAATTTTTCAAATTAATTATTTCAAATATTTATTAAAAATTCTTTGATTACAAAAATATAATATATAAGTTTTAGGATGTTATTACGCTTTGATTTGAACTTATTGCGGTTATTAACAAGAACTAACCGGTAACTTCGTTTTAAAGCTTGCAATTATTAGTTATAAAAATGATAGGTTATTTTTAAGTCTATATTTAACCAAAAAAAATCATATTAAAATCTAGCATTTAACTTCATACTGTAAAATCAGCTAATAAATTTCTTTGCAATTTTTCTACTCCAATTCTCTCACGAATAGATATTTCCAATTCGCTCACAATGACCGAGGTGAAAATTCCCAATCACATAATGCGCTTTAAAAGCGCTGTGCTCGGATGCCGCTACAGTTTGGATGGTGAATCGCTGTACTCAGTGAAATGGTACAAGGATGGTCATGAATTTTATCGCTACGTGCCGCGAGATAAACCGCCTGGACAGGCATTTCCACTGCCGGGTGTGAATGTTGAAGTAAGTTTTTCATGTTTAAGAATTAAAGTAAAAGAAAAAAAACACAAGTCCAGCAACAATATTTTTTATTGAGTGTTGGAACAAAATAGGAAGAAGAAGAAAAAAACAGCTTTGAAACTTTTCTAATTTTTTCAAAAGAAAAGTTTTTATTGTTTTACTTCAGCTTAGTGGGGCCAATAAAATTAAGTTTGAATTTTTTTTAAGCTTCTTGTTTTTTTTTTTTTTTTTGTATAACCATTTGTATATGCAAATAATCGAGGGTGTTTCCAAAATCAGTTATTCTGTTTTCCTATGTTTCCTAAGTTTGTTTTTTAGTTACAGCTTTAGTATGAAATTTTTGAGCCACTCTGCAAAAAAACCAATTGATGTAAGAATCCATAGTAAAATTTAAAATTGAACGTCTCATTGTGTGTATGCGTGTCCACTATCTAAAGCTTTTGTGGTTTTCCCTTACATACATATGTATGTACATACATGTTAATGTCTTCTTGTAAACAGCAAGGACTTTCATGCTTCTGGCAACCCCGACTCCAACTTTTCCTTTCATGTTAAAATTTAATTTTATTTTTATTACAATTTATTGCATTCATTTTACACTTTGGCCATAATAATAACGACTATGAGAAGCATGACTTTTGCTTTAATTTGTATGTATGTATGTACTTTGTATGAATATGTGCACTGTCTGTGTATGAGTTTGTGCCTGAGTTCTACTCGACATGTTGGCAACAGAGTCAATGTTGGCGATAAGAATCAACCTTTTTATCCTCTATTCGCTAAGAATTAATGTTATTACTAAGAAGCAGTAGAAAAAATCTGCTGATGCTCATGCTGATGATTATGTTGATGTCGAGCGCGATAACGATGATGTTGATTTTATAATGAAAACTTTTGTCCGAAATATTGTTGTAAGTTTGTTGTAATCGCATTATGTCTCTATTTTGTTGCGCACAATTTCTAAGGGCGAACATTTTATGCATTCATTTTTCAGAGAGGTCAGTAAAGGGTCAATGATTAAGAATTTGTGTTAATAGCTGTGTTCCCGTACGATTTAATTAAACTTTTGATTTAGGTGTTAGTCAAAAAAAACGAGAGACGTAAGCGTGAAATTGCACTCAATGAGAAACTAAGCTACAAAAATTACGTGATGAAAACTTAGTTAAAAAATTTGGTTAACTCAGTAACACGAAAATATTTAGATAAAATTTTGAAATATTTTCTTTTGTTTTAATTGACTTTAAACTTTTGGATATTGATTTTATAGCCTAATAAATTATCTATTAACTAGTGCCTACATTTTTTGAATCTCAACTCAATGCGAATTTAATTTTTGTGTATCAGCGCTGCTTTATTTTATTAATGTTTTTCCGTTTTAACTCAGAACTTTTCGCCTGGTTACATCATACTAAATTACCTATCAGCTAATATTCACATTTTACCGATGTGATCTAATTATAGCAACTTGAATTTTTTATTTTAATTTGCATTATTTTCAATCATTTTGTTTCGGTCTACTTCTACTCTTTGATACTTAACATTTCTTACAAAATGAAATTCTTTTTCAAAAATTTCGAAACTATTTTTGAAAGTGAAAATGCACTGTAGTTAAATTTCCAACTTTTGAAGAGATTCACAAAAACGCCGAGACATGTCAACTTATTTTTCGGTCGAAGAAAGTGGTGGCATACTCAGTTTTTCCCAATCAGATCAAAATCTCGAGAAATTGGCGATTGAAATTTAGTCAATATTTGATCCATTTTATGCAATATTGTTCCTATTTTTTGGGAAAAAGACACTGACATATGTTTTGATCTTTAATTATCTGTTCGCATCTCTTAGAAGCTTACAAATATCCGGACCATTGAGTACGCCTGATTTATATAAGTTAAGCGAAATTTAAATAAATTGAAGTGAAATAATTTTACATCACAAATTACCTTTCAAAACTTTTTCAAAAGAAAGATTTGGAAATGCATTGTACTTCATATATTGCAATACATGTTCGTTGATGCGTTCCAATTGTTTAATACAATTTTTTACAACGCCCCGCTTGATGTGAAGGTCCGGGAACAAAAGAAATATATAGCTAAAACAATGGCTTAAAAGTGACAAAATTTAAATCGGGAATATCTCGAAAATTTGATCTAATTTTCTAAGGTTGTCACTAAGTCCAAAATTTAAGTGAGGGTGTCTCGGTGTTTTTGTGTGTCTTTTGTATGTCCCTACAGTGTCTTCCTTTAAAATTAAATTCTTTTCACTATTAATACTAGTAGAGTGAGATATAGATTCTTTACCAACATATCGTCGGCTTAGAATAGAAACTGACCATCTTAAAAAAAATCAAATTTTGTGTTTTTGATGGTAAGTATATAAATTTTAATTGCTAATGTAAGACACACACCATATCAGGTACTGTATACATGTAGATTTTTTTAATAAATAAAAACTAATTTTCTTCACGTTTTAAATTCATATTTTATTTACGATTAAATTAAATTAACAAAATTAGAAAAATAGAGTTCTTTGATGGCGTCGCGTGGTACCGAACCGAATTAAGGAAAAAAAAGCGTGTGTCGCTATCGGAGTAAAATCAACGACTCTCTTCATTTCTTCATTTACATTCTTTTAATATAGTTTATTATTATTTAATGGCAAGCGTACGCCCTCTACATCTCATTTAGGGTTTAACCCTTTAATGGCTAAGACTTTAATTATCTACATACATAATCTTTTAATAACCGAAAATAATATATCACAAAGTTAAGAGGACTTAAACATAATTAAATTAATAATTAGCGTGACCCATGATCCATGTTTATTTAATTCTGCTTGTAAGCCGACGATATGTCAAATAGAATGTATTTCACTCTTTTGTTGAAATATCTTTTTGTTTTTTTGTTGTTTTTAAATCAGGAATATGTATGAAGCGGGTGATTTTTTTGCTATTTGGTTTTTTTAGTGTAAGTTTTTTGGCAAATCACGCGTAATTCATGACAGCTGTCAACGCCAAAAATGCTCAATAAGGTTTGCTTTTTCCCCATAAATAGACTAATAAACGAACAGCGTCTGAATCTTATCATCAAAATTCGTGCTCTGTGTCTTATCGAAAAGTTTTCATCAGCGCCGAAGCTCCTTTTTGGCTCAACAAACAGATATGCCAAATTTGGTCTGAAGAGCAGCCAGAGGAAGTTCAAATGCTGCCAATGCACCCTCAAAAATGCATTGGTGCGGTCTGTGGGACGGCGGTATCATTGGACCGTACTATTTCAAAATTATTGAAAACCGCAACGTCACAGTCAATGGAGCAAGGTACCGTACGATGATTATAGACCTTTTTTGCCCAAAATGGAAGAACTGGACTTGGTTGACATGTGATTTCAACAAGATGATGCCACATGGCATTCGTTCCCATGAACGTAGTGAGAGGTGAGTTTGGTGAGCAATTAGTCTCACGTTTTGGAGCAGTTCATTGGCTGCCCAGATCATGTGATTTGACCCAACTAGACTACTTTTTGTGCGGCTACATGAAATCTCTCGTGTACAGGGACAAGTAAGCCACAATCACAACCCTAGAAGACAACATTACATTGGTGAGATACTGGCCGAAATGATGGAAAGTGTATGCTAAAATGCTATGGAAACAATTGATGTGTCGCTCCAAGTAAATAGTTTATTCAACACTGTAAGCTTTCTGTTCTTTTTTCAATTTTCAAAAACTAAACGCTTAAAAAATCACCCATTAGTAGTTAGCAACACAAACATAGAGAGTTAGAGTACTAAAAGTTCTCTAAGATTTTGAGTTAATAAACTTATGAGTATCGCACTCCGTAACTATAAATCAGTGCGAGACCGCTGAGTATACCCTATTTTAGCTACACATCTGGTATGTACTTACATTAGGGTGACCGTTATTTTTTCACTTTTGAATTTTTTATATATAAAAAATAATCCTTTTTAGACTTAAGCTAGATCTAATAAGGGGAACGACAAAGCTCCCAAAAAACTAAAAATTTTAAAATTCAAAAATGAGATTTTAATAAAAATCTTTAAATTATAAAATTCATAAAAAAAATTTTGATATTTACTTTATATGAGTTGCTATAAGATTATTTATCATATATCTTTTAAGATGATTTAACCACAACCGGTGAACTTTCGCCGATAATCGCATAAGAATTGTAGCACATATTGCTCATTCTTCGTAAACAACGTGCTATATTCCTCTATAAGTTAAATCCCTCTTCCAGCTGCTCCATTTACGACTCGTAACTTGCTTGCCGATGCCATCCACTTAAAGAAGCCTTCATTTCTATGCCATGTCGATGG
The DNA here is from genome assembly GCA_963680825.1 of Meiosimyza decipiens. NCBI lineage: Eukaryota > Metazoa > Arthropoda > Insecta > Diptera > Lauxaniidae > Meiosimyza > Meiosimyza decipiens. The sequence goes on from OY804260.1 coordinate 55,132,777, forward strand.
ATCACTTTTGAGAAATTCAGCACTTATTTCAAATCTTTTGAAACAAATTTTTATTTCACTGCAAAAAAAGAGCTTAAGATCTTTATTCACAATTCCTGGGATATCATTTATTTGCATCTGAAATCGTTAACTATGTGAACGAGGAGAATTGAAGTTGCGACTTGTCGACTTAACGATCTTACTTTTCGTTTCCAGTGACAAACATGTGCTAAATTTGAACTTACACCAATCGGTCAGTGCTTTTTTAACAAACATAATAACGACACCAAATGGAATAATTTAACGTGGTAAATTATGACATATTTTTCGTCTATTTCCACATACATGCATATACATTAGGGTGAGTTAAAAAAATCAAATATTTTTTTTTTAGATCCGACACACGAAAACTAGTTCCTAGGTACTTCTAGAAAGTACTTACCAAATCTGAGCTCTTAACATTAACGGGTAAATTATGCTCAGCATAGTTTTCCATTTTTAATTTAGTCTCATATAAAAATGGTCATATCTTATCACTAATAGATTTTTAAACCAGTTGCTTTGTCAACATTTATAGAAAATTAAACGCTCTACAAAAATTATCTCAAACACTTTTTTCATTAATCTTACCATTTGAAAGATATTCAAGGTCAAAAATTGAAGTATTTTAATGAAAATTATTTTTTTGTTTTGAATTTTGTAGCTTACTAAAAAATAATTATTGTCAAATGAGCTTCAATTATTTCTATAGGAAATTGAACGCTCTACAGAAAAGGTCTCAAGTGGTTAATCAATTACTCTAACCATTTAGAAGATATCTCGTTAATATTAAGAGCTCAGATTTGGTAAGTACATATTTTCTACCTTTTTTTGACCCACCCTAATATACATAGCCTCATCAGACCAGTTTTGATGGGGAGAACCGCTCCACTTTATAATAAAAACTAATTTATTTTATTTTTCTTATCAAGAAATGTTGGATTATTAAGTTCAATTTCGGACAACGCTCTGAATTTTCTAAGAATTTTACTTACTCAGTTGTCCAATTTTACAACTGCTATGTTCCATTCTCGACACGGGTTTTTGTTATTGGTCTTCAACTCTTCCTTCCTTTTCAAGCTCCTCGTAATCGGTACCATGCATAAACGGATATCTGCCTTTCGATCACTGATTTGTTAAAAATAATACAAAATGTTCTTCTTTTTTCTTCTGAATCCTTGACGCTCTTTGAGTGGCCTTTTGCTATCGCCTTCTCTCTTTGTAAATGTTTTCTAAGTTTTTAATGTATTTTTTTGTCATTTAAGTTGGTATTCGAGTTTTTTGCAAAAAAAATAAGGCTTCTTTTAAGGCGAGGTTTGCACACAAATAAGTAATTCATGCATCTTTTTTTTCTAGCAATACTTAACAGTTACATACTTCCATAGGCATCTTTTTTTTACAAATACATTGCGTCCTTACATTCAAAAAGCCGTAACCATACTTTTTGGTTTTATACAGTAGAATCGAAAAACGCTCTAGGCTGTAAAACTATATTGTTATGAATCTGTTATGTAAAAGCTTGAAAAGCTTACTTAGTTATCTAATAAAAATCATGTTTCATTTTATTTAATAGAAGTGTTTTTCGTCTATTTGCTATATGAAATTCAAGCACTTGTTGTCACGGCTTTTTGGATGTTAGGCGAAAACTAAATGTTAATAATTTTAGTACGGTCACCCTAATATAAAGATTTGAATTTTTTAGTATTTCTCATCTCAGGAAATAAACTGACTGGGCCCAGAACTGAATTTATCCTTAGTATAGCGAGTCACTGACATAGGATGTTAAAAATTTTAAATTTTCATTAAGAAATGTGTGTTAAAGAAGATCATAAGACATACCAAAAACAAAGTTTGGAATGTGTGTATATAACAAATACTATTTGTTTTCGATCCAAACTTTTTTTATAAAATAAACTCTTTTGTGAGAAACTCTTTCTTTGTATAGGATTAAATTATAAATTGTTCCAAATAATTAGCACCATCAGTGACACTTTTTAAAGAAGAAAACTGCATTTTTTCGAATTATTTTGCAACATCAATTTTACAAATTATTTTTATTGCTTGTGTTATCAGATGTGTCAAAAAAACTGATGTTATCATTTTTCCTCCTGTTATACTTGGCACGTCGAAACTTTAGGGGCATTTATGAGTTTACAAAAATGAAGTACTGAATTAGTTTGTCATCATGACTAAATTATTTTTTTACTCTCATACTAATCATTTTTTTCATCACGTACGGATTTTGAGAGAAATGAGGCTTAAAACATCGATTTCGACCATTATCGTGCACTTATGTATTTATAATAAGAACACAAACTTTTTTCTAAAATCTGTACTTTAAGGATGAGCTTATAATTTTTTCAGTTGTGTGCACCCAAAAATACTACAAAGGAATATTCGAATTCAATGTCAAAAGAAATGATAATAAAAACATTAAAATTGATTTTTGAAAATTAATGTTTTTTTTGTAGAAAGAAATTTTTAATCTTGCTGTTCATTAATTTCTCTTACCTAGCATTAAAAACATAATGTTTCCTGAACACCGTTAAATTCTGCAGAATAAAAATTAAAGTAGTGTAAAAGTATTCCATTTATTGTAGAATATGGTGACCAAATATTTATGTTACTCTAATTATTGTTGAGGCAGTGTTCAATACATTGAATATATAGTAAAATACGCCGTTATTTCTTATTTTTCTGACAAAACAACATTGCATATTTTCAAGCGATTCTTGAATTCATTAGCTTCCACTTTTGCTGGCTTAAAAAGCTTATAAATAAATTAAGAATTTACACTTATCTTTATTTATTTCTATCAACTTGCCTGAAACTGACCTTAGTAACTTGCTGTCAAGTTCTTAAATTTTAATCTCTTCAAGTTGCCTTCGCGACCCTAATAAATTTGTTTTGCCACCTGCATTTTAAAGATTTTTATTTTTTTTGTTCACAAAATACGCATAATAAGCTGTATGTATATATTTCTGGCTGTCTTTGTCAATGTACAAACAAACGAATCCAAATTGAAAGCAAAAATTGCTAAGCAACGCATTTTTGCATCATCCCTAAAAAGAAAAAAATGTTTTTACTTTCACTTTTGTTGAGTCATCTTAAAACCATTTGAGGGCCATGGTTTTCAATAAATCTCCGCTAAAAAGTCAAAAGTCATTAATCTTGATGGAAGGAACTTTTTTTTCGAAGCCGTGAGTTTTTCTTAATGTAAATTTAATTGCATGACTTACTTTTATGTTGTTTTTCACAAAGCAATTTCTATTATTTCGCACTAATTTTTATTTTATTTCCCTCCATTTCTTGTTTACTATTTAGTCAAATGCAAAATAGACGAGGAAAAATTGTGTAAACAAATTGTTTTTTAAACGCCAATTCATTCTGCGTCAAATTGTTGAAATGCTTTGTTATATCATTAGTGTGAGATTTTAAAAGGAAGAGCCTTTTATAAGGTGAGTTTTCTCATAGGTATTTTGTAATTTTTCAATCTGCTTAGTTCAAGGTTTTCAGTTGAATTATTGATTATCATGACGATTTGTCTCTTCCGAAATAATTGATGAAAAATTTTTGTGGTACTACTTAATTGCTGAGGGTTTAACTTTGATTTTTCATTAATATTTAATGCAAAAGGGTAAATACCTTTTCTTAGGAAAACTTCATTGACACATTTGTACCCTTAACACTAGATTGGATGGAATAATAAATAAAAAAAAAATAAAAAATAAAATAATTATTTAATGTGCGAAAATTGATTTATAATAAATGTTTTTAATATAAATTTAACAATTTTATAGTTGATTTTTAATGAGTATTGTCGGCATCGATATAGTATCAAAAAAAATTATAGTTTTCTAATATGAAAGAATTAAAAATTTATGTACATCTACACTATTTATTTAAAATTGCTTATTCGGAAAAGGTTTGACGCTTTGGCGCAAAATATACTTAACCAATTTTAATAAATTATTTTTTTAAACAACAGATTTGTGCAAAAGAAAATAGTTGCACATTTTTTTTTTGTTTTTTAAAGTAAAATATTCTTTTTGTTTTAGAGCTGAGTTTTTGCAAACCTCACACAAAAATTATAAATTGGCTTTTTGGTTGCTTATAAGGACTGTCCAAGAAAAAACTCACGTTTTGCTTTTTAGTTATCAAAAAATACTCAGTAATTTTTTTGGTCTTCTATCGTTTTTTATCAATAATGGCTAGTGTTCAGAATATAAATACCTTTAAACTAACTAACAATTTTTTTTTATAAATATTTCTTACTTTTTTCGTAAGGCCCTTCATTAAATTTTGTCCAGTCGTTTCATCGACAGTATGGTACGATTTTTTCCACTTAAGTCTGAAATCTTGTATGTTTTTTGTAGTCTTACCACTCTTTCGAAGATCTCTTTTTATAAAATCCCGATATCTTTCAATTGGGCGAAGGTCTGGGCAGTTCGGCGGATTTGCAATTTTTGGAACAAAATTTATCTTTTTACTTGGATACCATTCAATCGTAGCTTTAGAGTAATGAGAGGTTGCTAAATCTGGCCAGAACATCACGATACCTTCATGTGCACGAATAAATGGTAAAAGACGTTTTTCGAGGCACTAGTCTATATAAAGTTTGGAATTAATAGCCTGCCAAACCGTATATTGCATAGGAAATTTCGAAATTTTTTTTCTTTGAATTTACTAGACACATGCTCCTTTTTCGGTGATGCATAATATTCGTTCCCAGGTAGCTGCTTAAAATCTGCTTTAACGTAAGTTTCGTCGTTCATAACACAGCAATCAAATGTAGTCAGGTACCTTTTATACAATTTTCGGGCTCGCATCTGAGCCATCAACTGCTTTTCATCAGAAACGTATGGTACTTTTTGAGCCCTTTATGTCTTTGACTTACTTTTCTTCTTGATCTTTTGTGCAGTAGATTTTGATGTACCTGCTCTAGCCGCCATATAGCGCAATGAGATGTTGGGATTTTTCTTAAAAAGGCGCTTCACCTTCGTCGCTATCTATAGGTTAAAAATTTCTGGTTTTCTCCCTGAACCTTTTTCGTGAGACAGGTAGACCCTTCTTATAATGAAAAATAACCGCAAAGACAGATTCTTCTGATGCACTACCTTGTTTTGCTATAGCTGAATATTTTAATTCTGGATTTTGCTGGTATGTGGACAAAATCAGTTTGCGGACTTTTTGTTGCTTGCTAGACATCTTTGTCGTTAAAAGTGCTATCTTCAAGTGGTATACATCATATTAAACGTCACTTTTTATAAAACAAACGCTGATCTTGAGTTCTGATTTATACCGTTTTTATTTGGATTCGAAGTACAAAGGACAAACTCTCTTACGATTGTTTTATTTTCTAGAATGAGTGTAGAATACGATGAGAGTAATTTCATTATGAAAGAAAAACAACGGTGCATTCGCTTGCGAAGACGCCGGTAAATAAATCTTATAAATAAATAAATTCAATTGTTAGATTTTTGGATGCATCAGATTGTTTCAAGGTTAAATAAAGGGTAATAGAATAAGAGCTTCCTACTTGTTGTTGTAAGGCACATAAACTGAAATTAAAACGTAAGCCAATATCAGCCGGCTTCAATTCATGTACGAGCTGTATTTTATAGGCCTTCAGTCCAAGATCACGCCACAATGATCCATAAGAGATGCCCAAAACCTGAGATCGGCAACGAATCGATTGTTCACGAATATCACGAACACTCTCTGCTACCGCAGAAATATTCTGAAAACTACGGGCTGTATGCACTCTGGTTGAATGAAGAATGTCCAATAGTGTAAAATTGATTGGAAATTTGGTGATGGGGTTACGAATAGTGCGATCAGTTGGACGCTTATAACGACCAATGATGTTGAAGAACTCTATAACATTCTCTAACTGATGACTGATTATGGTAGTAAGTTACCACAATTAATAAACTTTATTCAGGATTGATTCATGATTGAGTCGTTTTGAATACTGAACACAAACGTCATATGGACAATTCATTTGACACATGACAGATGTCAAAACATCCCAGTTTATTTCCTGGTTCTTACGTTAATGTTAAATGTCTCGAAATCCTTACGAGATGTACAAATTCTAAGTAAATCTTCGGTTCAAAAATCATTGTACAACATTGTTGGCATCCCAGATGCATAGTGCGTACATTAGCGCTTACGGCATTAAAAACGCAAAAATAGATAACACCAATATTGAGACTGTATTTTTTTATAAATTGTTGCTGCTTTAACTTAAGATAATACTTAAAATTACTAAGTCTCAGTAAATCGTTTTTCCATGCCAGCAAACTGCCGTTTACTCAAAATGAACGTACGACTTTGTTATTGAACTTTACAAATGTTTTAAGATTCTACATTCAAGTGTCTGAATTCTTTATCTTTTCGCTTACTCGAAATTAAAGTTTTTTTTTTATAAGTAGAAAATTGTTATAAAAATTTGAAATTCTTGAAAAAGTTTTTATTTCTCGAAATTCATTGCATAACAAAGTTTGTTGAAAAAAAAAACCATAATCCAACTAAAACTCTACCACAAAATCAGCTACTAACTTTGTGCTGACGCCTAAGATTTTCTTGACCACTTTAAAAATTGTTTTGTGTTAACATTTCGTAGAAAATAACAGATGTGTAATGAAAAAGAAATAAACTGAGAAAATTCCCCATTCAAGTGGAACTTTGCACAAACAATAACAATTCGTTTGCTGTTTGTTGTTTTTATTGTTTTTTTATTTTTGGTTTTCAACACTCATTTTAAATTTGTATGAAATGATGACATTCGTAAAAATCTCAGTTATTTCTGGTTAGAGCTACTGAATATCATGCGAGAAATCTTAGAGTTGTGAGAATGCCGGTCGCTGATTTCAACTTTGTTGCAATTTTTGTTCTTTTTATTGTTGCTATGTTGCTTTAGCAGCAAAATCTGCTGATTCTGGTTCTATACACGAATATGAAAAATACTCACAGAAAAACAATAACAAAAGTCACGTTTCACTTCACTTGGGCGAAGTGTTTTTCTTCCATTTATAAGTGAATGTATATGAGAGTATGAGAGAGTGGACCTATCTAGAGATCTTCAGTATTTGTTTCATGACAGAAAAACCGACTATTTTTTATTTAGGGCGGTTGATTCGGCTGTCAATCGCATAAGAAAATTTAAAATTTTTATAAGCAAGAATATTGAATGTTTTCATTTGAAGTTTAGGCAACCTCGCAAAGTTGACACCAAAAAAAAGCTCCAAATATGAAATGCGAAACTGCCTACATCTGAGATTGTTCAAGGCATTTTATGAATATATGAAACTTCTAATCATAATAAACTGAGCTCTTTATGCGTGAAATTTTGTAGAAATGCTTTCAATCGAATCAGCTTTGAAGAAGAACTTTCTGGAATATCAGCCGATAACTTCGATTTCGCAATTTACCAGAGCACGGATTTTATATAAGCCACTCACGAAAATATCTTATAAATTTCGAACCAGTTATCCTCGAAATTGTGTTTTGTTCTGTGTGAGCGTATTTTTCGGAACTGGATATATATATATAATATAATTCTTCCAGTTTGATAGAAATACATAGGAAAATGTTAAAGATCTTGCGTGATTACTGAGGCATTATTTTTTAATACGTAAGTTAATACGACAATCGGCCTTGTAAGACAAAGACCATGCTTGAAAACTTTGTACAGATTTAATAGTGGTAGCTTTTTCAAGTGAAATGCAAGTGTGTAAATATAAAAACCGTCTGTATTATACCTATGCCTGTAGACCACCCGTTTCGCTGGCAATCAATACAGTTGCTGTGGACTGTGTTTAAATTTTGGAGAAACCAGTCAAACAGCCTGTCAGACTGGCGGGCGAAACCATATCGAAAATGATACTGACTAAATAAAGTTACCTGTTTGCGCCGTTAAAGAAAATGCTCTCTTTCCGGACCTCTCACTCATTACTGTAAAGGCCGGACCTGTGAGACATCATTTGATAATCTGCCTTGCTGAAGCGTGGTGGTTGCTAGTTACCTTAATTAATTATTTGATCATGATATAGGTATAAGTCAGCTACATACAATTTGTCAAATATTTATTGATATAGTTTATGGAAGTTTAAAGCATTAGATATCTTTATTCCAAATATCAATTGTTTTAAGTAGTTCCTTTCAAATATACGCATGTAATTCGCAAAAATCTTTATTTATTCAACTTCAAATCTAGTGAAACTTGAACCTTCTCCAATGTATCCGCGTAAATTTGGACATAAAAGTTAACTGGCTTCCCAGATGCATGGTGGTCAATGAAAAGAGAATATCTTTCTTTGTGTTTAGAGATTTTCGAAGAATACCCTTCTTGATGTGCGAGTTATAAAAAGCTCCAACATCGATTCTGATCACGACCTTCTTGTAACTTTCATCGGGCTTAAAGTATTTAATTTTCAACAGATCAAAGCAGCAACCAAAACTTTTTCCCAAATATTTTAGTCCCTTTGTATGGGACTAAGGAATAACTGCATCGAGAAAGTAAGAAGACCAAGCAGCAGATACAACAACACCCCAAGCTAAATCGGATGTAAATGGCAAATTATGAAGACTTGATTTTTAGCAGAATGTGACAATATTAATTATTGTTTTAATACTACGTAGCAAAAATCCTTAGAATCTTCACTAGAAAGCCCGTTGTGTTTCGAATAACTTCAAACAGTTCTGCGTCACTAAATATTGGTTTCGATCTTAGATGGGGGTAATATAAAGCTTGTCAGAGCAGCGCAGTTGAGTGGTGAACTTGTTAAGTATTTTTGGTTGAAATTATTGTTGTGAAGTTGTCAGCAAGTGGAACATGATTTTGGTTTTTCTTTGGAACGCATTTCTTCTATCACTGCTGACTTTTCTTGAAAATTCTTTTGTTCCAGTTACAAGAATAAAATCAAAATTGTTAAAAGTTGCATTTGTACTTTAGTTGTATTTGCAGCATTCGTACAATTTTGTTAGTATGAAAATCTTTTATTATATATACACAAAGATACGAATGTTTGTATATATTTGAGTGTACCCAGTGGACAATTGAGAAAAGTTTCTGCCACAACATAGCTCCAAGCAATCATATATAAAGAGTGATTCTGCGGTCATGACCCCAGCCTGCTGAGAATGAAATAATTCTATAGAATTTTGATGAATTCCATCTTAATGAAGGAGACTAAAAGCTTGATTGTTACTTCCGCCGAGAAGAAGTAAAATGTCGAGACTGTACACGGCCCTGGCTGCAAGCATCGTCAATGTACTTGCCAATATAAAAATATGCCTTCAAACAGCAGACAGGTTAGAACAGTCAAAACAATTGCCCTATATGACATCAAGCTTGGATACCCATTGTATTGTCCAATAGAAAACCTTTAAGCAGAGCCTAAATTGGAAATTATAAAAAGATGCTCTTAATATTTGTTCGCATTTAATTTCGTGTATTTTAAACTTCTGAATAGAGTATGCTTTTAGCTCAAAACATTCAGCGATCTGAAGGATATCGTATCGATATAGTAAAGAATACTGAAAAATATTGGCATTCAACTGTTCGATATTTTTAAATCTCAATACTGAATGTATTGATATTTGCACACATCGGCTTTTCATGAATGTACCATATTTTCTGTTTCCAGTCATAAGCACGCGTTATTTTCTCCTTTCTACATATTTTTTAAATTGTAGTCTTGGATGGTCAAATTTTTTTTCACTCACGGAAGACTTACTGAATCGGCACTTTATATAAAAAGAAAGTACTTTTGAAAGAAGTTGAGAAGATCTGCTCAGTCCCATGAATGGGCATCTAATAACGATTCTTATTCCAGCGTTTGCTAACTAGGTAGCTGATGGGATAATAATACTACAAAGCATTCGAATAAGAACAATGATGCATTCAGAGAATGCAACAATAACAAAAATAAATAAATGAAAGGGAGTATAAAGCAGAAATAACTTTTCAAGAAACTATAAAACTTATTATCCATAATACAATTTAGCTTTTATGATTTTTCTTAAGAAATATTAAAAGACAATAAACACCTACTTTGGGAAAAGTTAAGAATTTGAAATGACAAGAAAACTTTGCTTAATAACAGGTCGATGACTTGTAAGCAAAATTAAAGCAATCAACTATTGGTGATTCAGAAAATCAAATTTAGATTTTGTCTGTTGTAATAATGTGTTTTTTTTTCATGCTTGCTCTTATTATGGCCATGTAATTTTAATATATTTTTCGCTTTATTTTAGCTACGAAACTCATCGGACACACAAGTGATTCTACGTCGTGTTACATTGATGTCAACGGGTCTTTACAGATGTGAGGTTTCGGGTGAGGCGCCAGCATTTAATACAGTCTCCGAATCTGAAGAAATGACTGTAGTTAGTAAGTAGATCTACCTAAAACAATGTTACATTGACGAATTTATGTCTTCGTCCTGTTCGTTAGAAAAAGCGAATTTAGCATTAAATTCGCATGTACCACATAAAACTGTTTTCAATTAATGTATGCGCTGGTGAAAATTAAAACTTCATTTAAATGTTAATTAAGTGCTAATGGCAACAACAACAACAACAACAACAACAAGTGTACGAACAAAAAGCCAAAAATACTGCAAAAAAGATGATTACACATAAAATAACGCTAATGCATTGCAGTTGCTATTTAATTTCATGAAATATTCCATTATTAGGGCTACCATGTCTTCTTAAAAATTTTATTTTAAATTATGGTGTGGTAGTCGGCATCAGAATCACTTGACATCAAATTAAACTACAAATTATGCTACCATCAGGTGTGCCGTCTATGTTTGAAAAAGAAAATTGGCGCAAATATCCTCGAATATTTATGAAAGGGAAATAAAAAAATTTTCCAAATTGCGTAAACTTCAAATTCCAGGTCGATGGTCGATTTTGGTGCCCATTTTATTTTAAATTGTGTTCAAAAGTATGTTAGCCATAACTTGACGAATGTTAATTTTTAAGTGCTCTAGTGTTAGAGGATAGTGTGCGTAAATACATACTTTGAAGTGTTCTACAAGAATATGCTAGGATTGTCCAAGGAATATTTCACAATGATACAGTAGCTACTCTTAGGCCATTTCGGAGATTTTAGACCCCTCATATGCTGCATAATACTTTTTTATTTAGATATGAGTTTCATCACAGTAGAAAATTCTGTTCATCATTATTGGCTATTCGTGGACGCCACATCCAGCAACGTTGTTTTGTTTACTTTTGATCAAAAGACATCTCCGACAAGTTCTAAAATATTTAGCTCCTGACCTGGATGGGAATGGTGGAACCTAACCTAAGGCAGCCATTTGTGGATCTAATTTGTATCTAGAAGATAAAATTTACTAAGTAATTCCTTATCAGGTATGGGAAAGTTAAGCCATATTGCATTGGAAAACTCTAAGCATTGATTGGGGAATAACATAAATATATAAATAATTTCAATAATAAAATAATAATTTTGTAGATAAAAAGGTTAATGTAAATGCAAATTTATTTAAAACTAATTACTTTTTTACTAAAGATTTTTTAGCAATAAAACTATTTGTTCTATTGTCCATAGTTTTTAAGATAATCCGTTTCAAAAATTTTCATGAAAGTAGGTTTTTTAAAAACAAAAAAAAAATTAAATTTTCACTTCGATTTCAAAATAGAAAACTACAGTAAATTCCTATAGAAAACCATTGTGTGAAAGGGGGCGTTGAAGTATTACGTAACGAAATTTTTAAAGATTTTTTAACCTCCATCTCCCCATGTATCGCGTCGTAACGCATTTCTGTACCCCCTTCCTCCTCTTACTTAAACGTTACCTAACACATAAGGTCTTGCCCTTGGTAGTTGATCAGTGCGTTGTTTGCCAAAATTGAAAAAAATGCGAAACTCTTCCACGCTTCTATCTCATCTTTTGGATAACCGATATCCAAGCTGATTGCACACTCACTTAAGCACACTCTGAATTAGCTGGCGCTAATCTAGATCCCGTAAACTTTTATCATTTCAATAAAACATTTTCGCTGTAGTTATTTAATAAACATAAATATAAAGAAAGCGTTTCGTTAAAAAGTAATGTTAATTTCTGAGTTTCATTTATTTTCAATGTCTGCTTCACATGAAATGCCAATACAGTTATAATTTAATAGCCCTTAATTAATTTGGTTTTGATTATTTCTCATAAAGGGTATTCCTTGAAACGTGAAAACTGAAAAAAGAATACAGAGCTCAAGAGCTCACTTGTAATATGACAGCTTAATCAGCGTTGCCGCAGCCATGTAAAAAAGTCATCACATCAAAGAGAGAAAATGTTAATAAATACCAAAACACAAATAGGAAAACAAGCATAAAGTTTGAGAACCGCAATTTTAATATATTTAAAATCGTATATAAAAATCGTTATGTTGAGTGAATTTCACTTCAACCTCAGTTTCTTAACATTTCGATACCAATAGACTTTTATAGGACTCTGCGTTATGTTGCGAGATACTGCCGTACTTCATATTCGATATTTTTCTATCTTATTGATAATTTTAGATTTTCAAAATTTTTTTTTTGATATCATTCACCACATTTCAATTGATCTTTTCTATTGATATACAATTCACCACTTGGTGACTCGTATAGACCTTTTCAATACATTTCGATACTATTCTACATACATTCAGGTTTTTCATTACTTTTCAATAATATTCGTTTTGTTAACACTTCTTTGACATTCTGAGATGCTTTTCGAACTTATATAGTCAAATTTTCCGAGAAAACACTCAAAAAAACCTAACATGAAATCAATAATAATTGATTTTGTTATTTTTATAAAATGTGATTTATAGTATCCTATTAATTTCAACCCCTATTGTTTATTTTTTATACCCTACACAGAGGGTATATTCACTTTGTCATTCCGTTTGTAACGCATAGAAGGGGGCGTGGCAGGTATGGAAAAGTATATATTCTTGATCAGCGTCACCACCTGAGTCGATATAGCTATGTCCGTCTGTCTGTCTGTCTGTTGAAATCAGGTTTACGAGAAATCTAAGAAAGCTAACTCAATGAAATTTGGCACACAAGTCAAACCTTCTTGCAAGCTGCTAGCATATAAAAATTGGCGCAATCAGGTAACGGCCACGCCTTCCGCCCATACTCTATGTAAATATACCCAAGTCCATTTTGAAAAAAAGACGCTGCGATTTTGATGAAATTTGGTGATTTGTTGAAAATGAGAACAAAATTAATATGTTTGAAGTTTGCAAAGACTCTTAAAGGGGCGTGGCAAAGCCCTAAATTTTAACTTTTATAACGCTATAGCTCGTAAACCGTGAAAGATATTGTGATGAAATTTGGTACACGGATACAAATCTTGTGAATTTTGAATTGCGCATAAAGTGGGCGGAATTGTAAAAGTGAGCGTGGCATTTCTTAACAATTAAAAATTGGATTTCGTTTAACTCCAAACTGGCACATACGATTTTCATTAAAATTTTAGGGATGATACCACTGAAAGAAGTCAAGTCAATATAGGTTATGTCAATATACTGAAAAATTTCTTTTAAGGGAGTGGCACAGCCTACATTATTTATAAACGTTATAAAAAGAGAACTAACAACGCAATCGTTATGAAATTTGATAAGGCGGATATACTTGCTAAAAGGTGTGCTCTTGGAAAATTTTGGCACAACTATGCCGGTGGGTGTGGCATCTCCCATGTAAGCGAAATACGTTTAATGCTATAGATAGTGTGCTATGAGAGTAATCTTCATAAAATTTTGTGTAGAGGTGTCGGTTACTATAAGCTTCGGAATTAAATGAAACTTGACAAGATTACATCAGTGGGCGTGGCACCTCTCTCATTAACATAAGGTTGTAAGTGCTATTTTAAGTGAACTATTAGAGCAATTGATCAGAAATTTTATGTAGGTGGTTTGCTGGGTATTAGGTACATATGAATCAAAAGCTTTTGAAATAGCAACAGTGGGCGTGGCACCTTCCATACAATTAAAATACCTTAAGTGGCATAACTATCGCAATATATGAGCAATCATACTGAAATTTGGTGTAAGAGGTTTGTTTATGGAAGGCTATTTTTGGATCAAAATCTGACTGGATTGTACCATTGGGTGTGTCACCGCCCTAAATTTTAAGAATAATTACCTCACATATCGCAAACTATACAAGCTATTGTGCTAAAATTTGGTTTGTGCATGTCAAGCGCGAATGTCATTTATTGAAACAAAAGTGGGCGGAATTGGTGAAGTGGGCGTGATATATTTCGTGTTTTTCATTTCTATTCTATTTTTTTCAATATTTCCCATATTCTTTTGACATTTTCAGATTTTTCCAACACTTTTCAACATTTTTGAATCTTTTTACATTATTTTCGACTTATTCAACCTCTTCAACATTTTTTTAACATTAATTTAAAAGGTATTTTCATTGCAGTGTAGGGTATGTGAGTTTCGGCCTGGCCGAAGATAACACCTTTACCAGTTTTTATTTTAAAGTAGTATGATCAAATGGAAATAAACTGACACCATATTATGTTCAGAAGAATTTATATATTTAATTCTGGTGATATTGAAAAAAAAAGTAGATTTATTTTGATTGTCAAAACGTTTGCCTAGGACAGTTTCCAGTAGTTTTGGAACAGATATTTCTATTTAATTTAATTTTACTTACAAGTTTTATTTATAAAATAATTTGAACAGCACAAGTGATTTTAGCCGGCTTCTTTTCTAGAATAGCTTGAATGTTACTCCGTTCCTTAGCTAGCTCAGCTACAGACTGTTGATGTCTTATTCGACAAGATTGACTAGCTAAAATAAAGTCGGGAAATTGATGAAAACAAAAATAATAATATAATGAAGAAATCAATAGTTGACGTATTATTGGCTTAACAATAGTACAAGTCCTATTAATTTTGCATGAAAACTATTGTCTCAATGGGACTTTCGTTGCTATGAAATCAATGGTACCATTATTAATCTCACATGGAATATATTTCCCTGAGCGTAGTTGCTTAGATTTGATGTAATTTCCTTTATTTTTCTTTACCTTTCATACTAAGAGGCTGTAACAGATATTTTCTCGCATTTTTATGAGTCAAAAATGTTACTCAAAGAATTTTGATGCTGTCTGATACACTGAGGCTCTATCAGTGACAAACATTCATTTTCATTTTTGGAATTTTTGATCAAAATCAAGAGTTGTCTCAATATGCAATACTCTACACGTGTAAGTAATCTGTTACCTGCTTTAACTCAATTTCATTATAAAAATCTATAAACTCTTTTTCCACTGTTGGCAACCCTGTGTTAATGTTTGTTCCACATCAAATTCTTCTTAGTTGCCAAAATTAAAAGAAAAAATTAAAATGCAATTTTTATTTTGCTTAAAAAATAATTACGCGTTGCAAAAAAATTTGCATCACTTTGTTGTTGTTGGCAGCGTAGCGATGGTGGTAGACAGCACAAAATGCACTATATTTTCCTCCTAATATTCGCGATCTTTTTATACCAACATTTACGTACTTTGCACTGGAAGCAGTTTAGACTTTCTGCTGTTTTTTTTTTCTCATTTCAACATAATAATAGTTTTGTGAATTTATACCGTGACTGCAATCTTAAATGCATACATGAAATTCCTATGCGTTGCAATGCGTCCTGGAATCCTTAAAATGCAGCATAGAAGCCAGAGGGAAAACACTGTAAGCGGGCGAAGGAATGGGGAAAAATCAAAGTAGTAAAAAAATGCCAGCAAAGTATATGGAGTAAAAATACTGCATTGCTGCTGCTACTGCTGCTGCTACTGCTGCTGCTGCTGCTGCATAATCTATGCAAACAATTGAAAAGGGAATTTCATTTCGTCATATAACAAGAGGCAACAACATATACGTATTTATGCAAAAACACACACACTTGCACTATAGTATGAATGCACACATGCAAATGTGAGAAAGCATATAAAGTACCGCCGCTCATTCGTCGCCTGTTTGCTCCACGCTGTTACTGCATGATAGAGGCGGTACTGCAGCAGACTTAAACAGCAAGTACTCCATATATCTGCCGCTACTTACTGCATAAAAATAACGAAAAAAAGCACACATACTCATGATTGCATTTAGTAGTATTTGATATTTGAGGATATTCATACTTTGCTGACTTTCGATACTTTTCTGACTATCGATTCTTTGCTGACTATCGATACTTTGCTGACTATCGATACTTTGCTAATTGTTAATACTTATGCGTTGATTTATCGTATAAGTTGTATTGAATCTTCACAGAATCTCTTAAAACATTGCTTTGTTACCATATCCTACTTGACAAGAGTTTTCCAATTTCCCGGCGTACTAAGATTCCACAGGAAATCGATGATACTTCACATATTTTGTCAATTATATACATATCTGCGTATCGTGTATTTTTAGTTGTATTCCCCAACTGATACCTTTCTACACTCGCTACCATACATATGCACTTAACTTCAAAGAATGTACAATGCAAAAGTGAAGAAAAACAACCAAAAAAAAAACTCTGCTAAAGTTTATGCAAACAAAAAACGTTCAAGTTCCTGTGAATGTCATCAAATGCGTTGCTTGCTCACTGAGAGTGGTGTATTATTCACAAAATGAAATCTGCTCCACATTTACAATAAAAATGCTGAATTTATGTGATCCAATTTGCTTCTCCTGCTGTTGTTGCCGCCGCTGCAATTGTCGGTTAACATATCCCATATAAATCTTGGCATGTCTAGTGTGTGCTTTTGTGTGTGTGTTATTCTACAAAAGGATCTATTGACTTGATTACAATTTAAAATACGCAAAAATAATATTTAGGTGCTCTAATGTATTTCAGAATAAATGAGATGTATAAAAACAAAGTGTACAGTCTCAAATTTTTTTCTCATAAATTAAACTAAGAATATCATGCTGTTGCTCAAAGCTTAATTTTGTAGAAAGAAACATCTTTGTTCCATATTTTTAAAGCGCTTAAGCTGAGCTGCAGGCATTGGAGACATGTTTTACAACTACATATAGAAATATAGGGTTTTCAAATTTGAAGTATCTCTTTAGTTTTTAAATAAAAACATATGCAGAAATTGCGTGAAATCTTTACTGCTATTTATTGAAGATTGAAGCCCATTAGCTTCGTTTAGTAATGAAATACAAAGTCGTTAAAGTGACCTCCCTTGCTGGCTAGGCAAGCTGTCAGTCTTTAACAAAATTTTGAATAATTTTTTCGCTTAATGATGGTTCAGTTGTTAGGCATTTTCCCTCCCTATCCGAAAGAAAAAAAAAAAAATTAGTGATATTCACCCGAATACGTGTTGTATAGTTTGAGGATTTTCCACATTAGATTTACAAAAAACCGGAAAAAAAGATATCATATCACTGATATAGCGATCCAGTTTAACTAATCGCAATGTATGTACTTTATTCCTAAAAAAAAACAACCGAGCAATTGAGTACTTGCAAAAAATAGTGCTAAATTTAAAAAAAAAAATACATTAAATTCGAAAACCCTAAACAAAAATATTTTTGTAAAACCTACATTAAGTTGACTCAGGAGGTGACACTATTCAAGAAGATATGTAGTTACTTTTTTATATCCACCACGACACCTTCTTTACAAAGGGGATGACAAACTGAAAATATCCTGGGATTATTGTATGATATCAAAACGGCACTAATTTATTTATAAACTTCAGATTCATTTCGGATAGCTTAAGACATTGCGATTCTTATTTCATATCTTGATATTGCCAGATGCTGTTAGGCGATTTTATTTTGAATTATATACAGGGTAAGATGAAAAAAGTTCAACAAAGTAAAACGCCATAATTTTTTCATTTTTTTTTTAAATTTTATTGAATGAAATCAAAAAATGTCGGAAATAACATCAAATTTTAGAATCAGTTTGGATTTGTTCGAATTGGCCACCTTTGGCACGAATTATGGCCTTCAAACGGCCAATGAAACCGTCAAACGCTGCCCGAAAGTGGCTCTGCGGTATTTTGGCCCATTCTCGGCGAAACGCTTGCTTGAGGTGATCGACACTTTGGTATTTTTTAGTGCCAACCTTGTTTTCCAAAATACCCCAGGCACAATAGTCCAACGGATTGGCATCCAGAGATTTTGGTGGGCATTGTGTGGTGGAAATGAAGGGGGGAACCTCATTTCTTAACCATTCTTTGGTGGCGCGTGCTGAGTGCGATGGTGCTGAGTCCTGTTGGAATGTCCAAGGTCTGCGGCCGAAATGTTTGCGTGCCCACGGCTACAGAGCTCCCTCCAAAATATTTTCGCG
This sequence comes from Meiosimyza decipiens, assembly GCA_963680825.1. Lineage (NCBI taxonomy): Eukaryota > Metazoa > Arthropoda > Insecta > Diptera > Lauxaniidae > Meiosimyza > Meiosimyza decipiens. The sequence continues at coordinate 55,151,115 of OY804260.1, forward strand.
ATAGATTTGCGCATTTATTTTGACCCCACGGTCGATGAATACGATCGGAGAGCGATCATCAGCCGCTATTGCGGCCCAAACCATCACCATGGCCGGCTTTTGAGTTCTGGGTGCCAACCGAAGATGCAAATTTTCAGCTGACCTCTCTGGCAAGTAAATACGATCATTTTGTTTGTTTACAAACTGCTAGATAACGAATGGTTTCTCGTCAGCGAAAACCAAATTCAGCAGTTCACCACTTTCGGCCAAGCGAAGCAACTCTTTGGCTCTTTCGAGTCTAACTTTTTTTTGTTCATCGGTAAGATCTTGCACTTTTTGGAACTTCAATGGCTTTAGTCCAAGCTCATTTTTCAATATTTGCCGAATGGCATATTGCGATATGTTCAGCTAACGAGCCATTTTTTGGCCACTGCGACGTGGATTTCGTTCAAGTCACTTCTTCACTTTTCGAACCATTTCTGCCGGTGTTGCTGTATGTTTTCGTCCACTTCCTGGGCATCGCGCTACGCTGCCAGTATCACGGTAACGAGTAATGGTACGAGACACAAAAGATTTATTCACTTTTAAATACTGGAGGGCTCTAACGATAGCCACTTGTGGTTTTCCAATCACACTATCATGCTTGAATTCCATCACGAATTACTTTTTTTCTGAAAAATTCTCACCAAAATGCTTTTGTGCGCTTGTAAACAATATAATGAGCTGTTACTGGAATAAATCTGACAGCTGTGGGACGAACGGTTTAGAAATGACGTTGGTTGCAGTTTTTTCATCTTACACTGTATATCATATAATAATACGTCATATAGAAATGAATTACTTTGTTTTACTTTTCTTAATAAAAGTAAAAATAAAGTAAAATCTGAATATGTAGAGATCGTTGATTTAATTCTTTATTCTATTGCAAAAAGAAACCTGCGTACAATAATTGAAGGAAATTTTTGCGTACAGTTTATTTTAAAGCATTTGCTATTGACCTAAGGGTCGAATGATTAAATATTTCGTATTCAATTTAGAGGAATATTTTATTAAATTTTTAGCTGTGATTAAATTATGCTTAATAAATTTTGTTGATTTTATGTGGTTTCCTTAACTCTGTGTAGAAGCCAAGAAATAACTTTAGATTTCATAAAGCTATATTGCTCTCAGAAACGAAATGGGCGTATTGCAAAAAAATTCATATTCGTGATTCTTATGGCATCAAATAGCTTAAGAAATTTATTGTCCAAGCCAAATATAGTACGTTGAAGTTGGCTTGTTTTTTCTTCAGAAGTCTTATTAGTTTATTTTGTTAGGTTTATATACTTATTACGGATTTATTTACTGATATAATTTTTTCCAGAATATTGTAGTAGCTAAGATAAAGTTTTTATAACTAAAAAGTCTGCGTAAACTCCTCAGATTTAAGATAAGTAAATACAGTAAAAAATGCGTTCTAAAAAATCTGACTTAACATCTTAAATCTTTTCATGCCATTTAAAGTACTTTTTTTTCTCAGCTTTAAAATATTCAATATGGCAAAGCACAAAATTTACTGCACATTTGCGAAACATATTTCACTTTCAACTCTTTAAAGTAAATAAATTTCGCTACAAGACATAGGGTTTCCTAAGCAATCAGTGCCTAATTCAAAATTTATTTTTCAATGTTTTAAAATAAAATCAAATTCCAATATGTGCACAGAAAGTACGAGCATCAGTGGAGACTTGCAAATCAGACAAATCGTAGCTGTAAATAAATTCCAACCATGCGCTGATTTTTCCATTTACTACACCGTACAAGAAATTCCCAATACGTCATAAAATATCAAATATGGATTCGAATGATTTCTTCCGAGCAGCGTCTTCAACGTCTAAACGCAGAGCGAGGGCGCACAGCAAAGACTTGCACTTCATTGTTATGCCCATGCAACTGAGAAAAGAAAAAAAGTGAAAAATAAAAGAAAAGCTGAGTCTTTCGAACATATAAAATATTTCTCGGCCATAAAGCCGCAAGCCAAATCGTACATTTGGTTGTTAGAGTAAAGGCAACTAATGCGGAAAAGCTTTGAATATTAAACAATGCAATGTAACCAGTCATAACCCTTGGAGCAACATGGGACAGCATGGATTTCTTAACGTTATGAAGCAATAGCAGTAGCGATTTCTTGCTGCAAAAAACCAAAACATCAAAAATACACACGTCATTTATCGTTTATAAATATGAACGGATGTGAATATTAGGGTGGACCACAGAAGTGTTTTACAGATTGTCAAATGCCAATGTCTAAAAAAAACCACAACAATACAAATCAACGAAGTAGTGGTGAGCGTAGGTGTGTTTTGTTTTGTTTATTTTTCTTAAAAAAAATTACGTGTGGCACATTTTTTGTGTTTTGAATATTGCTGATGAAGAGGTTGCTCTTGCCAAGTCAAGCCAAGTGAATTGCAAAATTTGTTAATAAGGTCCACCTTAACCATTCTGTTTGTGCAGGGAAATGTGAGCCACTCACGCTGCCATCTAGTGAAACATCTCAGTAAAACAAAAGAAAAAGTTTCAAAATTTTATGAGGCTTTGTTGTTATTTTATGATTTTCCTTTTTTAAGATCCATGTCTAACGCCCATCGTACTCGTACCACCCTTACAAGAACAAACCTACTGTTGGTAGAACTGACGCTATTGCAGTTAAGGAAATAATATGTATTGTTAATGCTTGATTTGCTTTGCTGCAAACGCGGTGCTCATATTCCCATACGCTGATGCTGGTCACTGGCACAGTATTCCTTTTATTTGTGCAGTATCACACACCAAGGCGGACGCTAGAGATTGTGCCAAGTTAGTGGGTGGGCCATTCGTTATTTTCACATACTCTTTTAGTGCATTTTGAGTTATATTCTTTATTGAGTAACATGCATAAAACATCAACGAAAAAATTGGTTCAAGCCAACCGAGTAACCAAGTACGCCAATTTGAGGTTGTGTTGCTGCGCCAGGATATTGGCAGTTTTAAGCTGTTATTGTTGGAGCAAATAGTGAATTGCAAATCATCTGTGTTATAAAGCGAACTTAGCTTATATGATATTTTTGCAGGTAGTGGTGGATACACAGATAGAAATTTTGTAAAAAAAAATCATCAAATGGCTTAATGGTTTTTTATCACAGCTTTTATTCAAACGCAGCAGGTTGAGCTGTAAAGGAAAAATTTTCTAAAATATAATCCCTCTGACAATTTTCTACCTGCGAGTTAAACTGAATTATAGTTTTTTGTTTGTTAAGTTTCACAGTTTTGTACATATCGTTTTCTTAAGTGTATTAACACTTAAGGCGAAATGTCTTTAATGTCATCGCCACTTGCGTCCTGGAAGAACGCAGTAAAAACTTAAGCATTTCTAGAAAAAAATTCCCATAATCCCATGAATGACATGCATATGGAAATGATGGCAGGGCATGGCTTAGCAGTGGGGTGGTATAAAACAATAAACCATGAAAACGGATAGTATTAATAGCACGCTGTTTCATTCCATCTATGCGCTACTACTACTATTTTTTACCGATGACAACACCAAAACCAACAATAACAGTGCAGCAGTGACGCAACCAACGTCAGGGTTGCCACTGCAAGTAGTGTAAATATAAAATTGTTTATCTACGCCACGGTTTAATGCTTAACGGGAGCAAAGAGCGATGAAGAATCGCACATACGTTAAGTGCAAGAAAAGCAGACAAGGCCGTAAAAATATTATCAAAATGTACTAGGAGCAGGTAGAGTATACCATTGGCATTGTTTTCATGTGAAATAAAGTTTTGCAGAAAAACAAATAAATAGGCACTGGTAAAAGTAGAGTTATTTACATCAGTGGCTTACAAAGTTTTTTACATGTCTTTATATCTTTAGTTATTGGATATAGAAAAGTTCTATGTATATTACTTTACTAAAAGCAATGCATATGCGATGATGTAGTCCATCCTATAATTTACAATACAATTTTCCCAACTTACTACAATTTTGAATAACGTGAACTGTAGCAATTCAGTTTCTGGGAGAACTCTTCTAAGTAGTGCTTCACCCGAGGCGAGGCGAGGCGAGGCGAGGTTCTAGTTGTTCTCGATCTCGCCTCGTTTTATAAATTTCAGTCTTGCCTCGCCTTGTTCTCGGACGAGGACTTGAAACCACATATCTCGCCTCGCCTCGGTCAGAACCGAGGATTTTATTAAACTGAAAAAAAATTATCAGTCCTGCATATTGTCGGCATTCAAGCAAAATTGACTATCTGCAAACAAATAATAAGTGGGTGGCGCTAATTAATCGTTTAATTATGTTTACATCCTCTTAAATTTGTGGTATAATATTTTCGGTTATTAAAAAAAATGGTCAATTTTGCTTGTATGACAACGATATATTCAACTATATATTTTATTTTTGGTGGATTGAATCATATATGATAATGGCTAAGCTACGAACCTTTTACAAACTATAAGAATTATATGTACCAAATCTTATCCATTTACGTCATATAGTTATTGAGATATAAAAAAAAAAGTTTATTCATCTGCATCAAGTAGTTGATAATACCAAAGTGTGCTACGAACCTTCCCCAAATCATAAGAAACATAAACACATGCCAAATCTTCAGGCGATCGGTTGAACGATTTTGGACATTAACAATAAAGTTTTTTACCGAACGTAGGGGTCCCCTTACTAAATTTTTCGTCATATAATAATAACAAAAGAGAGTAGTAGCTTTATTATTCTAACTCTCATTCGATTAGATATATTTTAGTACTGCTGACTCTAAAAACCGAAAATATGACGAAATATATGGACTCTAAATAAAAGTAGCCTAAGCTGCGCTTCTTAATGTGAAAGCAATGTGATGTGAGTTCGGTGTGAATCGGTTTTCGAGAAAATGATATTTGAAAAATATTTTTGTATGAGGGCCCCCCTAAAGATGCACTCAAAATAATAGTTTTATAGCCTTATCTATGCTTTCCAATAAATAAATATCGAGTCAAATTTCAAAAAATAGTATCAAAACAAAAAATACTGCACTTACTTCCGATACGAGCTAGTGTTAAAGCGATGCTGCGAGGCGCATATTTCCTTACGAAAGAGTAAAAATTTAACTTGAAGAGAACATATAGAGCGGGTATTTCATCATGAGAATGGAAAATGAAATTTAAGTCCCACGACAGAAATTTGTTCATATCGGAATCTGTTGTCTACAATTAACAATTTTAGTCATAGATATGCACATCACACATACAAACATTGGGGGCCATCCATAAACTACGTGACCGAAAAAACCTTTTTTTTAACCCCTACCCCCCTACAGGGACGATTCGTGACTTTACTCTATTAACACCACCGCCCCCCCTCCCCCTATTTAATTACGTTGCAACATGATTTTTAAAAATAATTTCTACTAATGAATTTTAAAATAAAATACATGGTTTATTGACAATATTAAACATAAAACATTACATTTTATATTTTAATAAATATAACATATTTAAAATGAATGAATTATTTTCAATATTTAAATTTCTTCCAAGGAATTCCCTCATCTATCCAGGACGGTATATCCTCAATTAAAGTAATATTTTACTCTATATTTAATTGTTCGTCTTCCAGTTCAACAGCTTCTACATCTTCTATATCTTCTACATCGATCCACAATTTTACAATTTGAAGTCACGTAGTATTTCGCGAAACCCCCCGCCCCTTGTCGTTACTTTTCGTAGTATTTTTCATGATCCCCCCATTCCCCCATATCGGTCACGTAATTTATGGATGGCCCCTTGGTGGCATGCTATGAAAAGGTTAGCAAATAATTTTTAATGTGGTGTACAAGTTCTAAAGAAGTGGGTTGATAGCTGACGTGATATCATCAGTGACCGTCCAGCCGAAAAAATTACTGCCAAACGTATAAGTTTGGCCAAGAGCCCACCACACCTGCTTATCATAGTGTGCAGGAGTTAAAACGGCGAGATATTGATGCCGCCTAAGAAACACTGCGTAGTAAGATTGCTGATGATATGAATGTGAACAATATATGAGTCCAACAAGACTGTGCCAAATATTATACCGTCAATGCCACTTTATAGTAGTATTTCTCGGGATACAACATATCACAAAAGAGCGATTTGTCACGGAGATCGTGAGACTAGACGCCCTTGGACTCGTTTCATTAGGGTTCTCTCAAAACTAAGTGCGAATTCAATAAGCCAGCAATAATTCAGGCAGCTAAAAAACGAGATAATTATTATATTTATGAAATAGATGGACAATTATTCCAGAATGTCATTCTACATTTTGACAAACCGATTGATATTTACATGCAGTCGAAGACGTACTGATTATTTGGCCGAAATTATATTTCACACATAATTATTATCACCTCATAAGCATTGTTCAATAAAGAAATAAAAATTTTTGCAAAGTAATAAATCTTATGCTGGAGCCTTTAACGGCCCACCCTATATTTAAGAATCACTAAATTGTTGCACATAAATATAAGTACTTATATTCAAAGTTTTATTTTGAAAATAAAACTGATTATTTTGGTATATGTTTTTTTTGCAATTTTTTTATTTCTACTTTTGTTACATCACTTAGTAATTGTAATGCTAGTAAGCATAGGCACCTACATTTTATAAATATACATACATACTATACATCTTTACGTATGCATGAATTGTTAATTTAAGGGATGAGCAGGAATGTGTATTGTGTCAAATTAAATATTTACAATGGGCTCAGCAGTCAGCATCATCATATGAATGTAATAAATATTAAGTAGAAAGAAATGTGCAGGCAGAAGCTGACGACTTGAACACTCTGTCAGTAGTGCGAGTAGAGGCCAGCTGTTTACCTTTTACGGTTGCTAGATAAAATTGGGATTTTTTTAACATCAAAATAAATACTTTACTGTTTTACGTTTAACTTAGGAAAAAAAGTAAATGTTGAATTGAAAACTATTCTCACACATAATACATACTTAAAAGCTAAATTTACCTCTTAAAATACAAGAGTCCCAGAGCAAATAAGTATATAAATATGAATGAGCAAAAGGAGAATCCAAAGATGGCTCTGATATCTAATGGAAGGCAAGTATAGAGCCTTTGTGCAACTAACACATAAAACCTTAAAATAATTTGAAGCGCGTTGGCTGGTACTAAAGGAATATGCGGATTATTGATGCTAAAAGTTGATATGCCTGTGGTCGTTGAGATCAGTGCTTAGGTGATGAAGAATGTCCGTAACCCTCAATTATATGAGATGTTTTTCGGCAACTTCTTAGTATTTTATCCTTTTTTGGAGGTTGATGACAGAACGACGGCTCTCTTAAGCGGTCTTGGCGGCAGAACTACTATCATTTAGAATAATATTTAAGCTCATATTAATGTGAGGCGTTAGGGGTGGGCAAGAGCCCCATTTATTGTTGAATTAATATTGAGTCCTACTGCTAGCTTGCCACTTTATTTGCTTTTCATCATGCGCGGTCAGATCAATAAGTCTGCGATTTTTCAAATTTCACTCGTAGGAAAAGTTATTTACAAAGCAGATTTAAGGAAAGAAAATACGAATACTAAGACAAAAATAATAAAAACATTCAGTATGATAAATGATGCCAAATATTAGAATTATTATATATTATCCTATAACTACTAACATAAAGCATATAGGGCTTGAAAACAATTGCAATTCGATGAATGGTTTCTTATGCTGAGCCAGTTTGTTCCGATTTTTAACGTGTCCTATCGCGTGTTATATCCATTGTCAACGTCTCTTCATAATCTTATGTAAAGTAGAAATATGGTATAGCTATGTATGTGTGTATATAATCTTGAACCCGATTACGGAAAATCCAGCAAAATAATGGAGCGAAATTCGGCACAAAGGCTACAACACCAAACAAGCCTTTTGGGATCCGAAATGATAAAAATCGGTTGACGGACACCCTTCCCGTTCATGCATTAGGACATTAAGAACGCGTAAACAAATTTCTCAAATATACTTTGAAGAACTTAGGCAAGCTTTGGACAAACTATTGGAAAAAGGAAATGTAACGAAATTTCACACAAACAGTAGGAATGATATAGAAAAGCTCTGAATAAAAACAAGTCAAATTTCTACAAGTAGGCGTGGCTACCTTCATAGGAACAAATCTTTAAAACGATATACTGAGAGAGTTAATTAATATAATGAAACCAAATTTCACACAAATACATATAAAGCTCTGGTCTAGCATCAAACAAAAATTTGATGAATTTTTAAAAGAGGGCGTGCTAACTCACTTACAAGCATAAGCTTCACAACGCTATATAGAAAGCTAAATCATTTAGGTAAATGTAGGCAAATTTAATGTGGGTACTTTTAGTCAAACCATTCAGCCACGTAGCGAGAGCGAATCCTTACAGTTTTAATAAAACTATTTGACTTATACTATTAGCGCGGCCTAGAAATTCTACTTGAGACTGTGAGGGTTACGTTACTAAAGTTTCTTTAAACTTAAAAATCGCTAGAATGTTATAGCCTTGCGCATCATTACAAGAATCTCTAAAATATTCTAAAATAAATCGTTAAAAGAGTTCCTCACACAAAGTTGCATCTGATCAAGATATTAAAATAATCATGATGCTTTCAAGATATTAAAATAAAACAATATTACAAAGAGTAATTAAAATAACTTAAAACCAATACCATAACCTACCACAACAATTTCTTGACTTAATTCAGAGCAATATATTTATAATGAAATCAAAATTCTTGCTCTAATTTTACAAAGTTACTGCTTGCTCGCTGTCGTCTTTTACGACAAATCCATAAATCTTGCATTCGTGGACGTTGTTTTACCCACCGCAGAGAAACAGATTTTCACTACGAAACTGAGCTACGAAAGTAAAAAAAAGTAGAGAAAGCATGAAAACGAGAGTTCTAATTAAAACATTCCTGTGCTGCATACAACAATATCACCATCATCATCATCATCAGTATCAGCAGCACCAGCAACAGCGGCAGCTTCAACAAATGAAACATCGTTGGTAAAAGGACAGACAACAACAGAAAATAGACAGACACTGAGCGATATATTTACTAGCCAACTGCAATAAAAGGTGAAAGGTGGAGGGTTCGCTGTGTTTGGGTCCAGCGAAGTAAATTTGCGGTGATGTTTTGCTTGCGGGGGCAGCTGTAACTGCGTGTCTTGCTCAGCGGTTTTCTTTTTGATTCATTAATTTTACGTCTTATGTTTATTTAATTTTAATGAGTTGCAGCAGCAGAAAATTGAATATATTTTTGCTCCCTTTTCTTTTAGATATTCACTTTATTATTTTACTCTGGCTATTCACAGTTACGCTATTAAACATTTTTTACTTTTGTATTTTATTTATAGATTTCATTCTTTTCCACACCATTTGCTGTTACTGCTGGCATTTTTATGCTCGACACAATCACAACAATTGCCCTTGTTGCTATTATTTTTGTAGTAGTTTTCTTATAACTCTTTCATTATGTTTTGGTGCGCCTGAAAGTAGGCTACAGTAATGACTACTACTACAAACAAACACACATTTTTTATGTGCAGTAGTAGTGGTGGCAGTGGCGGTAGTGGTGTTAAGTAAAGTGCTGAGGCGTGAAGTGACGCTGCACAGCACAGTGGATATATTTGATGAAAACTTGTAGTAAAAATTAAATTAATTTGTCGTAAGATTTTAATATCTCACGTTCTTATCATCAATTTAAATATTTTAAATATAGGTGGGCAATATCTGAAACTGATTTCAATGGCTTTTCACTTTAAACTCATAATGTGAACACATTCCCAAAAATTTCTTGCGTTTTTGTATGTTTGGGCATTTCTTCGCAGTTTAGGGTTGCCCAGAAAGTATAGCTATTTTTGGGCTGTTCCTGAAAGTTAAATATTGGACAGCTCGTATCATTTTGAGTTTGGAAGTTAACACTTCATGCCATACTATATTGAATGCTTGGGATACATCAACGATTATCGGAAAAGCTTTCCTCTCTGCTAATTATTGTAGTGCCTGTTTGACAGTAGGATGTTGATTTCAAAAACTAAATGGCTATCTGGCCAAACAGTGGCAGCAATATCTTCATAGTAGGCGAATTCAGTATAGCTGAGGTCTTACTTTTCCAGCGTAATGCCACCTGATGACGGTACATCAATAAGGAACCTCATGCTAGCAGGTTCCATGTCGCATGATTTATATATGATTCACTTCCCCTATTTTTTATCGGGTCTCAGACGCTCACAAATCACATATGAACATATCTAGATTTATAATCCAGCACATACATATTTTGAGCGTGGTAAGCCAATTACTTGTTTGCTAGAATCTATAAAACGAAAAGTACCTTCACTCAGCTTCGTTATACCTGAAAGTCTTTATTTTTATCAAAAACAACGAAGCTTTAAATCTTTGAGTCAAACACGAAGCCACTTATTTTGTACGACTGTGAAACCTGGTTAAAAAACGGCACCCTGCTACACAATTTTCAAGTGTGCACCAACACTTGCCTGCGCCGACTGCTGAAAATTTGATAGCTTAGGATCATTTCCAAAGTCAAACTGCTCATCAGCGCCTGACACATTCCAATTTACATTCAAATCAAATGATCAAACGACAAAAGTGGAAATGGATTGGGCACGCGTTAAGGATATCACCAACTGAAGTCTGCCAGCAAGCATCGGCAAGCAATGCTTAAGCTAGCGGCCGTGCTAAATTATGTTGGAAACGATCACTAGAGCAGGAACTACGTGAATTGGGAAAAAAGTTGGAGAGAATTGAAGACTTTCGCTACTAATTGTGCATGTTAGAAAAGTTTTGTTGAGACCATGTTCCGTGAGAAGATAGAGAACACAAAAAGAAGTCACTTTACAGGCAAAACTTTTCATAAGACGTAACACCACCTCAAACATTTTGTTCAGCTGAAATAAGAAAACTAATGAAGTAATCGACATGAGGTTGCAATTTCAATTCTTCAAACCAAATGTTTGTGGGCATGGAAAAGTACTTAGTTACCTTTTTTGTACTACTTTCTACTCCTTCTTCAATCTTATGATTTTACCAAGAAATCGAACTATCATCGGTCTTCAGGTAATTTCTTATTAAGCTCAGTTGAATAGTTTTTTCTAGATGTTCAGTTAGTTTCATATATTTCTATTTAAGCCTTTTAGGTCAGCATCGTCACTCATCTAAAATTAATAATAAACATTTTTTTTTGGATAAGTGTTGCAGTTAGTTTCTTTCTTGAAACAGATTTCAAGTCTTTTTTTTTTTGCAATTATTTCTTTGCCTTTATTTTTAAGCAGTTTTTGATATTTCTTCTTTAACTGCCTTTTGTGATTCAGTTTTATCAAAATATTTTTTTGGAGTTTCTTATTTCCGAGTTTGGATAAGGTACTTAATTTTTGTTACAAAATTTTGCATTACTCACCCACTGTTCATTGTTCCTACTCCGTTATGCTTGCTGTCCATTATTAAATTTTCTTCAACGATATTTCACTCGGGCTTTCTTGCAGTTCCTCCTGAGGCTGTGTGCAAGAACAAAAAGGCTGCTATTTTAGGTCTTTTTTCTGATTGTTTTTTTTTTGTATAGTTTTGTTTTTGGTACGCATAAGAAATGTGAAATGTAGTGAATGAAGTTTTCCTTTATTTTTGTTTCATTTAACATTTTTGTTTTTTCTTAAAATTTATGTTAAGATTTCACGCTGTAGCCTCCATAAAATATATTCTGTGCAGTTTTGCACATTTTTATGTACAATCTATGTTTGGATGTAAAACAGTACTTTATATAAATCTATGTATATATGTATACGTAAGTATATAAATTTGGCGTTAAAGACATATAAACTGGTATACAATCGTTGGTCAGCTGTGGCTGCTGTACAAGTAGTAGTGCAATTTTGTTTCTTGGTTTGGTTTCTGCGGTGAATTTCAAGCACCAACACCCCGGGCAGTCACTACTTTGCACTCAAGTCAAGTGCGGCAGAGATTAACAGAAAATGAAGCCATTATTATTTTCTTCCATTTATTTTTCTTTTGCTACATTTTGTACATGCATTTATTGCAAAGAAGTGAAGTCCTACTGCTTTTCCTTAATGCTGTTGAAAGGAATAGAAATGAGTTTTTTTGTAGTGAAGTTTTGAATGAATAAAAGAAATGTAGCGTTTCGTAAGGCGTGAGAAATGCAATTAAATTCTTAATATTTGAAAATAAATTAAATGTTAAGTTTCTTTAGTTTTGTAAAAAGTTATTCAACATTCGCACATTTTTGGCTCAATGGGTAGGTCAAAAAGCAGAATTACCGAATTCGGTCTGAGGAGAAGCCAAAATCAGTTCAAGAACTGCCAATGTACCCTGAAATATGCTCTGTTTGGTGAGGTTTGGTGCTGTTTCTGGGCCGGCGGCATCATTGGACCGTACTTTTTCAAAAATACTAAAAATCGGAACGTTACAGTCAATGGAGTATGGTACCGCGCAATGCTTACCGACATTTTTTTTTGCTAAAAATGGATGAATTGGACTTCATTGACATGTGGTTTCAATAAGACGGTGCCACATGCCACACGGCACGCAATACCATGGACCTATTGAGAAGCGAGCTTGGTGAGCAATTAGTATCAAATTTTGGAGCAGTTCATTGGCCGCTAAGATAATGCGATTTGAACCCACTGGACTATTTTTTGTGGAGCTACGTGAAGTTTTTCGTGTACAGGGGCAAATCAGTCGCAATTGCAGCTCTGGAAGACAACATTACAGCTGCCATTGGTTTTAGATACCGGCTGAAATGCTAGAAAAAGTATGTCTAAATTGAGGATTATAGATGAACCATCTCCTTTGCATGAAATAATCTGTAAAAATTAAATGGAAGGTATTGATGCATCGCTCCAAATAAATATTTCATTCGGTATAGCAAATTTTCTGATTTTTGTTTTATATTTTCTAAAACCAACGCTTAAAAGATCACCCGTTAGTTTATTTGCATGACCTTAGTTATGTCAAAAGGAAATCGCTTGAGATTTTTTTATCACTTTTTATAGGATTTTTTTTTGGACTATTGTAGTTTCGAATTGTAATAAAACACAAAAAAATTTGAAAAAATCATGACAATGGAAAAAATGGAATTTCGTGTGCTGATCAAGTATTGCTTTTTGAAGGGAAAAAATATAGTTGCAGCCAAGCAATGGCTTGATCAAGAGTTTCCGGAGTCTGCGCCAGGAAAAGCAACCGTAACAGATTGGTATGCTAAATTTCGACGTGGTGAAATGAGCACCGAAGACGGCAAACGCACTGGACACCCAAAAGAGGTGGTAACGGAAGAAAACATCCGAAAAATCCACATAATAATTTTGAATTGCCGTAAAATGAAGTTGAGCAAAATAGCTGACACCTAAAGATATCAACGAAACGTGTTAGCTATATCGTACATGAATATTTGGGTTTGCGGAAGCTCTGCGCAAAATGCGTGCCGCGCGAGGTCACAGTCGACCAAAAACAACATCGAGTTGATGGTCCTGAGGAGTGTTTAAGGCTCATGAAGCGTAATAAAGCTGAATTTTTGCATCGGTATGTGACAATGGATGAAACATGGCTCCATCACTTCACACTGGAGTCCAATCGACAGTCAACTGCATGGACTGCACGCGGTGAACCGGCTCCAAAGCGTGGAAAGACGCAACAGTCAGCTGACAAGGTGATGGTGTCTGTATTTTGGGATGCACATGGAATTTTGTTCATCGACTATTTAGAAAAGGGAAAAACAATCAACAGCGACTACTACATAGCGTTTGAAGGAAGAAATCGCAAAATAAACAGCCCCATTTGAAGAAGAAAAAAGTGCTGTTTCATCAAGACAATGCACCATGTCACAAGTCAATCAATGGGCTTCGAATTGCTTCCCCACAGATTGTATTCGCCAGATCAGGCCCCGAGCGACTTTTTCCTGTTCTAAGACTGAGACTGACGCCGAAACTGAGGCCTATTTTGAGGACAAACCGGCTACAAAAATGGTATCGTTAAATTGGAAGTTCGCTATACTCGCCCTCAAAGGAAACTATGCTGAATAAATAGATCGAATTTCGCCAAAAAAATGTGTTTTGCTATGGTAGCCTGTGGAATTTTCAAATGACCTGTTATTTTGAGTGAAATTTAAGTTGAAATTTAATTAAAATTTTACAAGTTTTCAAGCCTTTTTTCGCCATAGGTGTTATCATAATGAAATGACAAAACGTATTGAGCACAAATCATCTTTCAACTGTCAAATTGATTGCCGTTTTTGAAGCAGCCTGGCCGTTAGTTGCATCTCAAGGCTGTGGGCCCACTAGGATTTGAAAAATTTCATAAAAATTGGTTCTTTCTCAGAAAATTTGTTTTTATTTGAGAAGGCCGTTAACTCCTTGTTTAACTTTGTAACTCTTTCTGTCGCTAGAAACAGCGTTGTTATTTTAAAAACTAAACTCCTGAAAAAAAACACCCTACACAAAACTCAAGTTATAAAAAATTCAAGCAAATAACAATGTGTATGCAGGTACTCGTAGATAATAAAAATTTGTTTCAGTAAATATCGCATATGTGGAGGTATAACTTGAATTTGCCAATTGTTATGAAATAACTTTTGATTAATGTTTCTCTTATGAAATTGGCCAAAAGCAAAGTTTTCCCATTAACTGTAGCTTTGTTTATTTCCATTGTTTTTCTTCATTTCTCCATGATTTGCTGCACACAATAAAATTTTACATTTTGAAGCTACAAAACATAAAAATAAAAAAATAAAAGCAAAAAATTAAATTGACTTTTACATATTTAATTTAATACAAGGAAGGAAAACTCTTTTCTTGTCATGTCTGCAAGGCATATGAAAATGAAAACAATCATACCCATGCATTTTGTTTTTATTTTTGTTTTAGTTATTCCAATTTCTATGATTGTTGTTGTGCTCTGCTCCTTTTTTTTTTTTTTGAATATTTAGCCAATTTTCAAACAGTCGGGCAAAGAGCTTTAAGTCACAAAAGTGTTTTACCAAGAAGGAATATTCGAAAAGGTTTCATTTTGGATTTTCATGTGGAAAATTATTAAAAAAAAATGGGACTTTCTTCTTTAAAAATAATTGATTATTTACAAGATGAAAGAGTTCAAAAGCCATGTTTACACTGGAAATTAAAGTTATTATTTTTTATTTGTTTTTTTTTTTTTTTTAATTATTCACAAATCTATTAATAAAATAGAAAACTTTTCTGATAAGACTCTTTCCTATTTAGTGTAGTTTTAACATGGCTATGTGTTCTTTAAGGAAACGTGTGTTAGTATTGTCCTATGTGCTTTGTGCTGGAAACAAAAAGAACGCTTTTACTTTATGCTTCATACTGTTTTCATAAAAGAACTATAATTGCAAGGTAGAGCTATATGTAATTTGTTAGAAAAAATATTCAAGCCAAAGTAACAATCATTATGTCTAATTTCACCCTTATTTTCAATTATATTGAAACCGAAATATTGTAATAAAGTTTGCTCAAAAACAGAATGAGAAAAGTAGTAATAAATATGCAGTCTTATTTTGAAATTAGGTTTATATTTAAATTTTTGACCAATTTTTTATCAATTTTGAAGAGTCATAAAAAATCATCTAAAAATACTATATTCGTTTAAATTGCTAAACTTTTCTTATTTCAAATATGCAATTTTTAGTGAAATATTTTTTTTAAAGGAATAAATATTTCAACGCGTAATTTCGTTTGCAATGTATAGGAGAAGGCGTGGCGTATATAGAAATGTAGGATTGTTATTTGATGTAGTGCAAGCAAATTTTTTAAAAATGCATGCTAAGAAAAACTTAAATAAGCTCTATAAAAAAGCTGGCAAATATCAACGAGAGGTCGGGGCCTGCCCACTGAAGCGAAAACTTCAAAATGATGTAGGTAATGGAACCAAATTTCCTACAAATACGCAAAAGCGTTCGGCAAAATGTCAGTTGACAAGTTCCGAATAGAGGGCGTGTCATCTCCCACAAAAGATTAAGACGCTATATCGAACTATTTAAGTTAATTTTGTCAAATTCATTGTGCTTACGTTTTGTCAAGTCAGTAATCTTGTAGTTTGATAGAAAAATACTTTTTAAAAATAAATTTAAGTTTTACTATAATTTTAGCAAAAAAAACTTTGAATAAATTAGTACAATCCAATCCAATTTTGACTCAAAAATAGCTTTTCATAAGCAACATTCTAAGACAAAATTTCGAGACGATTTCTCATATATTTCGATAGATATGCTACTTGAGGTATTTCGCTTGTGTGGGAGGTGCTACGCCCAATAGTGGTATTTTGCCCGCTTTTCATTCAGATATACGCTATAGCAAGTAAACTACCTGCATTAAATTTCATACCAATTGCTGCAATAGCTCGCTCAAATTAGCCTTAACAACTTTATGTTAATATGGAAAGTGCCACGCCCACTGACGGAATGCCAATGAACTCTATCTTATTTCCAAGTTTACAGTAACTGACACCTCTGTCCCAAATTTTAAAAATATTCCTCTCATATTACAGAATTTGCAACATTAAACGTCCTTTGCTTGCATGGGAGGAGCCACGCCTACAGGCACTATTGCACCAAACTTTTTTTTAAGAAGATATGTACCTTGTAGCTATTATAGTTGTCATATTAAATTTCATAATAATAACGTTGTTATTTCTCTAAATAGAACATTTATAACTATTGTAGGCTGTGTCACACCCTCTAACGAGTTTTTCTGGTTTTTCTGGTCAGCGGCATCATTTCTTTAATTTTTATATATATCGAATACATCAATTTTGAGATATATAGATGAAAACACTCAATTATTGAAGAGTCCACGCCCACTTTTTCCATTCCGTCCACTTTCAACAAAATTCAAGATATATATGATCTGTATCAGTTTTCATTACAATACCTTGCACGGCTTACGAGCGTTATGGCGTTTAAAAGAAATAAAATTTACGGCTGTGCCTTTTGTCTGTAAGAACCTTTGAAAACTTGAAACCTACCACAATCCTTATTTGCTTCACATGTGCACCAAATCACCAAGTTTTATCAAAATCACTGCAACTTTTTTTAAAATAGATTTGGGCATGTATACATATAGTATGGGCGGTGGGCGTGTCCAGCAACCGATTTCGCCCATTTTCAAGCCCAAAATTTCATTCAATTAGCTAACTTGGCTTTCTCATAAACGTTATTTTAACAGACAAACAGACAGACTGAAAAACGGATACGGACAGACGGACAAAGCTTTATCGACTCAAGTTATTACGCTGATAATTAATATTTATACTTTTCTATAGCTGCCACGCCCCTTCTATGCGTTACAAATGGAATAACAAAGTGAATAAATGTACCCTCTGTGTAAAGTATAAAAATTCAGTTGAAGACTTTCAACCGAGTCAAGCAATTGTTATTTAGTTTGTGTGATCCACCACAACTGGTAGACTATCGGATTCAAAATACTGGTCGACTTCACTCAACTCAACTTAGATAATTAAAGGTTCTTGATAAATTGCTACTCGGAAAGCGAATCATATAATAAATAAATTTATTGCTTATACTGAAGATTTTCTAACTTAATTTTCTTATAAAAATCTATTCACCATTTGTTCAAACTCAAGCTATGAACTTTTTTTCTTGACGACGAAACTTGGTGGATGAGTTTGAATGTTTGTAGGTATGTAATATTAGCAATAGACGCTTGGAATTCTATGCAGATATTTTTTAGGTTAAAATAACCAAAAAATTTGTGATTGTAAAAAAATCACCTGACGGACACGCCAAACTCTCATTCAAAAGTGGAATGTGATTGGAGCATCAAAGTTAAAATGAGTATCAATTTCCATTAATTTGGGAATATTGATATAAAAAATGCTAAAAGTTGTGCAATATCTTTTATAGTTATAAAGTTTTTAGAGAAACTGCATTTTGTAGGCTTATCTCATCAGTTTTTGTAAAGCATTACCACACCTGTCCTCCTTAAACTTGATAAAATTATTGCAAAGCATTGCAATAGAAAAATTTTCAAAATAATAAGTTGCTAAGTCCCAACGCTCAGAGCTTTGGTTGACCATACTTTAACACATAATATCTTTTGTGCTACAAAAATTCTTCAAAGGACGCAATAAAGTACGTAATTACAGCGTTTTGGTTGGAGTAGCGCTGTTCTTGTAAATAGTTTCCCAGACACCGGAAGAGATGATAATCTGTTGGTGACAGATGACGAAAATATGGAGGATGAGCCAAAAATTCGTGCTGCAACTCCTGTAGCTTTTGCACGGTCAAACGGAATACACGCGGTCGTGCGTTATCGTGTTACTGAATTGGTCCATTCCTATTCAACAGAGTTGGCTGTTTTAAACGCAATTTCGCATGCATTTTGTCCAGTTGTACACGGTAGGACTCCTCAGCTATCATTTCGCTAGGATTCAAAAAAGAGTAGTGAACGACGCCTTCAGAAGTCCACCAAACAGTCACCATGACCTTGGGTGCAGTCCCGCTCTTTTCTGATGATTGGTAGCTTATGCGCAGCCATGGTTCTGAACGTTTTCTAATTTCATATTGGATCCATTTTTCGTCGTCTCCACCTTATGTCGTATCAGCAATGAAGAGACGACCTCAAGTCTGAGAATTTTGTTTCTTTCGGTAAGCTCATGTGGAACCCATCGATTGAGTTTTTTCACTTTTCCAATTGCTTTGAGACTACGACTAATGGTTGGTTTTGATACATTGAAGGTCTCAGCAAGGCATTGTAAGCTTGACAATGTATTCCGCTCAATTTCTGCTCGCAGTTCGTCGTCATCAACACTGCTATCTTGTGGTAGACCAAGTGGTTCATTGTCCAAGCCGAAATTCCCTTTTCGGCAATTGGCAAACCAACTTTGCACTGTGCGTTCGTTGCAGGTATTTGGTCCAAAAACCTCATTAATATCATTCGCCGCTGCAGCTGCATTTAGTTCTTTTTGAAACATAAAGGACACGAATATTTCTTGTTGCAGGCATATCTATGAGAGCGAAAAATACAGATATACTAAACCGCACAGGTAATAAATTAGGCTCTAAAAGAATGGTATTTACCCCTATTTAGAAACACAAAACTTATTTTAAATTTAACCAAACACGTCTGTTCACCATAAAAGCACTTTTAAGATTGACAGAAAATCCGAGATTTGGTATAAAACTACCATATACGAGGGTGGATTGATAATGATCCGGTTTAGCAATGACAACACACTTCATTTTTTAAATTTCGTTTTATTTTTCAACATAGCCCCATTTTAGCTCGATACACTTGGTCAAACGATATTCTAACTTTTTGATGCCATCCAAATAGTAGGTTTTGTCAAACTCCTCAAAACATGAGTTTGTTTCGTTGATTACTTCATCATTTGATGTGAATCTCTTTCCCGTGAGCCATTTTTTTAAATTCAGCAAACCAATAACTTACGGTTGAATTCGCTGGAGCAGTTGAGCCACAATATTTATCAAGCTTTTCCTTTGTTTCCTTCGCGGTTTTTCCACGAAAGAAATAATGTTTAATCAATGAGCGAAAATCGGTTTTATCCATTTTTCAAGAAAAGTTAAAAGTTATCCGACTGCCAAGCAAAAACTAAATGACATATCGCGCCAAAAATTTACATGAAGCCTATTGACAGATTACACGCGGGGAAAAAAATTACCATATGATGCTCAGTGTTGCCATCTGTTGAATACCGCATCATTATCAATCCGCCCTCGTATACTATATATAAAAGTCAATTATGACTTTTAAATATTTAATTTTCAAAAAATCAGCATAATTCAGATATAAATTGTAAAGTTTCAAACAGACATTTTCTGACAGATATAATGTATCTGCTGTTCCTTGATTTGCTATTTTAGTAAATTTCGACACAAATAAATTTATAAGAGCATTTCATAAAAGTCAATATATATTAATAAAAAAAAGTTTGAAAGATCCGAACGCTGAAAATATAGATTTTAAGCGATAATTTACCAAATAAGTCATATATAAAATAATTAAGGAAATCGGGGAACATTCATTTCTTATGTGCTATCAAAGTTTGCAGTTTTCCCCTCTTTTATTTCTCATTCTAATTTCTGACAAATCCGTGTTATTCCGATAGAAGCAACAAAATTCGATTTTATAGAATAGAAATAATGTACTTTTCGTCGATATGCAACATTATTGCATTTTGTTTCAAAAAAGTAAACTGGAGCCATATATCCAACAGTTCCTAACATTGAAATTTCCATTTTTGGCATTCAAAGTTGAACTTTGAGCCCACTGTAGCACATAACTCAAAGAAAATTTAGAAGCTCTACAAATTTATTTTACTTCACTTTGTATTATCTGTGAATTCATAGTCACGATCCTCCACTTTGCGACTCTCAAAAATTTTTAAGTTGATAATTTTGTTATAAAAATATCACTAAATAGAATTCAACAGAAGGAAAATTAGTGCATTCTTAAAATAGGCAACACATTAATGTGTCTGAACTATCAAATTCCTAAAAGTTATTCATAATTACTTGGGAATAGTAGTAGGCACTGCCGGTTAGTCGGTTGGCAATGTAAATTCTAGCCAACTACTTCGTTACATAACACGCAAAATTTCAATTTGTTGTTATTATGATTTTTAACCACGAATGCTATTTGTTATTAATATTAATGCTGCTGTTGTTGTTGTTGTTGTTGTTGTTGTACAGGATACTTAACATTTGCGATTTATTTTGGCTAATTAAAAACGTAGCAGGTCAAGTTAAGCGCTTTGCTTGAATTAATTGTTCTTCATATTTTAATGTGTACGATAATAATAATAAAAAAAAAATATAAATCCGACACCTTTGTTACCCCAGGACAACCTCTCAATTACAATTATGTTTAGGTAAAAATAAAGTAAAAATGGGAAAGAAAGAAATGTCTCGGAGTCATAAAAATCTCACCAGCGCTAAAAACGACATTTAAAAGCCGCCGCACATTAACATGCCCTTTTTGTTGTTGCTCCCACTCAAACTATGTAACCTTTAACATTAATTTTTTTGCTTTTCTTCTTCTTAGTGACACCCACGCATGGCCCCAAAATAACTGGCGGTCAACCGCGCTATCAAATCGGTGATGTCGTAAGGGTTAATTGCACCTCCGCACCCTCGAAGCCTGTGTGTCACTTAAGTTGGCTAATAAATGGCGAGCCTGCCCAGCGTTCGCTACTAAAGCAATACGATAAAATTATAGTGGGTCGGGAGGGTCTTGAGGTGGCACGTCTGGGACTGGAGTTTCGTGTGCGTGGCTATCATTTTAAACATGGTGACATGAAGTTAAAGGTAAGCCAGTCGTAGTAGCGGGATTGCGCTTGATATTGAACAATTAAAGTGTCAATCAAATGTCAAAACTGTTTGTTTTGCATGTTTTGTTTTTCTATGCTTTATGTTGGATTTTATCCTATGCTTATTTACTTCCATCTTCGTAGTGTGTGGCCAAAATATCATCACTGTATTGGCAAAGTAATGAGGAGAGTGTGGAGAGCGATACACAACAGAGAGCACCAGCATTGGAGTCACGTGAAACAGTAGCGGCGAAATCGAGTGCACATGGTAAAATATAACCTCCAAATTGGACAAACAATTTGAGGATTTTTATCAAATCCGTAAATATAATTTTCAAGTAGTACGATATATTTTATGGTTTCAATTAGTCGCCGTTGTTTAATTGTAAATTGATAATGTTTGATCATGTTTGCAAAAGGAAATATTTGAAGAGATAAAAACTGCTGTTTAAGTTTTTAAAATAAATTGGGTTTAAATTGCCAAATGCACCTTATAATAAATATCCTTGTAAGGATATGTCGATTGAATCATAAGTCATTCTGGCGTATTTACAATAATGTATACGATTATATTCTTCAGCGACACCTCCATATTAATTTCGAGATTACCTTTACAATTAACAATGTGCCAAACATTGTTGTGGTATAATAACAGAAAAAAGTTTGATATACTTTATGTCGATCTAATGATTTCAAGGAACCTTAAAGACTTTGAAGATTCATACAGACAAATTAAATTCACCGGATTTCAAAACTTAGAAGAAATTTATTTTTATTTTATTCGCTCAAACCAAACCACTTTATCTTTTGCTATTTCCTATAAGGCATGCCGAATATCTAGGCATCTACGTTAGTATTTGATCCCAAATATTGTTTCAAAAGCTCCAAACCCATTATTTAATTCAATTTTACAGAGCCATGTAAAGGCAGGCCATTCCAAATTTTTGTAAGACTGCAAGAAGGCACGGCGACGCTTGGAAAAGTAATGGGCAGATTGGCTAGTTCATGTGTCAGTTTCTACGCTGAAAAAACCAAGCTTAAATTATACAAGCTTAAATTTAAGTGCTGAAACATACAAACAATTTTAAGCAGCTATGATAGTCACGTCATACGTCTAGCACTATAATTTGAGACAAAATACCGCCCTGCTCGTACACTGCACCTAGCCGGAACGGACCTTAGGGGATATAATAACGTGTAGGTTTCGAAGCAGCACACTATTGTTCACCATGCTGGCCCACGATTAACGCAACTCTTAAAAGTTTAACTTGTTTACTCGAAGCGAATGAGCGCATTTGGTACTCCACTGTACTGGACAAATGGAAATGAATCAATCTGACGAATCTGAATATGAAACTTGAAGTTTGGCCAACAGTTGGCATATGACATAAAAAAGCAAAATAAATAAATTTGATTTAATATGTGATGTAGGAGCAATCAGCAATCTCAGAGAACAAATGAAATTCTCTCGTGAAACTTCACTTGAAAAAGCAATCTTATAATGATACAGCCAATAACGTTCTTATGAGGTTCCGGATCGTGCAATCGAATTGAAATCTAATTTAAATACATAAAGTGTATTTTCAAAAATAGTTTTTTGATTAATTTTAAGCCTATGTTTCTATAAAGGACTTTCGGCTTTAACGCACACCTCCTTCCCAAATCAGTCCGTTATATCGAGGCTTTAGTGTAGTTTCATATATAACGATTTGTTAGTCGAATCGCTTTATACTAGTTACTTTATTATATATAGTATACAAAGGCTTTCTTGCAATTACAATTACTTGCATCAGTCAATGACGAATACTCTCCTATTTTCTTATTATTGTTTTGATCCTTGAAAGATTTCTATATAGGCTCCCTTTTATCATACAAGCGTTTGCGATTGTAGTCAGCTACTTTTAATTCCGGACATCTATATCCGAAGCTTATTATATCGGCCTGGAAGATGTTATCTAACAACTTCATGCTTACGATTTTTAATTTCTACTTCATTTTATTTTTGGGACTATGGCCTCTAGAACCCAACCCGTAACTATTTCCACCATTGTAAAATGCTCCATTTTTCTTAGGCGAAACAAATTTTTTTAGGACTTTGCTCACTGGACAAAAGTTAGCCTGAAGTCAAAGTCTAAAATTGGAGGTCAAAAAATTCAAAAATTATTCAATTCCAACCTTTGAACATGAAACATATAAAACGATCGATGAAGATATGCATCAATGCTTTCATAAGTACACCATCTTTTATTAAGCAACTAAAGCTATGTATCCTATATGAAAGTTCAGTTCAGTGCGATCATTGTCATATATTACCAACTACTTGAGTGCGAGGCATAAATTTCTAAGGAATGTTGCCTAAAATGGACAATTTTTCTTGGATTAAAAAGTAGTACAGAACAATTTTTTGGTAAAACAATGTTTATTATAATATGTTTATGACAATAGTAAGTTAAAATTTATTACTGGTGCGCTTTCCATCAATTAAACACATTTTGGCTATGATTTCTTTGAATTTATTCATTTCCAGTATAATTGCATAAATTATGTTATGTTATTGCCACCATATCTAGGCCCGGCTTATAACTTCGTAGTGAATCTATTATATTAAATTCTCATAAGCTTCAGAAAAGATTTTAGACACTTTTGAGGGATGTCCGTTACAATTAAGAGATGAATAGAAAATTTAATATTTTGAAATCCTAGAAAGTTCAATTTGCATAATGCCATAGTCGCTTTGAGATAGTTTTCTTTGCAAATTTTTGATAGTTTTATTGTAAATGTAATTTTACTTAAGCAATGTAATGACGTAGGTACTATACATAGACTAGGATAATTTCAAGTTCACTTTTATTAAATAACACTTATTCAAAAATCTGGAAAAATACATAATTGCTGACGCAGCTTTCTTGGGTCACTTCCGTCATATCATATAGGGCAATGATTCCATGAATACCGTGATTCCACAAATACCCCTAGAAAATTTTACAAAATATTTATAAGGATCGTGTTGTTCAAAGATAAATATTAATTCAAAAACTGGTGTAGGAGACATGATCGAAGCTATAATTCAATTCCTGAATGACTTATTTCAATGTCTCCTTTTACACCAAAGTTTTGAGTCGATTTAACAATTCTTAAAGCTGTTACTAATATATATATTATGAGGCAATTATTAAGTTTCGACAATGAAAATCTTTTTAATAAATTATGTGTTTCGAAATACTTCACCTCCTTGATTTGACCTAGAATAAATAACAGTGGCCAAAAGAAAGTTAGAATTTCCGTGAATACCATTTTGTTTCATATCGTTAACGATGTTTTCTTTAGCACTTAATTTTAGTACTAAAACCAATCCCAAAAGTTACACGTGATAAGCTCAACAGGTCGAAATATGCACGTTTCTAATAAATTTCAGGGACTCCGACATGTTTCATAACATATTATTTCTTAATAAGAGACTTAATCATGAGTAGCTCGATGCAAGATAACAACTACAGGAATTTCAATGAGTTGTATATCGTTTCCTAGACCTAAACTTCTGATTCCAATTTAAGGTATACCATATAAATCTTTACAAAAGCCATTTTGTATTCGTAGTGTGGGGTCCAAGAAGGCCGCTCGGAAGCTTGAGAGCTCCTCGATATTCATTTTGATTTGCAAAACATATTAAATTTTGTATTTATTAAGAATTTTATTCAATTTTTTCTAAATGACCCTTTTTCTGTAAGTTTTTAATCATTTTATGAAAGTTTTGTTGAAGGCGGCGACGAGATATTTGTTCTTCACCACAGTCGCAAACGTTTATGCTACGCCACTGTTATTATTAACATGCTGATTCCATAAACGGTATGAATAGGTCAAAACCTGCCCACAAACTACTCTATATCCACAACTCTAACGCCTTAAGTCCAATTTTTTTTAACTAGCTCAGACTTCTCATAGTGGTATTTTCTTATGCTCTTTGATTCAATGAAAATAAAATTTTCTCTTGATATAAGTGAGATAGTTCTAAACGGATGTCACTTCTTAGTAGGAGTGAATGGCCTTACCTTATAGACCTTAAAACCTCAGTAAATTTTACTTCATAGCTATTACCAATGTAAAAAAATGGCAATATGTCGAAAAAAAACTTTAAAACTAATTATCATCAAAGTGTACTCACCTAAGTCTTGTAAATATAAATTGGAGTTCGCCCAGTGATTGCAATTCAACCATTAAAGAGGCAAACAGAAACAGAAAATAGTTTTAGCAAGAAAAGAACTGATATTAAGAAGACCGTGATGGTATCAAGTTGCTCCATCCCAATCCCTATCTCTTCCTTAGAACTCAATATACATATCTCCATGCCAGATTTTATCAAAATTAATCGATTAGCTTAGCTTAGAACACATATTTCCCTATAATGGGCGTGGCACCAGCTTCTTAAAAACCAATGGCTTTTTCAAGGTTTAATCTATTTCTGCACCATATTTCATCAAAATTGGCGCCATTGTTTA